>JARUPY010000112.1:0-519164 GCA_029817715.1 Melastoma dodecandrum
TCCGTGATTCCTGATTGTAGTCGATTTTGGGTGTTTCTATTTACTCGCTGTTCTAATCAAATTTGGTGTGTTCAAATAATAAATACAATAATGAGGGAAAATACATCCTCGACCGTGTTCACCCGATTTCGACACGAGGGACAAGTTTAAGGAGGGGCCAGCATTCCCCCTTGCGTTCCTCCGAGCATCTCTCCTCCAACAATGGACAGCTTCTGATACAAAACTCTTCCAGAGAGTCGGGGACCCCATCTTCAGGCAGGAACCTCATCTTCTCACAATCTGCTATAATTAACTTTCGAAGGGAGGTGAGGTGGTCACGGGTCCTCTGGCCAGCCTCTCCAGCTCCATCATGTATGAAATCTTCGGTGTGATGAGGAATGAATGAAGGGCACGATTCCACGCACAGCTGCCCGACGCGGATGATGGAAAGCACAATGAAGGTAGGGCATGACTCCACCACACACAGCTGCCAAACGGGGATGCTGGAAAGCACACCACCTTGTCCATGCATCCCATCCTTCCTACTATGCTTAATTCCCGTAGAGCCGCGAGCTCAATCAAGCCCCACTCCTCCAATGGTTGATTCAGATTATTGCAGTCCACTAAATAAAGGTATTCCAAATTTGTAGGCAACCCTCCTCTCGGGAAGCCGTTAATGGCGTGACATCCAGAAACTGTCAGGTGTTTAAGGGAGGTAAGTTTCCCCATATCACGAGGCAAAGACCTCACCTTTGGACAATCACGAAACTCAACCTCTGAAAGGCTGCTGGAGAGATTGGGGAAGCAGTCGAGCTCTAACGCAGGACAACGAAAGACCCAAAACTCAGAGAGGCGGGAAAGATGTTGCAAGCAATCTGGCAAAGACTGTCAGACTTCGGCATCCATCGATCTCTAGTCGGCGAAGAGACTGAGAGCAATTTACCACCTGCGATTGCATCTGTTATTGATGCGAGTCCCTCCAGATTCTCAAGTCTGAGATGTTCAAGCTCCGAGGGGTAGCCAGCATTCTGGTAAAGCAAATGTGGGTTCCCCAAGTCCATCGAGATGGAGAGCCTTGATGGATTGGGGGAGACTCAAGCTAAGAAACAGAGACAGAGGCAGACTAGGGCTACCATTGATATTAAGATCTCTCAATGTGGATGAAAATCCTGAGCTAGGAAATGAAGACAGCTTCCCACCATTGTCAACATAAAGATGCATGAGAGATGGAAGGCTGCCCAAGTCGTCCGGTAGCTTCTCCATAGCATCAAGCCCGTATATATAAGGACGCTCCAGCTTCGGAGGCATTTCTTTCCCAAAATCCCCATCCACAGATGACTTAAATCGATGACATCCGATAATCTGGATTTCTTCGAGGATAACAACACTCTATCCAAGTGAACTAGTTGCGCAACACTCTCAACGTTCAAATAAGTCAGAGAAGTAACGTCAACCAGACGATTCAAGCAACGCACTGTTACAACCGCCGCTGACAACCAACGTCTTGAGTGTTGGAAGGCTGAGACTGTCCCCCGAAGTTTCTACCGGTGGACACCCCTCAATTGTCAACTCAGAAAGCTCGTCCAGTCGCCTCGGTAATCCTCTTTTCAGCGAGGGAAATATTTCTCATGGAAAGTTCCCGGAGTCGGGGGAACGGCTTCTCGCTCTCCGGGTAGTCTTCGCGAGACGACCACTCCTCCCAAGCAGGCATGCCGGAGAATGGCATTCTCAATAACAACGGAATGACTTTTCTGTCCCAAAAAACTCATCTCTTATACGAGACAATGCATTGAGACCACTAATATACAAACTCTTTAGGGACGGCAGTTTTCCTAAAGAATGTAGCGATTCAACACAACTACGATATCCCAAATTTATAGTCGTAACATCATTCAGATATGGGCTACCAAACCAAGAAGGCAATCTTTTGCCTCCGTAGTTAAGTATTTGAAGGCGTTCAATTTTTCTTGGAGGTTGCAGGCGATCAAGGACTTTCAATTGATATTCTTCTTCTTCTTCACGTGAAATCACTCCATCATCCCTAGCTACCCAATCAAAGCGTAAGTCCCGAATTCCTTTTTTCTCATCCCTAGCGGCCCTGGTGCTTTAATTTGCTCTTTTGATTTTACCTTGCGCTTTGCTTTTGACGACCTTGGTCTTTGCGCTGATTTGGCTCTTTCTTTGCTTTCATGCAGGGTTTTTGCCCCATCTTATGTCTTTTCTTTGCTTTGTTGGAGACACCTTGGACTCCCTTGGGGATTTATAATTCTTCTCTGTTGATCTTTTTGGAGTTGCTTTGGACTCCTTGAGGATTTGTACGTCTTGTAGTTATTTGTGGTTTCGTCCCCGGGTACAAGCCAACTGGCAAGCACGTCTGCTGATGGGACCTCTTCGCTTGAAACCTTGAGGAAGTGTCGCTTTTGTGGTCCGTCGCTTCCGGTTTCTAACTACAGGATCTCCATTGACCTCGATGTAAGGCGATCCTTAGACTCAGTGGGACTAGTATGTGTAGAAACTTCGACTTTGGCTCAGAAGGGTTGGCAATGGTCAATGTTGTGTGTTTGGGATAGAGAATAAATGCTCGATCTCATCCCGGCTTAGAGCACCTTTTGTCAAAGGATTCGTTATCAGTCTGAATGCTTGTGTATAAATCCTTACAGTGTTTGCACTCATCACTCTGGATAAGTGTTTAAGGATAGGTTTGAACTTCTCCATTCTAGCTCAGAAACATTTTAATTGAAGATAATTTCAAATTATATGCAAATGGGCACACGAATGTCTAAGAAATGACTAGGTTTAAATACTCAAACCTCTGTAGTGTTCTTGTGTACTTTCGTGTTCTGTGTTCCTTTGAATTTGGAACGGATTCCCACCCGACCACCCTCGCCGTTGCTAGGAGTTTGTACTATACTGTGTGGATGTCCATGTACCTGCACAGTTGACAACGGACATAGACGAAGTTAGCTCATGTACTTCGACTCTCGCTTGGGGAGATAATGATAAAGTTGAGTATCCGCTGGGGATATGAGATGAAAATGTCCATCTCGATGATAGTTCCGGAAAGAGTATGGTCGTATATTCGATCCTTGTTGGGGAACGCGATGTATGCAATCAACCCCATCTTGAATGAAGGCAGGATTCCAGCTGGGGAAATGGGGATACGACTCCATCTGGGGATTCATGAGAGATTTTATTAGAGAGCAGTGTAGATGATACTCCCTTTTGGTGATGGTCATTCTTGGTTATGACAAAGGCAATTTCAAAGCTATGGTTCGAAATTTTCCACCCAACCGCCCGCACCTTTGTCTGTAATGTAGGATGTTCATGTACCTACACCAAGCAAAGGACAGACAACAAGTGAGCCCATGCAACTTGTTTCTTTTGATAGTAGGAATGAAGTTTGTTCATGTAACTTCATTTATATGAAGAGCGAAGTAGAGTTTTGATACTTCCCTTTTCTTTGTGTTTCGTCATTGCGTCTTTGTCCATAGGAATCAAAGGATTGACGAAATAGTCACTCTAGCTTGACGTCTGTTGTGTAAGGAAGTTCATGTACCTATCAAACAGATGGCGTGAAAAAAGTGAGTTTGTGCGACTTGTTTCTGTTAGAGTAAGAATGAAGTTTGCTCATGTAACTTCATTTGTAATAAAGGTGAAGTGGAGTTTTGGTACTTCCCTTTTGTATGATTTCGTCATTGCTTCTTCGTCCGAGGGAGTCGAAGGTTTGACTAAATTGCTGCAAGACTTTGGCTCAATGTCTGTTGTGTAAGGAAGCTCATGTATCTATCAAACAGATGGCGAGAAACAAGTGAGTTCTGTGCGACTTGTTCCTGTTAGAGTAAGAATGAAGTTTGTTCGTGTGACTTCATTTGTAAGAAAGGTGAAGTAGAGTTTTGGTACTTCCCTTTTATGTGTTTTCGTCATTGTGTCTTCGTCCGATAGAGTCGAAGGTTTGACGAAATTGCTGCATGACTTTGGCTCAATGTCTGTTGTGTAAGGAAGCTCATGTACCTATCAAACAGATGGCGAGAAACAAGTGAGTTCGTGCGACTTGTTCCTGTTAGAGTAAGAATGAAGTTTGTTCGTGTAACTTCATTTGTAAGAAAGGTGAAGTAGGTTTTGGTACTTCCCTATTTTGTTTCGCTATTGCGTATTCGTCCGAGGGAGTCGAAGGTTTGACGAAACTGCAACATGACTTTGGCTCGAAGCTTTGCCGCCCTACCACCCTCGCCTTTGCCATAGGAGTTTTGTACCACTCGTGTGAGGAGCTCTTGTACCTGTCCACGAGACAAAGGACGTAAATGAAATCCGCTCATGTAATTTCATTTAGCTTGATGAAGAGAGTAATATTTGAATGATTCTCCCTTTTCATGTGTATCGTGACTGTTCTTTGCCCCAGTTGACTCCCTGGGGATATAAAGAAGTCTGCTGACGAAGATTGTTCTGAAGCTTTGGTTTGAACTTCATCGTTTGTCTTTGTTGTCTGCTTAAAATGCTCATGTATTTTTCATGTAATTTGTCGTCTTGTTGTCTTGTTGATCATGAGTGTTGTTTCGAAGCTTTGATTCGAAAGTTGTCTTGATAGGCTTGATAGGATGTTGTTGTATCTACATGCATTAAGGACAAAAAACAAGTGAGATTAGGTGACTTGTTTTCATAGAGAAGTATTGGTCAAGGAACGAAAACTCCCTTCATGTATGTGTTGTTTTGTCAATGGGAAATTAACCAAGATTGCTCTGTCTTGTCCCAGGGTAGCTTGAGGTATGCCCCAAGATCGCTCGGAGATATGTCCATGATCACTCGGGGATTTGCCCCTAGATCGGTCGGGACTTGCCCCGTGATCGCTTGGAGATTTGCCTCAGGATCGCATGGAGATTCGCCCCAGATGTTCTCGTTTGTCGTCGTCATTGTTTTGTCAACGAAGGCTATTTCGAAAACTTTGGTTCAGAACTTTTCCACCCTGCCAACCCTCGCCTTCGTGTCTGCCTAGGATGTTCATGTTACCTATGAGACAAGTTGAAGGGCAAAACAAGTAAGCTCGTGTAACCTGTTTTGCGGAGAAAGTATTAGTTGAGGAACAAATACTCCCTTTTATGTAGATCGTCGTTTTGTTGACGGGGAATTCTCCAAGATTGCTTGAATTTTTTTTTGCCCCAATATTGCTTGGAGCTTTAGGATGCTCATGAACTTTCTCTCATGTTGTTGTGTTGTTTTGTTGACATCGAAGGATATTTTGAAGCTTTGGCTCAAAACTTTACCACCCTGCCACCCACGCCTTCGTCATCTGCCTAGTGATGTTCATGTACCTATGAGGACAAGACGAAGGGCAAAACAAGTAAGTTCATGTAACTTGTTTTGCAAAGAAAGTATTAGTTAATAAACGAATACCTCCCTTTTATATGATTCGTTGTCTTGAAAATGAAGATTTCTCCAAGATTGCTTGGGATTTTGCCCCAATATTGCTTGGAAGTTTACCTCCCTCATGTAACATGATGTCTTTGCGAAGAAAGCATTGGCTTTAGGAATGAATACTTCCTTATATGTCTTTATGTTGACACCGAAGATTTCTCCAAGATTGCTTGGGATTTTGCCCCAATATTGCTTGGAGCTTTACCACCCTGCCGCCCGCGCCTATTGTTGTATGCTTAGGTTGTTCTTGTACCTATGAGACAAACGTAGGACAAGAAACACGTAAGCTCATGTAATATGTTTTTCTACAAAGAAAGTATTTACTTGGCAACGAATACTTCATTTCGTGTTATTCCGTTGTTTTGTTGACAACGAAGAATATTTCAAAGCTTTGGCTTGAAATTGTTTCAAGGCTTTGACTCGAATCTTTACCACCCTGCCACCCACGCCTTCATCAACATGCGACAAGGGCTAAAGATAAGTGAGCTCATGTAACTTATTTTCATAAATAGGGAAGTATTTAATCATGGAACGAATACTCCCTTTCACGTGTAGTAACATTGGAGATTGTCTGCGTTGAGTGCTTGTGGCAGTTTTTCTCCGTTGATGTGGTTTGTTTTCTTGAAAGGGCATGCCAAGTCGATTATCCTTGGATGTGCATTGTTGATTGCCCATTGAGGTGGGGCTTGGGTGGGTAACTAGCCTCTCATGTGGTGGGCCTTCTCCTTAGGATGAGCTCCAGAGAATCAGTAGTTGAAATTTCTGCTAGATTGATTGCTTAGGTGCCGTGGATGAGTTTGATGGGGGTTGCCCCAGTCTGAGTACGCGTCATTGTTAGGTAGATTGCATGTTCTTTGATGTAGGGTGAAGTTGTTATGTAAGGCTTTGTCCCAGATAATCCATCTTGTGCTGTGAGATAAATGGGTGCCCCAGAGATACTTTGGATCTCGTATACACCAAGTTCCTATCGTCTGGGAGACAATGAACTCTGAATCTCCGTAGACGTAAAGTGTCCGTAATTAGAGGTCGAAAATGTCTGATCTCGTCAGGTCGTTGTAAAGACCAAGGTTTGTCCCATGTGTTGGATTGTATCACTGGCAAGATGAAGAAAGCCACCGGTAGGATGCATGTAAGAGGATTTTCCCCTTATTTGGTTGCCTGATGTGAGAATCAGGCTTGAGTTGTAAAAGGATTGCCCTTGTCTGAGTCGCCCGATGTTAAGGATCGGGGCTTGGGATGAGCGGAAGGAAATAACCTCGACGAAAAAGCTGAGAAGGGCGTTCTTGTTGGTGCCGAAGTTGCGATAGCTGATGATGCAATAGAATTGCTTCTGCTTCCTTGGAGCGGTGGTTTGATTAGCTTGTGACATGTAAGTGAATATCTCTTTGGTTTGTCATCAGTCTTAATGTTGATGGAGATTGGCCTTTTGCGATGTAAACCTCTTTGAGGTTTTCATGTTGTTGTAGATTTGGATTTGAACCTTGGCAGCCATCGGGTGAAAATTGATTTTCGTGTTTGGCTTTGGGGCCTTGGCAATTGTTAGGATAGCTTTGGCCTTTGTGTTGTTGGATATGCGGCTTTGGGCCTTGGTTACCGTCATGGTATCCATGGTATTCTTGTGCTTGTAGATTTATAATGTCGTGCCTTGTCCCTAGTCCGTTCGAGGGAACCATGTTGGAGAATTAAACCTCGAAAAGAAAGTAGAAAGAAGGATTTGAGTAGTATCATGCAACAATGTAATCGCTGCATGATAAGTTTATGTGATGATACTTGCATTCGTATATGCAGAAACGTATGCATAAGTGGTGATTGCAATGGATCAGTTACGGTGAATGACATGAAAATGTAACAACTGCAATCAAATAGACACTCATGTGGTCATGCGAATGTATGAATACAGTGAGGAGTAAAATAGGTTTGGAAGGAAGAAAGGTGGATTCTTGGAGTCCTCCATGATTAACACAAACTGTTGCAAAAAGGAACAAAGTTAGTGTCATGATTATCGCACACAAAACGTACCTGCACCTGTCCCTGCACGAGTAACAGGCACATAGTAACAAGCAAATGCACGTTGTGGCGTCTGGTACCTGTGGTGGGGTAAGCAATTTCTAGACTCGGAAGAGGTTTCTAGACCTCCCTCGGACTAAGGGAGGCGGGGCCCCGACCCAAAACCACACCGCAAAGAGCAGCACAGCTGAGCCTAACAGTGACCCCCCTAAAATCCTAGTCCCGGGTATAGGGACTTACCTAAGTATGCCTAGGAAAGCTGATAAACGAACACAAACAGGAAATCAAACAAAGGGCATCGAGCCAATCAATTACAAGCGAAAACAAGTAACTCCCCTCCGCATGTGGTATAAAGGTTTTCGATAGGAATCCACATGCGGAGTGTCTCCAGCGGAGTCGCCATCCGGGATATACGCGCGCGAGGCGGGTCCGCGTGGTTTGGGCGCGGGCGATGGCGGTTCGGGCAACACGAGGATCCGGGCCCGCTCCCCCGAGGGCCCGCTCCCCCGAGGGCCCGCTCCACGAGAGTTGGGACTTCCCTCGACTCGCGAACGGGTCTGCGGGGCGTTTCGCCAACCACCCGAAGGTGGCTAGCGAAAGGCTGCGTTAAGGCCTCGCTCGCGGGATTTTGGGGAGGGCCCAAGGAGCGTCTCGAGTAGCCGTCACCTCATCCTTAAATGACTCCGAAAAAAAGAGGTAGTGGGGGTTCAGTTTAGCCTTGGAAACATTTGTTTCGGAGTCGCCACCGACTTAGTTTAAAATATATGATTTTAAGTCCGGAAAAATCAGAGTTCTGGGTTCGGCGATTCCTATTTACTAAACCTTAGTATTCTACCACATGCGAAAAAGGGGGGGCGATTTGTCCAAAAAGAGTTACTTTTGATTGACGGGTGTTGGACCCGATCCGGGAGTTGGCCGGAACTCTTATCGACGTTTTAACGGCGTTGGACCCGAATTTAGGTTTGTTTGATTAAAACCAAGCATGCAACGTTATAAATCTAAAGCACTAAGTCACGCACGCAACCAAAGACAATAATTTAGAACAAAAGGGCGGGGAAGGGCGGTGATTGCGGGCCTATGCACTTGGGCCCGCAATCCGTTACATGTGGATTGAATGAAAATTCGGAAGAGCCCGCACTCCCCCTTTGTACCTTAGATTGAAGGTTGGGGCCGCTTTGTCTTCGAGCCCGCAGTTTTTAGACCGGGGTGGATTCACGCGGTTTGATACGCGCGCCTTCGAGTTGATCTTCGAAAGGTTGGAATTGATCCTCCGAAATTGCACGCTTAGTGTACGTGCAAAATAAAATGTAAGTGGGCCGAGGAGATTGAATTTGATTAAAACTCGATCGACTAACGGGAATGTAAAACATGTTTTACTATTCTAATCGTTTTAATGTCAATACTTTTAATATGTTATACGATCTTGATCATTCTTTTGTATTAAAACAAAATGGAAGAGGATGCTCATTTGTCAAACAAATTGAAACTTTTCGAATAATTAACGATTATACCTAAATAGGAGATTTTGTTGCGTAAAACTTAAATTTCAGAATTTTAAAAGAATAAGTGCCCCTATTAATGTCCGTACCCAATCTAATAATTAATCGACGAGATGTGCGCAAAGTTAAGATAAAAAACACATAGGGAGACCATCATTCGCTTTAATAACATTATATTATTATCTCTTACCTAAGTGCTAATGTGAACACTGACCCGATTGAACAAATTAAAAAAAAAAGCAATCAGAAGGCAACAGTAGAAATTGGAGAAAAAGGAATTCTTACCTTTTCGTGTGGGTCGCGTGTTGTCTGTGAGATCTGACTCTCTTCCCCCCCCGCGTAGTCTCGTTTCAAGCTTTCCTAAAAGGGTTGCCTCGCGAGGCTCCGTCCGTGCTGGGAGTTCCGTCTGTGCCCCGCGGCTTGACACAGGTGAGATCGAACAAGACGGCGAGGGTTTTTCTTCTGCACGACGACGGCTTTGTCATCCTGTCACAGAGGGTTCTCCGCCAAAGAGGAGGATCTCCGGAGCTGCCATGGCGCCACTGAGGGGAAGGGCTCGTCGTCGGGAGCAAAAGGGGTTGCCGACGTCGCTGGATGTGGAAACGCCGAGGAGGGGCTGCAGGTGGGGAGACGCCGGGAAGCCGGATCTGAGAAAGGGGGGGACCGCTGGGGTCAGATCTGGAATCGCCACCGGGAGGATTCTGCGCGGCTGCATCGGACGCCAAAGGAGAGGACGTCGGGGATAGCCGAGATGGGGAGACGCCGCAAAGGAGGAGGAGGGCTGATGTAGCCGGTTAGGGCTCCGTTGTGGCTGTCGCCGGGAAAGGTGGGTCTACCATCTTGAGATCTGGTGACGCCGGAGGAGGGACTCGCTGCCGGGAGGGGATGGAACCGCCACCGTTGGACTGGGGACGCCGGAGAGAGTTGCAGGGAGGAGGAGCAGCCGCCGCTGTGGATCGCCGTGGCTGCCGGTGCTGGTGGGAGCACCGGGGATGGCTTTTGTGCGGCCTGACTGACGTTGAAGAGTGAGGCGCTGGGGATGGTCGAGGCGGGGACGGAGGTGAGCACAAAGGCATCCAGAGGGGAGGAAGCGTCGAGGCTACTGCCGGGAATCGGGCTGTCCCGGGGAAGACTGGTTAACGCCGGGTCTGAGTGAGAGGCAAACATGGATGTGGCTTCCTTGGCGACGAACAACGAAGAGCGTGGGGATTCCTTCCCTGGGGGAAGAGTTGGTTTCGAGGACGTCGGGAACGGTGGTCTGGTCTTGCCGCTAGGTCCTAGGATGCCGAGGAGGATGGAAGACACTGGGGATCGAGCTTTGCTGTCGCCGTAGAGTGCCGGGAGGAGGGTGACAACTCTGCTGTTGAGTGTGAAGACGCCGAAAAGAGGATGGTCACCATCTCCAGATCGTCTGTTAGCCATTATTGGACCACCGCTAGACCACCTTGGTGCAGAGGAGGCTGTCTCCGGGGTCGGCGGGGTGCTGGGCATTGACGGCAAGGGCAAGGTCGACGAAGGAACGTTGCCCGGGGAGATGGGTCCGGCTGATGTTGATTCTGCGGGCGCCAGGGATCTGAGGCAGGGAACCGCATTGAGGAGAGACTGTAGCCATTTGCTGCTGGGTTGGAATCGACTGCGTTGGATCTGTCATGTGGTCAAGGTTGATCTTCGCTGGCGCCGTTTCTGTGGGCGTCAAGTGGAGGCTGAGAAGGAGAGCCGCTTTGGGGCTGGAGGGCACTGTTGTTGCCACGGAGCGCCGGGAAGTGGGCTCGATGGCGGCTGATGCTGGAGAGGTGTAAGGATGGGCTGCCGTCAAGCTGTTGGGGAGCCACCTTGGGGCTGCTGGGAGTGCCTGTCGCCGGAGGAAGGTTCGCTGCCGGAGTTGGTGTCGCCACAGATGGTCTTAAACGGGTTGGGGAAGGCTTGAGTCGCCGTCGCAAGTTCTATAAGTGTCTGGGAAGCTGGGACGGGGAGCTGCCTTGGGAAGAGGCTGAGGCTGCTGGCCGGCGGAATTCGGAGAGGATAGAGGTGGGAGGCCGCCTTGGGGCTGGAAAATGCGCCGGAGCTGTGGTTAGATGGTGCAAGGGCCGTCGTGGTGTGAGCTGGCTGAGGCGACTTTGGCGCTGCTTGGAACAGGGAGACATAGAAGTTCGTTCCAGCATGTCTTCGGATTAGCATGGCTTTGAGGCGACTGTGAACTCGCTGCCTTGGAGAGTCGCTTCCTCGCTGAGGTATGATTGTCCACCGTTGTTGACTGTTTGCTTGCTCTGCTCGGATTGGTTTGGGGGTTCCCGTGGTGTCTTCGTCTCCTCACCTTGGTGGAGGAGACGGTTGAAGAGATTCCTGAAAGGATTCTCCCCCTCTCCTTTTCAAGAAGAGAATAACGATGGGCCTCCTTCGTCTCCCCGTTTCTGGTTCGCTTTTCTGGGAGGGCTCAAACCGTCAGGGGCATGTCCCGTCCTTGGATGTTGTCCCCCTCCTTTCTCCCGCAGGTGGCAGACAAAGGCTAAGGATTGGTAAGTGGGAGGAGAATTCCCAGACTGTCTCGCGTGCTGCCTCTGTTGTGGGAATTTTTGTGTTGATTCTCTCCTTTGGTATGGGTTGCTGTACTTGGTTAACTTTTGAATTTTCTTTTGGTTTGTTCCTTTTGTTTTGTTTATTTTTTTGGGTTGGGTTGCGTGTCAAGCATGCTTGATTGCTGTCGCTGAAGAAATGATGATTGTTTGAACCTTCACAGGGGCCAAGGCACCACGATTCTGAACATGTTGTGGCTGAAGGTTGCCTCACGAATTCAAAGGCTGCAGCTGCCGCTATTCCGCAGCAAGTTGTTGTTGTTCTGGATCCGGATGCTCATCAACGGTCTTCGCTGAAGCTGCTGCCGTGCATACTACATTCTGGTGGGCTGACTTGGAGGAGCATCCGCAACCATCAGCTCGGGTGTCTTTGGCTTAGCATGGTTTCAAATAATGGCTGGGGGTTTTGTTGTTGCTGCGACTGCTGTAATTACTGCTGTTACGGCATTTGCACCTGCTGTTGCCGCAGTATGAGAATACCTAGCTGATTGTTGCGCCATTTGACTTGGCAACGAATTGGATGTAGCCACAGTTCCATTCACTCGGTTGTGCTTGCACCATCTGTTACTGAGCCTGTTGATTAGGCAATTGCTGTGGAAGAGGTTGAGCCAGCTGAGATGGCTTCCGTGGTGTTGTCGCTGTTATTATTTCCGTTTTGTGTAAAACGACTTTTAAGATTGTATGGATTTTGGGTTTCGACCGTTTTGGGAATGAAAGTTGATTGTTCGTGGCCCTTCGGCCATTTTGGGAATGATAGTTGATTGTTCGTGGCCCGTACATAAATTTGAGGTATTACACTTTTATCTTAAAAAAATAGAATTTGAAACGACGACTTTAATAGATATAATATTGACTATCCGAGGTCAAATTTTTATATTATTATTGGGTGATTTTTAAAATTCTAACAAAAGTTTGCTGGAAAAATTTTTAATAAAAAAATGTACTTGGATCTTTTGACCGTTTACAACACAAATTACTCCGTTTTCAGAACAATGGTTGGAGGTTTTATAACACAATTTGTGGAAGAGAAAAGGTGAAAATAATGACATCAAAGCTAACGTTTGAAGCTTAGGCTCATATCTAAACGTCTGGTAGATCGCAGTTACGCTTCTGGCAGGAGGTGAGCCGACCATGCTGCTCTTCTGAGGATGTCGCCGTTGATACGTCCACTGAAGCTGCTTCTGGTGGCTAGGGGGGTTCAGTTTTGTCTCCGTTGGAGGGTCGCCTTGGTATGTCTCGCTGAGAACTGACAGCTGGATTTAACGTTGTTGCTGAAGGGAGTTGATGGGATGATGGTAGTTGCGGGCTGTTGGGTGCGACCTTGGCGCGGGATGGCAGGGTGCTGAGCTTAGGGGGCTACCTCTGGAGTTGCAGAAGGAGCTGCTCTCTTTGCTACAGAAAATTCAAAAACAAACATGTCGCCAACTACCTTCGATAATGATAAGTAAATCAGTGTGATATCCTTTCAATTAACATGTCGTTATGTCTACGTGACCAGGTGGTCAATCAAATAAAATAAATTGCCCATCACTCATGACAAATTTGGTGGATGGTCTAAAACCTCCTTCCATTTCTCATCGTTGCACTCAGAACGGAGGAGTTTTCCGACCATTTTAACAGCCAAAGGCAGCCCTCCACATTTCTTGGCTAATCGGACAGCGATGTCCTGAAGATGGGGTCGATTCTCGAAGCTCTCCTCCCCTATGGCACGATAGGCCGGTAAAGATAAGCTCTCATCCATCGACAACAAGTCCAAAGCTAAGGGAGTATGGTCACCGGCCAATTCGGCGACACTTCGGCTGCGTGTAGTGAGTAGTATTCTGCTTCCATTTGCCCCACAGCGGAATGGGTCCAATAGAGACCACAGCTCGTCCTGAATCTCACTCCAGACGTCGTCCAACACGACGAGAAATTTCTTCCCAACAAGCTGATCTTTGAGCATGTTCTGAAGCCAATCCAGGGACGTTTGCTTGAAGTCAATGTGTGGGTCCACACATTGCAAAATACTCTTGGTGATGGCGACCAAGTCAAATACATTCGAAACACAAGTCCAGGCTCTGACAGGGAAAGCCTCGCACACAGCCTCGTGATTATATAATTTTTGTGCCAGGCTAGTTTTCCCGAGTCCTTTCATCCCTACTATAGAAAGGACAGTAAAGGGGACTCGGTTGTCGGTCAAGTCGCTTCCGGTCAACCGAGCAAGCAACTTCTCAATCTGTTCCTCCCGGCCGACGAACCTAAGTTCGGGCAGCTAGGTGGATGGGAGACGATGCCAGTTTGGGTTGGTAGGAGGCCGTGCCAGGTAGTTCTCTGCTAATCCAAGCAGTGCTTTCTGTTGGATGACTTTCTCCAATCGGAGGTCGACTTCCTCGATCTCTTTTGCCAAGAGATGGTCAGAGAGCATGGGACGTGGGACCATCTTGGAGCAACAGGGGATCAACAAGCAAGTTAGCTTACCAGACTTCCTCCTGGTGTCGGCCTTGAGGGCTTTACTTTTTTCGGCTTCGGCAGAGAAGAGGTGGAGCAGGTATTTCATGTCGTAGGCGACCTCCCTGAGGTCATCCAGCCACAGATCAACCTTGGTATCACCAAGACTCTCCTCGGCAGAATCCATGATGGCTCAAATAACCACCAGATTTTTCTGCCACTTGGTCAGCTGGTCTGAGAGGCCATTGATCCGGGCGTACGCAGCGAGAGCTTCGGAGTTCAGCTGGCACAGGAGAGCCTTTACTACGGAAAGGGGGAGTTCTGCCATCAAGATTTCTTTACTGAGTCACAAAAACACAAGCGCCTTAATACGCAAGGGATACTTAGAAAACGCTAAAAATATTATGAAGATGATTAATTAAATTTTTGTAATGTTTTTTTAATGGGAAGTAATCAAACTTCAATCATAAAAAAACATTTCTTTTTATATAATTGGAGTTCAAGAAAGTGAAATATAATATTCTAAATTAAATATTAGAATAAAAGTAATATTATTCTTAAATGGATTGCTTCTAGATACTCTTCAAATCAACTACACAGGAGCAAATGAAGAAGGGGAAATAAGACTGACAAAATGAGTATAACAAGCACAGGGCGAACCATACAACAACTTCTACAGATGTTCGGCTCGCGCTATCGATCCTGGATTGATCGGAAACTAGCAATGTACGATATGTGATTGTGAGGTGATCCTGGTTGGGACCGTGTAGTCTCACGACTGATATCCAAGGGAACGGATATCGTTAACGCTTACAGATGTAGAGAAGTATCGACTCTGTCGTCGACATAAAACAATTGGGCGATAAATCTGAGTATATGCGCCTCTTCTTCCTAGATGTGGAATCCTCCGATCTCGAGCACTGGGAGTCGTCACTTGTGGAATCGGGCCATAGAGAGAGCAATAACGACGGAGAGTCGGGAGATGCGTCGTGGTGGAATGTACAGTTTGGCGTTTCACTTGACATGGTCGTGCAGCCAATGCTGCTCTCCGGATCTTTCTCGGACAATTTCAACAGGTCTCTTTTCACCCTCGTGTCCTTTAGCCGCTGAAGTTGTTTGAATCTCTCCTGCAACAAGGCAATTGTGGAACGGCCGACTACAGAGTCATTCGTCTCCGTCGCCATCAGCAAGATTGACGAGATCAGCCCAACCCAAGAACTAAAATGTCAGGAGAGATGCTTTGAGAGAGCGTACTTTCTGGTGGGAATCAATACTGAGCATACCGTTGAATATATATGCCAGCCCGGCACGGAAACTAGTGGGTGTCGGTAGCATCAACACCAGCCAAAGACACGAGTCCGCTTCTGGAGAAAGATGTGGGGACGCGACAAAAACATCGGCAAGCGTCCGACTGATATGAGGCCAAAAATGGCCAAGGAAGGGAGCGTTCTCTTTGGGTCAGTTTTAGGCTCCTGGGGGAAGAAGGTAGCAGGAATTGAATTTGCAGAAGTTGTTCTTAGCAAACTTCCAAATCGAACAAATTTTCTGATTGCCCACGTCTTTTGTGGGATTTGATTTGAACCTGTGACAGTGTTTTGTTTCTTACAACATGTTTTTCTGATTTATCTTTTGAGATGTAATGACAACCGCATAGCTACAAGGTTTTGAACACAAACTCTCATCTTCTTCTTCCTGTTTCTTGTCCTAACGCTCTTGGGTCGTAGTTCCCTGCAATATCGAGGAACTGAATCAGGAACGACGAGGCGATAGATCGTCTTTAGTTTCAAGGCCGATCGATTCCGTCATGGTATGGGAGCAAATGGAATTTTAGACCCGTCAACACCGGGCCTGAACAAGGTTGCAGTAGCTTCTTCAAACTGTTTCGGCAGCAGTCGCATTTGATCTTTCGATGAAAAAACAGCCACCCTACTGCAACCATTTAATATATACAAGCCGACGTTCAGATACGATCTCTTCCGTGTTACAAAGTAAAATATTCTCCGCGGCACAATTCTTTACAGACAGCGAGCCGCATGTCCAAAACATTTGGAACTTCGTGTTTCGAGTTTATGACTGGAACTACAGGATGAAACAAAAGCAGTCATCATCTCCACGCAGAACAAGTGACCATGGCTCGATTGATCCACCTGAGATAGAGAGCCCCATCTCGGTCCTCTACCCTGTACTTGTCACTGTACTCACTCAGCATCCTCCACACGGCATCCCCGACCGACCTGCTCAGCTGGAGTTGATGAAACCCTGCCATTGCAAACCTCATCCTCCATTTCCCCAGGAGCTCGTGCCTTTCCACACTATCTGAACCTTCGCAATGTTGACTATATCCCTTGCCACGCAATGCTGCTCCGCACTAATCCTCTTCTTGTCATCCCTCGGCCGCGCAGCGTCGATGGACGCGAACATGGCCATGTAATAGTCCAATATCTCAAGGAACCTCGGGATGAACGGGGAAGTGTTCGTGTTGGATTCTTGCTCTATTTGGGTCACGACCTTTAGGATGCTCTATTTGGCGAGAGGCTTTTGATCAGCCTGAGTATCCGGTCCCGAAGATTCTCCGTGGTCACGCTCTTGTCCGGAACATGATTTAGAATGTAAGGGAAGTTGACAGCCAGCGCCTCATCAGGTCGAATACTTAGGTGCTGATAGTCCACCTCTGAGCTATAAATGGCAGCTGATAAATTTTATTCAATTGTCCATGACTTGCCTTCAACTGTCAGCAGCACCTTTTCAGAATATAATTTCAAATTTGAATAAAATTTATCAGCTGCAATAAAATGGCAAGTAGGAAAAAGCAATATTATCAAATCAAATTTGTCAAATATATTGTCGCCAAATTTAGTTCGTTTTCTAAATATCGCTCGCGTATTTATGCGCTTGTGTTTTATGAGTCAGGAAAGAAATCTTGATGGCAGAACTCCCCCTTTCCGTAGTAAAGGCTCTCCTGTGCCAGCTGAACTCCGAAGCTCTCGCTGTGTATTCCCGGATCAATGGCTTCTCAGACCACCTGCCCAAGTGGCAGAAAAATCTGGTGGTTATTCAAGCCGTCATGGATTCTGCCGAGGAGAGGCTTGGCGATACCAAGGTCGACCTGTGGCTGGATGACCTCAGGGAGGTCGCCTACGACATGAAATACCTGCTTCACCTCTTCTCTGCCGAAGCCGAAATAAGTACAGCCCTCAAGGCCGACACCAGGAGGAAGTCTGGTAAGCTAACTTCCTTGTTGATCCCCTGTTGCTCCAAGATGGTCCCACGTCCCATGCTCTCTGACCATCTCTTGGCAAAAGAGGTCGAGGAAGTCGACCTCCAATTGGAGAGAGTCATCCGGCAGAAAGCACTGCTTGGATTAGCAGAGAGCTACCTGACACGGCCTCTTACCAACCCCAACCAGCGTCGTCTCCCATCCACCTCGCTGCCCGAACTTAGGTTCGTCGGCCGGGAGGAACAGATTGACAAGTTGCTTGCTCGATTGACCGGAAGCGACTTGGCTGACAACCGAGTCCCCTTTACTGTCCTTTCTATAGTAGGGATGAAAGGACTCGGGAAAACTAGCCTGGCAAAGAAATTATATAATCACGAGACTGTGTGCGAGGCTTTCCCTGTCAGAGCCTGGACTTGTGTTTCGAATGTATTTGACGTGGTCGCAATCACCAAGAATATTTTGCAATGTGTGGACCCACATCCCTACGAGCAAAGGGACCTCAATTCGCTTCAGAATGCCCTCAAAGATCGACTTGCCGGGAAGAATTTTCTCGTTGTGTTGGACGACGTATGGAGTGAGATTTATGATGAGCTGTATGATCTACTGTCCCCATTCCACTTCGGGGAAAATGGAAGCAGAATACTGCTCACTACACGCAGCCGAAGAGTCGCCGGAATGGCAGGTGACCATAATCCCTTAACTTTGGACATTTTGTCGACGGATGAGTGCTTGTCTTTACTTGCTTATCATGCCATGGGGGAGGAAAACTTCGAGAATCGACCCCAGTTTCATGACATCGCTCTTCGATTAGCTGAGAAATGTGAAGGGCTGCCTTTGGCCGTTACAATGGTCGGATATCTCCTCCGTTCTGAGTGCAACGATGAGAAATGGACGGAGGTTTTAGACCATCCACCAAATTGGTCATGAGTGATGGGCAATTTATTTAATTTTATTGACCACCTGGTCAGGTAGACATAACGACATGTTAATTGTAAGGATATCAGACTTGATTTTAGTTATCATCATCGAAGGTTGTCGGCAACATGGTTGTTTTTTGAATTTTCTTTAGCTCAACCCACAAGGAAGGGAGTCCACACTATTTTTGTTCAAATGAAACAGAAAAGAGACAAGAAAACAATGGATTGCCAAGGACCAGCGAACCTTCAGGAACACCAGTCTACAACCAGCATATAAGGAACCAAACAGCACCGTCAAAAAGCCCACCAACCTCCATTCTTCCGGCCACCACAGCTCCAACGACCAGTCGACGCCTTGGACTGCTCGGCTGTGACGAAGCCAAGCACAACAGCAGTCCCCTGATTTCAACAGTGGCAGAGACACACTTTTCTTCAAGTCCAGGCTCCCCCGGCTCGCTTGAACTGAGCCTAGACGCAGGCAAACAGTTTCTAACCTCGTTAACAACTCAGCCCACTTCGCACGCCAGCAGCTGTGAGCCTGCTTCCTACATCAGCAAAGAGAGCAGCTCCTTCTGCAACTCAATAGGTAGCCCCATAAGGTCAGCACCCTGCCATCCCGTGCCAAGGTCACACCCAACAGCCCTCAACTACCATCATCCCATCAACTCACTTCAGCACCAACGTTAAATCCAGCTGTCGGTTCTCAGCAAGACATACCAAGGCGACCCTGCAACAGAAAAAAAACTGAACCCCTCTAGCCACCAGTAGCAGCTTCAGGCGACATCCTCAGAACAGCAGCATGGTCGGTTCACCTCCTGCCAGCAGCGTAACTGCGATCTACCAGACGTCTAGATATGAGCCTAAGCTTCAAACTATAGCTTTGGTGTCGTTTGTTGGAACTACCAGACTTAAGAACTGATTTCGATGTTTACAAATGCGTGGAATTCTGACCATGACGAGAGCGTTGATGTTTTAGCTGAATGTACTGGGTACGAGATAAGTTGATCCAGTCCTGGGTACATATTTTCTACCATAAATCGTCTAGGAGTGTGTTTTTGTTTTCGGAATCTACTAAAAGAATCTGTTAATGGGAGGATCCTCGTTAATTAATGTTGCAAAACCAGAAAATCGCCTTTGCATTGCGGATGCAAAGGCGAATAGATGAATTCAGTGGCTGAACCTAGAGCTAGATTATAACCCATTTACCTTTACCTTTAGCATGCTTTTCTTTCCCTTATGGTTCGAATTATTTTCGTTTCTCATTCTGTTGTTACTGTCTGCTTCTCCTCCTAAATTGTTTCAGCTGGGAAATGGTATAGAGGAACTGGGCTTTTCATAGTTCACCGTCTTCCTAAGGATGCTCCTTTGGTAAGGGAACTCATTTATTGTCGGAAGAAAGCTTGTAATGTTTGTTCAGAACCTTAGATGTTGCCTGGAAGGCTTTCTAGAATAAATTAGTGGATAGAGACATGTGTCGTGTTCTTTTTACCAAGCTCTCACAGATGCTCTGTTACTTAGCAGTACCAAGCTCGTACGGATGTACTTGGCAGGGTTACGGAGCTCTATACTTGGTCACTGCATTCCCTGTCATCATCGGTATATCAGTAGTTTTGATTCCATTCTGTAACTCTCTTCAATGAAACCAACTTCTGCAGCTTCTGTACTGTTCTTTGATAGCTAGCAGAAGGTGTTTATCTGAGCGTCCTTGTAAGAAACTGGCGACAATTATACCATTCCAATGAAAATCCAGCTGAGATGTTACTTAGGAAAAAGATGCTCTAGAAATGTTTCGCATGGATTACATGTTTCGGGAAGTGTTAAGAAGCCATCTGAGAACCCTCACTGTCGGAACAGTTCTCGCATAGATCAGAATGTCGGGGAGGTTCGTACCTCATTTCATTGAATGTCGATATCTGCTTGATAGATCAGATTAGAAGCCACGAGGACAGAACAAGAGGAACGGGAAAGAAAGACAGAAGTACTCATCTTTGTCGAGTTTCGTCTACGAGGGAAGAGGTAGGACCATTTGCGTTCATTCCATTGTACCTACCTCCTAAGAGCACTCGACCGAGGACACGGACATCGGGTACTGGAAGCTGTTTGCATACTGGAACGAGAGGCTCTGCCCCGGGCTAAGCGCCTCCCCATTGTTGACCACACAGTCATCGTAGTCTACCCGGCGGAACACCTGGGGGTTGACGAGGTGGACCGAGCTGAACCACCCGCAGTTGACGTGGATATTCGTGATGTAGCAGCTGGACACGCACACATTTAGGATCTGGACCGTGAAGGCCGGGATCCCACTGGGGAGTGGCTCCGTCGGGCCTTGGTATATTGCAATGTCATTCTTTGAGCACACCGCGTTCATCTGGACCAACTTCTGGCCACCACCAACCTTCGTAGCCATCATGCTAGCGCTGGCAACACCTGCACATACAAACACAGCATCACTGCATAAGTTTCTTTTCCACGAAAGAACATATCATTACCAGTGCCCAGGACAATGCCCACAGCGAGCGTACCTAACAGCGAGGTCATGAATAATGCGAACAACGCAGTCGAGGGAATACATTTCCGTCCAAAACACCCTGCGCAACCTGCCACGGACTCCTGAGGGATACATAGCTTGCTGCAGAGTTGTATAATATAACATGGGAGTTGGAGGGTGGTGTAATTTAAGGGACTGCCACTTGTTCCCGGAACCAGGGATCAACACGTGGTGAAGGAGGAGCAGGAGGAGGACAAGGTCTGGTTTCTGGTCGGAAATGGGAAAAAAAAATGGCCAATTTCTTTCTTCGTTTGCATGCATGCATGCAATGGTGGGGGTGGGAGGATGAAATGTAATGACTGGTTTCTGGGTTTATTGAACATTGCCTTAATTTTGCAGCGTCAGAGTGCTATCATTGAGATGCTTACGGATATTCCTTTATTAAAAAAAATATCTCACCACTCCAGAAAAGCTATGAAGTTGACAGTTCTTGATGGATATGGTCAAGACAAGCCTATGAACTAAAAAGTCGTAAAGTCATGCTGAATTCCTGCAGAATACTTATGTATCATATCAGAAGTTTTGAATAATAATATTCCAATCTTTCTGAAGAGCTTTCTTCTTTCTTCTTACCTTCTCTTATTTTCTGTCTTCGCCTTTGTTCGCGTATTAGATTTCTCAATTCAGCGGGTTCCTTTACCCCGTTTGTCCAAAAATAGTCTTTAGTGTCTTCTTCACTGATTGAGAAAAGTTTGACTAACAAGCGTTTGAAGATAAAGTTTAAAAGATATATATATATATATCATTTCAAAATAAGTTGGAGTGACGTGGAATGAACGAAAAATATAAAGCCGAGGGGCGAAACTGGCCAGCACTCGCAGTTATTCCTGAGGCCTACTACTTTCTAATTGTCTTCTCATCCCATCCCCATCCTTGACGACACACCAGCAATCCCCCCGATGGCAGAAGTCCTCCTCTCCGTCGTCAAGGCACTCCTGGCCCAGCTGACCTCCCAAGCTCTCGCTGAGTATGCCCTGATCAATGGCCTCTCAGAGCAGCTGACCAAGTGGCAGTAAAACCTGGAAATTATTCATGCCGTCATAGATTCTGTCGAGGAGAGGCGGATGCTTGGCGATACTAAGGTCGACCTGTGGCTTCGATGACCTCAGGGAGGTCGCTTACGACATGGAAGACTTGCGCGACCTCTTCTCTGTCGAAGCCCAAAGTAGTGCCCTCAAGGTCGAGTCCAGGAGAAGGTCTAGTAACTTTACTTCCTTGTTGATCAACTGTTATCTAACATTTTGATTGTTATCTCCAATCGGGACAAGCGCATAAATACACATGGGATATTCAAAAGCCGAACTAAATTTGGAAGAACATATTTGACAAATTTGATGGAATACATGAAGATTTGATCTGTCAATAATATATTACTAGAAGGAATTAATTCCTAAAATAATTTTTTTGTTATCCGTAAAAATATTATGAAGGTGGTTAATTAAAATTTTGTTATGTTTTTACAATAATAATGAAATTAATTGAGAGAGAATTAATTATTTTTAATGGGAAGTAATCAACCTTCAATCATAAAAAGGAATAAAAAAATGATGTTATGTATGTAAGACTTAAGAGTTATATTTGTATTTTTTTTATATAATTCGAGTTCAAGGAAGTGAAATATAATAAATATATAGATAATGAAAACATTTACCTAATTATTTGATTTGATAATATTGCTTTTTCCTACTTGCCCTTTTATTGCAGCTGATAAATTTAAATCCATGAAATTATTTTTTGTACGTACAATTATAATATTCTAAATGAAATATTAGAATAAAAGTAATATTCTTAAATGGGTTGCTTCTAGATACTCTTCAAATCAACTACACAGGAGCAAATGAAGGGGAAATAAGACTGACAAAATAAGTATAACAAGCACAGGGCGAACCATACAACGACTTCTACATGTTCGGCTCGCGCTATCAATCCTGGATTGATCGGGAACAAGCAATGTACGTTATGTGAGGTGATCCTGGTTGGGACCGTGTAGTCTCACGACTGATATCCAACGGAACGGATATCATTAACGCTTACAGATGTAGAGAAGTATCGACTCTGTCATCGACATAAAAACAATTGGACGATAAATCCGAGTATATGCGCCTCTTCTTCCTAGATGTGGAATCCTCCGACCTCGAGCACTGGGAGTCGTCACACGTGGAATCGGGCCATAGAGAGAGCAATAACGACGGGGAGTTGGGAGATGCGTCGTGCTGGAATGTACAGTTTGGCGTGTCCCTTGACATGGTCGTGCAGCCAATGCTGCTCTCTGGATCTTTCTCGGACAATTTCAACAGGTCTCTTTTCACCCTCGTGTCCTTTAGCCGCTGAAGTTGTTTGAATCTCTCCTGCAACAAGGCAATTGTGGAAAGGCCAATGACAGAGTCATTCGTCTCCGTCGCCATCAGCAAGATCGACGAGATCAGCCCAACCCAAGAACTAAAATGTCAGGAGAGATGCTTTGAGAGAGCGAACTTTCGGGTGGGAATCAATACTGAGCATCCCGTTGAATATATATATATGCCAGCCCGGCACGGAAACTAGTGGGTGTTGGTAGCATTAACACCAGCCAAAGGCATGCGTCTGCTTCTGGAGAAAGATGTGGGGACGCGACACAAACATCGGCAAGCGTCCGAGTGATATGAGGCCAAAAATGGCCAAGGAAGGGAGCGTTCTCTTTGGGTCAGTTTTAGGCTCCTGGGGGAAGAAGGTAGCAGGAACTGAATTTGCAGAAGATGTTCTTAGCAAACTTCCAAATCGAACACATTTTCTGATTGCCCACGTCTTTGGTGGGATTTGATTTGAACATGTGACAGTGTTTTGTTTCTTACAACATGTTCTTTTGATTTCTTTGAGATGTAATGACAACTGCAAAGCTACAAGATTTTGGACATAAACTCTCATATTCTTCTTCCTGTTTCTTGTCCTAACGCTCTTGGGTCGTAGTTCCCTGCAGTATCGAGGAACTGAATCAGGACCGACGAGGCGATGGATCATCTTTAGTTTCAAGGCCGATCGATTCCATCATGGTATGGGAGCAAATGGAATTTTAGACCTGTCAACACTGGGCCTGAACAAGGTTTCAGTAGCTTCTTCAAACTGTTTTCAGCAGCAGTCGCATTTGATCTTTCGATGAAAAAACAGCCACCCTACTGCAACCATTTAATATATACAAGCCGACGTTCAGATACGATCTCTTCCATGTTACAAAGTAAAATATTCTTCGCGGCACAATTCTTTACAGACAGCGAGCCCCATGTCCAAAACATTTGGAACTTCGTGTTTCGAGTTTATGACTGGAACAACGGGATGAAACAAAAGCGGTCATCATCTCCACGCAGAACAAGTGAGCATGGCTCGATTGATCCACCCGAGATAGGGAGCCCCATCTCGGTCTTCTACCCTGTACTTGTCACTGTACTCACTCAGCATCCTCCACACGGCATCCCCGACCGACCTGCTCAGCTGGAGTTGATGAAACCCTGCCATTGCAAACCTCATCCTCCATTTCCCCAGGAGCTCGTGCCTTTCCACACTATCTGAACCTTCACGAGCCACCATGTTGACTATCCCTTGCCACGCAATGCTGCTCTGCACTAATCCTCTCCTTGTCATCCCTCGGCCGCGCAGCGTCGATGGACGCGAACATGGCCATGTAATAGTCCAACATCTCAAGGAACCTCGGAATGAACGGGGAAGTGTTCGTGTTGGATTCCTGCTCTAGTAGGGTCACGACCTTTGGCGAGAGGCTTTTGATCAGCCTGAGTATCCTGTCCCAATTATTCTCCGTGGTCACGCTCTTGTCCGGAACATGATGCAGAATGTAAGGGAAGTTGACAGCCAGCGCCTCATCAGGTCGAATACTTAGGTGCTGAAAGTCCACCTCCGAGCTATAAATGGCAGCATTGTGGAACTCGAAAGGCATGCCACAGGATTCTGCGAGTTGGCACAGCCTTTGAGCCACAATTTCTATCCCAGCTCCCCGAGCAAAAACCGACTCCGAATCGTCGATACCTGTGATGCAGAGGAACGGTGGCCCGCCAGGCCTTCTGGCAAGGGACTGAATTAAGGGAACCCACTGGCTTCCCTGAGCAATCTGGAAGTCCACTATGTGCACCCTCGGCTCGTTATCCATGGCTTCCTCAAGTATGGCATTGGCAGACATGTACGCAAATTTTGAATACAGACAGATCCCATATAGGACATGCATGTAAGACAGTAGTTCCGAACCGGTTGGCTCGTTGCACTTGAGCTGCTTTTGGCCGATCGATTTCCCGGAATCTTCCATCCTTGCTTTTAGCCCCTCGAGCAAGTACGCACCCAGGCGCTGAATTGGGTCACTGGTCACAGAGACCTTCTCTCGAGGGAGTCCATTAAAAGTGCGGCTGTCTCGTAATCGCCTCTGAGATCGACTCTGCCCAGGTGAAGAGCATTTCCTTCATGCTTAACTTGGGAGAAACTTGGCGAATAACCGGAGCAGCAGACTGGGTTTGTTATTCGAGAAACAATCATGGCGAATGCCATTAAACTCCGATGAGTCCGGTCCGAGCAATGAAATCTCCAGCTCTAGTAACTTTTGCTACTCAGCTCAAAGCAAAAATCCTTATTGGAAGAAACATTTGGGGGTGAGGCACGGCCCTGATCAAGAGCCAAAGGCTGGGAAAAAGGATCGGCATTAGAAAAGGTGCTGCTGACAGTTGAAGGCAAGTCATGGACGATTGAATCGGCAGAAATAAGGGAAGACTCGAGGGTGAAAAACGGTTCCCGATTGTTCGGGAATGACAAGCAAGTGGCCTGCAGCCCCTAGTCGTGGATATCCCCATCATCCATAAGGGAGAGCTCGGGCCAGGAAGAAGGCTCGATCTTTTGTGCAGGGTAGTGATAAACAGCATGTCCTTTTACTTCCGTAATGAAGCTTGTGTTCAGACACAGGAGGATGTGGTTTTTTGACGATGCAAGGTGTCGAGTAAGCCTCACTCCTTGTAGCGAGCGACCTCGTCTTCGTACGGAAAGAACCCCATGAGTCGGCCGGCAGAGTTCTGGTATGCATACATGAACCTGCCCATCGATCCAATAAGTCCGCACGTAACCATAGATGGTCTCTTGAACCCGGGGCTTTATCCTTATGAACACACACAGAAAAATAACAATGTAACTTGAAAATCAGGAACCTTTTTCCTTTAATATTTCCACAATGAAGAAAGATGTCCATCACTGAGTAAACAGGCAACTTGATATAGTTCGGAGAAGAATGCATCGGAAAGCCACAAATATTTACGTGAAATCAGATACTAGACATTTTCCAAGTCTCGACTAGAGTCGAACCCCAATTCCAAAAGCTGTTACCAGCCATGACTCGAGAATCATCATCTCTAGAAGTATATTGTGGACCCGGAAAACAAGTGTGTGAGATGAACATCTCTAAAACTAAGTCCAAATGGTCGCCCATCATTTTCCAAAACCCTTGGATCTAGCTGCCGAATCATAAACTACCAGATTCCCGGACGCGGTCTCCTCTCGGCTATGGGAACAGAGCACACTTATTCATTGCCCGTGGCCGAGATACAGTATCCACACATGAACATTGAAGATAATCCAGTTAAAATTTCGAGCTTGGAGAACAGCAGTCAAATGGAATCCAATCCAACAAATTGAGCTTAAACCTTCAATTAGGTAAAGAACCGCAGATCCAACCTACTGCTATAATCATCCATCCCCGAAACGCCACAAAAATCATTGGCTAATGGAAGCAAAGTGACGACTATCTGGAAATGTGCATGAAGTCGGATGAGGATTATCAAACCGGAGAGGTAGTCGACGGGGACGGAGACGCCGGTGATGGTGACGAATCGTAAGTAGTCGAGGGAGCTGGAGTTCCCTACCACCGTCGTGAAGGGAGATGGCTCCGAGATATGACTGGGTACTCTGGCTTGACCGACTCGACTCGGTGATGCCCGTGTTCATCCTCCTCCTTCTCCGTCAACTCGTTGTCGTCGTCGTCGCCGCACAGCTTCCTGCGACTACCCCTGCTTCTTCGATGCCCCATAGGAAGTGGTCGGATCGGATCGGATCGCCTACCTTAACGGGCCAAAGGCCTTGTTGTATCCCGATTAAAGGACATGGGCCGAAGCGACTGTGCCCGATTTTGTTGAGTTCCCGCGTCACCCGCGCCTCCTCCTCACAACCGGGAAAACAGACCAAAGCTCGCTCCATCGGTCGATCCTTCCCTAATCACCCACCCAAAATTTCGACTTTCCCACTTCCCCGACACACTCATATTCATCAGGTTGACGCATCGCTTGGATCGGCTTCTTCTCCGATCGCTGATTCCCTCGAAAGTTTTGATCTTTTCCGGAAGCAAAAAAAAAAAAAAATCGAAATTTCTCGCATGCATTCCCGATTTACGTCGTCGGTATTGTTGGGTTAGCTGCCATTGTCGATTTCGTTTTCTGGGTCGGGATTCGTGGTGAAGACTAGCGTTTCGTCGGCCGGCGTGAGAAATGTGTGTTTCATGTAAAGGTGATGCCGATTGCTTAGTTCTTGTGTTGCGTAGGGGGTTGTTTATCGTATTCTCTCCCATTTGGGGACGCTACCATGAATGCCGAACGCATGCATTCGCCAAAAGGTATTCTTTGTAGGTTTTGATCTGCGAGTTCTATGTGAATTGATTTGGATTTTCTCGTGGCTTGCAGTTTGAGCGGCTGAATGCGTGTGTTGGGTCCCTTATTGGGATGTAGCGATTTAGATATGAGCAGCAGCGTGGATGATTCCTTGGATAGACCGATCATGAGCAGGCTGCGAAGCGAGGAAGAGAGGGAGAGGAGGAGAATGCGGGATAGGGAACGGAGGCGGTCCATGACTTCCGAGCAGAAAGAGAGGCATCTCGCGAGAAGGCGTCGGAACTATCAGCTTCGCATGCAAAGAGTGAAAAACCATGATCTGGTTATGAATGCCAATCCCGGGAGCGGCATTAATGGTCTGAATCATCGACGAGCTGGAGGTGGTTTTGATCCCATGTCTTCCTTACAGTTCGGATGTTATGCTCCTGTTGGTTCAGGCCAAGCTCTTCTCAAAGTCCACGGAGAATGCTCATCAAGGCCCGAGGGTGTGTATCTTATATAGCTAGTGGCTCTTCAGTTGCATCATGAGAAAAAAAGGTAGCTGTGATCTGACAAGACGGGGGTGTTATGCAGGGAAGGAATCACTGGCTTATGATTTGACCAAGCTTCAAAGGAGGTTGCGATTGATTCACGTGAAGCATTTTGCACGATCTCTAAAACGTCCGCTGGGTGAGCTCATGGTGAACAATGTTCCGATTCTCGCTGATTTGATAATGAAAGGAAATCAAGTATCCTGCCGTAAGTATCTCTGGGGTTGCTTTACCATATTACTATGAAACACAATTTCAAAGTATCGTCTGCCATAGATTAGCAATGGGGTTGATAGTGTGTTGTTGAGCCTGCCTCCTAGGTAAATCGGTCCATGGAGTGCGTCTGAATCGCATTAAACAGCTGGCACGGAGACACAGAATTGCACCCAAAGAGACTTCTGAACATCTCCCTTTGAGTGAGGCAGAAGGTACAAACATTCTTTTTACCCGAGGCCAAAAAATGATGACATGATTTGGTGATTTTCACTGCACACATATTGTTTGTTTAGGAAATTTGGAGAAGAATCTTCTGCCAGGGGAGAGGCAACAACCGAAGGCTGCTGACGAGTTCAGAACAGGAGTTGTAGTGACATAGTTGAAGATAAACTGATATTCTTCCATCAGATAGGTTTCAGTGAGTAGAACTGTTCCTCCAGGCGATAATTCTCGCGGCCTAATTTCTTTGGGAATTGGCCTTCTAATCGCTAAAGATTCACTAGAGGAAAATTTCGTTTGATATCCTAGAAATAAAATACCAATTATTTCTCCAGCTTGATGCGGCTGACAGAAAGTCGAGACTGGCAGAAAGAGTCGTGTCAGAGAACCGAGGCTAGGATGTTCTCTCCTGTACTTCCAGGCTAGATTGTAAGGTATCTGATTAGTGTTTGCTGGACTCCTAATTGATGCTGAGAAAATGAATATTCATCAAACTGTGAATCCTTCTGCTTTCTTCCTGGGATTTCGTAAGCTCTGAATAGGTTTTATAACATAAAATATTATGGCTCATCGGCAGTATTTCTTCAATAAGGCTATAAATCTCCCCCATTCATACAGCTGGAATTTTCAGAGCCTTGTTGATCTTTGGAATACTCTTCTTATCTTTGTTGTTAGCCTTGAGTGGGGTGGCTCCAACCAATCTAATCCCATCTAATGCCACCAAAAAGTGTTTAGGCGGCACCGGTAAAGCTTCCTTGGATTAGGAGTCCTCCTGTGTTTGTTGGTTACTTTCCCATTTGGACTTTGCATTAGTTAGTAGGATTCATCACATAACTAAAGTCTTGGCTTCTCGACGCCCTCGATCCTATCCGTTGCAGTCAGATCATTCCAAAAGCTTGGAATTTCTCTGGCAAAGACAATTGGAAATGGTAAAACACCAGGGACATGGATCATGATCAAGATCCACCAAAATGGCTATCATCATTTTACATCTATGAAATGACCATGTAGTTCCTCAAATACTTATTTTATTCTTCCCCACTGTTGTTTTATCATTTATCTGTTCTCAATGTGTGTGATAGGCACATGAGGATATTAATTTCAGGACTGGCAACAGCCAACAAAACTTTGATCTAGCAGTTGGATGGAATGTAACCATCCATTACTCTAAAACTTCCTACTTCAATATTATTATTATTAAAAGGAAAAACAACCCATTAATCAACTTGGATTTATATTTTATACAAATCAAACAAGAAATAAAAGGGTAATTAAATTAATTAGTAGGGGAGCCAAAACCAGGAAAATGTAAGTACCTTGGAAATACAATAACACCCATCATGGGGGATATGGGCAAAAAGACAAGACATGTATTAGTGCTCTGTTCATGATCTGTTCTTCCATCTTCCTCCCTGTCACTTTTACATTATTGTCCTCCTAATTTCTTGCATTTTCTCCTAATGATTTATTAATTATTTAAATCCCATCTCTATTATTCTTTTGTTGTAAGACTAGGTGAAGGGAAAACAAAAACAGAAAAGGTGTTCATGCTTTGCCTCCACAGTAAGTAAACCATGATTTCTTTTCCTTTTTATGCCGCGGAGAACTCGACTTAGATAGAATACCCGACTTGCATTCCGTAAGTTTCAAATTCAAAAATTCTTTAAGCGAATCCAAAGTACTAGTCATTTAATCTTAATCATTCTTCCCTTTCCCTTGTCCTGTTCTTTCTACTTTTGATCCATTTTTTCATTTCATTACAGCATTAACTCTTGGCCCCTGTTGATCTTTTCTATTACAGTCAGATAATGAAATCGAAGGTTTGTTTTTGTTATTATTACATCCCCATAATATATAAAATAGGAAAACGGCAAGAAGAGGGAAAGAGAAAGAAAGAGAGGCGACCACCCCCCTCTAAAATCCTCTGGAAAAGAAAAGAAATAGAAACAGAGGGGGCCTCCTGCCCCTTCCTCCCTTCTTATCACCATCATCGTCAGATCTTGGTGGTGGGGTGGGGTGGGGGGATTCCTTTCGATTTTTCATCATCTGGGTTTTGTCCGTCATGTTGCCTTTGAATCGACCCTGACAGCTCAAAGGAAGGAGGGGGAGAAGTAGTCCCCCCCCCCCCCCCAAAAAAAAAAAAAAAAACGAATTTGTTTGCCGGAGCTTGAATCCTGGGAAAAAGGCTGTACCTTTTATTGTTTTCGTAACCTGGGCAATGCGTGTTTCGATTGGATTGACTGCCGGAGAGAGGAGGGAGATTGAATTTTGTGGAATCTGGATTGTTTTATTGCTTTTTATTTCAGATCGGGTGTTGATTCGGTTTGAATGATCTGTTTGATCCCGGGTTGTTGAATTACGAGGGAACGATCATCCTAAGTTCTGGCTTCTGCTTCAGGGATTAAAGGTACCCTCTTTTTGGTTCAAGGAATTCGAGGTGCATTGTGATGTGATCACTGTCCGAGGATTGTTGATTTAATGATGCATTACTGTGTTATGGATCGTATTCTCTTGCTTTTTTATTGGAATCGGTTTGGTTTGGGTGGCTGGTTTTCGTTTTTAGTCCACTAGTGTGTTCTGATTGGTTCCTGGTGGGTCTTACATGTTTTTGAATGTGTTGTTGCCCTTTTCTGGTGGTGTCATTTAATAAACTGATTGGAAGAGGGATAAATTTGACCTTCTTTAGAATGGAAATTGATCACGGGAAACTGTTCGTTGGCGGGATTTCTTGGGACACCAATGAAGACCGCTTGAGGGATTATTTCCAGAACTTTGGTGATGTCGTGGAAGCTGTGATTATGAGGGATCGTGCCACGGGACGGGTCCGAGGATTCGGCTTCGTCGTCTTTGCTGATCCAACTGTTGCAGAGAGAGTCGTTCAGGAGAAGCACATAATTGACGGCAGAAGTGTAAGACTATGACCTCTGTTTAGTATGTTTCTCTGTGGCAAGTACACCGGATGCTGTTTGCTAAGACATTGCTTCTTTCGATCAATGTTCTTCATCTCAAGCTTGTGGAAACACAAGAAGCCTGTCTATTCAGCTGATTTTTTTATAAGTATCAGCTGGAATTTCTTTCTTAGTTAACTGTTTGTTGAAAACAGAGAAAATGTTTGTCCAGAAAGAAGACTGGATGGGTTGCAGGTGTTTGTGTTTCTTACCAGAGAGTATGTGGATGAAAATGAAAATGTACCTGGCCCACATATAGAATTTGGCTATGATATTGGCTTCCCTGACTGGCGAACAAAAACATGAAGTATGTGCGATCAACTACATTTTTCGCTTTTCATACTTCCCCACTGTTGAAGCCCGGGTTCCCTCAAGTGGGATCTGTTCTCGTTGAATTTCATTTTTGGTGAAAATATAATTTTGATATAGTAGTATATACCAGGAGATTGATCCAGTATTGATGCATGGCCTTTCTTTATCAGGTTGAGGCAAAGAAGGCTGTCCCTAGGGATGACCAAAACAATATTTCAAGAAACCCAAGAGGCAACAGCATCTCTCCTGGCCAGAACAATATCCGCACAAAGAAAATCTTTGTTGGAGGATTACCTTCGACAATTACTGAGAGCGACTTCAAGAAGTACTTTGATCAGTTTGGATTGATTATGGATGTCGTCGTGATGTATGATCACAACACTCAAAGACCTAGAGGTTTTGGATTTATCACTTTTGACACAGAGGATGCAGTGGACAGAGCTCTTTACAAGACATTCCACGAGCTTAATGGTAAAATGGTAGAGGTCAAGCGAGCAGTCCCCAAAGAGATATCTTTATGGTCCAATTGGAGCCCCTTAGGTAGTTACAGTCCTTGTCTGAGTAGAGTTAGCAGCTTCCTCAGTCAGGGTGGTTATGCTTCATCCCCAGTCGGCAACTATGAAGTTAGAGTGGATGGTAGAGTTAGTCCTGGGTCGATTCCCCCTTTTGTGTCTCTTTATGAGAAGGGAGAGCCGAACTCGAATTCAAGCTATGGACTGAGCCCAAACTTCAACCCCAACCTTGGTTATGTAAACGAGTCCAATCCTCTGTATGGTGGAATTTCAGGGAGGCCTGCCGACAATGGTCCAATCGGTCATTTCAGAGGTAATCCATTACTGAGTCTGGCTAGAGGGAGCCTGTGGGGAAATGACAGCTTTGGCTTCTCTGCAAATTCTGGTACTCTCAATGGATCCGGAAATGATAATTCATGGATGGGTCCTTATGAAAGCACCGGAAATCTCTGGGGTTCGTCTTCTAGCTTGAGAGACGGATTTGTTAACGGAAGCAAGCTTAGTGGTGGAAATTCTAATTCCGGGAGCATAGACGAACGTTATCCTAGGAGTTATCAGAAAAATAATGTTGGCATTGGCGTGATTGGGCCACCTTCATCGTATGCCGCACTGCCCCCTTAAGCTATGGACTTGGAAATGCAAATACCGAAGTCATAGCTAAAAGTAATGCTGGTTATGTTAGCTATGGCATGGCTACCATCAAATAGAGGTAAACTTCTACTCTATCATGATATTCTATGGCATGATATTTCTTTTTTCACGAAACAAGTCAAGTTCTTCCTCGACCAGTTCTTCCACACTGTGACAGATGTAAACATGGTTCTGCGCCTAGTAATGAGATCGATACAAGCAGCTGACTCACTTAAGCTTTTTGTCTAATTGACATACACTGGCTAATCCTTTAGCTGATCTGTTTACTCAGTAATTTTTGTCACGTGGTTTATATCGAGTTTCTAGTGAAGAGGGTACATAGTGTCTAGGGGTAATATACCTGTGTCGCGTCGCGTTGTGCATTCACAAGGATTCTTCGTAATACAAGAAAATTGTATCATGTTTCTTTGCTGATCGGATGATACATATGGATGCTAACTACTACCTCCCTTTTGCCATTATTCCCCCACGTTTTTTATCGTAATGACATCAACATTCATATTCATATCCCACCGTAAGTGCTGTAAAAGCCATGTAACCCTGGAAAACAAAAATTCTAATCATCGCCTTTATTATTTAAATAAATTCCAAAACCATTGTTCTTCATTCAGCTCTTCGTGTTCGGATGAGGAAGAAGAAGTGGTCGACTTTGAAATAAAAAAAAAACAACAACATTTTTTAAGCCTCCATTGAGACATCTTGTAACTCCCTGTATTCCCTGTAACGCCCCCTAAAATATTCCCACAACATGTCATAGCAAACAATTAATAGGAGACACTCGTCGATCAAATGGGGCACGCGCACCAACGAGTACGAGTAGCAATACATGATTTCCACCCCCTTCAATCTTTTCAGTTCCGACAAATCTTGAATTCCATAAATGGAAGGGCAATACCGAATTGACAACACCACCAACATCTCCAATTGTTCCAGTCCTGGAATCTCCACCAACGCTCTACACCATTGGAACTCAACCAACCTCAGCCCCCTCAATCTCCCTAGGTTTGACACCCGGATGAGACTATTAGAGCGCCAAATAGACAACTCCGTAAGATTGGGTAACGAATCCAGCCCACCAAGCTCCATCTCTGTCAATGTAAAATCTCTTATCTTCACACGTGTCTCCAGAGATGCCCTGTCTGGAAAACTCAAACCGAGAGACTTGAGCCTGGAAAGGAACCCCAACTCGAAAGCTCCTTCAAATGTAATAAATCTCGTTACTTCATTGTTTGTACAACGTACTTTTTCATGGAGTCCCACCGTCGTCCATGAAAATGAAAACTCTTTTATGCCGGTGGGAAGTCTTGGAAGCTCTTGAAGCATGTCACAACAATTCAAATTGAGGTACTCGAGGCTTGTGAGTTGGCTAATTGTTGCCGGCATGAAGCGAATCTTACTCCCCTGAAGGTCCAATACTTCTAAAGCTAATAGGTTCCCGATTTCTTCCGGAATTCCTTCTTCGAGAGGACAATCCGAAGCATCCAATTCCGTTAGGCTTGTTGGAAGTCCTCGAATCTCCTGAAGCATGTTGCAACCACTCAAATAGAGGTACTTAAGGCTTGTGAGTCGCCTAACTGTTGCTGGCAAGAAGCAAATCCTACTCCTCGAAAGGTCCAATTTTTCTAAAGCTGATAGATTTCCGATTTCTTCCAGAATTCCTTCTTCGAGAGGACAATCCGAAGCAATCAACACTGTTAGGCTGGTTGGAAGTCCTCGAATCTCCCGAAGCATGTTGCAACCACTCAAATAGAGGTTCTTAAGGCTCGAGAGTTGACTGACCGTTGCTGGTAGAAAGCAAATCTTGCTCCCCGAAAGGTTCAATTCTTCTAAAACTGATAGGTTCCCGATGTCTTTCGGAATTCCTTCTGCGAGAGGACAACCCGTAGCAATCAACGCCGTTAGGCTGGTTGGAAGTCCTCGAATCTCCCGAAGCATGTTGCAATGAGTCACAATTAGCTCCCGTAAAGCTCTTGCATTACAGAGCTCTTTTGGTAAACTCCTCAAAAATTCACACCTATTGAACATCAAATAAGTAAGACTCTCCAACTTACCCACCGAATGGTGGATTTCTTCCAAGTTGGAACAACGCTTGAAAACCATAATCTCCAACTTTATGCAACAAGAGACATCAGGTGTCGTCGTCATATCACTGTAGGAGACTGCCAGCACCCTTAAATTAGGCATACTCTGTAAATGCATCGTGCACCATAATTTATCAACACATTTAACGATCAAGCACATGACATATAGGAAGATTGGGAGGAGGAGTTCATACCAGCTTTTTAGTACCCCGCCATGTACCTTGAATTCGGAGAACAACTAGGTTGCTCATCTTGAAGAAGTCGGGCTTCAACAGTTGATTACAATTCCGCCAAGAAAGCCACAGTAACGTCTCCCGGATACTTCCTAAATCTCCAATAAATTGATACTTTCCTTCTAGATGAAGATACAACAAATTAGATAATCCTCTAAAGTTCTTGTTAGAGAGTTCGTATTCTTCAGTAATACTTTTAAAGTCTAACACCATTGCTTTGATTTCCTTCGAGACCTAAGAAAAGAAAAAATTGAAATAACATAATGCACATGGAAAGAAATTGTAATATTTTAAATACAAACTTAATTCAACGGGTTCCTTACCTTTTTCTGACGCACTATCTTTAAGGCATAGTTTGGATCCCAAAGTCTACTACACATTTCAGGCTTTCCGGGGCTTTCCGATCGAATAATTTCTCTTCCCATGTCTCGAAGCTGGTCGTGTATCCAGAATTGATCATCTAAATCAATCCTTATCAATGATTTGTTGATGAGTACTTTCACTCCGCTTTTTGGATGCAATTCGCGAGCTTCCCAGAGATAATCCACATACCTCGGATGCATCACTTCCTGAAAACAGGCTATATCGAGGAAAATTTCCTTCTCCCTCCAGTCTAACCCCTCGTAACTTACCTTCAAGATCTCAAAGACGTCTTCTTGGGGAACGTTCTTCAGCTTTTTGAGCTCAGACTTCCATGAGTCTTTGCTCTCACAACATAAGTGTCTTCCAATTACCACCAAAGCCAAGGGAAGGTTCCCAGTGGTCTCAACGACCTGTTCCGATAAAGAAAGATAATCTTCTGGAGGCTCATCAGTGCCAAACGCATACCTGCTGAAGAGTTGAAGGGCGTGGTTGTCGTCCATTTTCTCCATTTCGTAAAATTGAAGTAATTTGGAAGCAGGACGAACAAATTGTTTGCAAACGCTTTTATCCCTAGTCGTGATTATGACTCGACTGCCTGTTCCTAACGTGTCTTCTGGATTTTTCAACAGCAGCTTTTCCAGTTGAAAGAACTTATCCACGTCATCGAGAACCAGAAGAACCCTCTTGCACTGAATCCTTCGTATCATCTCACCGTCGTAGTTACAAGATCTAGCATTTTTGCCACCGAGAATGTCCTCCAATAACTTGTTCTGCGATTTCTCAATGCCTCCATTACCCTTGGACGTCTCACGCACATCAGAAAGAAAACTGGAGCCTTCAAATCGGGAATGTAATTGATTGAAGATGACACGAGCAATGGTCGTCTTCCCAATTCCCCCCATGCCATGGAGCACCACTAGTCTTACTCCCGAGGAGTCACATTCTAGCAGATTTAACACGTCAGATACTCGATCATCGATCCCTGTGAGATGATCAGGCAAAATTTGATCTTTAATTCTCAACTTCCCAAAAATGTCCTGAACTATTGATTGAACGAATCTGCCTTCGCTGCAAGACGACGATGAAAATAGAGTAATATTTTAGAAAATTTATTTCCAAAGTGAGCAAAATAACATGGCTCTGGTTGTTACCCCTGGATGGCTTTGGAGTCCCATCCGCTCATCCCGCCGACCGTCTTAAGCACTTCCTCCCATTTCTTCACGGCGTCGTGGCCATGTCGACCCTTGTGTTTGTCGAGGGCTTTCCGATACAACTCTGTTCGCAGCTTTACATCGGCCGGATCTGCCCCGTAGAAAATCGGCAGTATGATCTTCCTGCCGACGTTCGAGCCTCCATGGAGATCCACCATCATGTCGAGCTCCCTGAGGCACCACGCGCTGGACGCATAGTTCCTGGAAAAGACGATGGCGTAAACCCTGGAACCGCGGATCGCTCGCTCGAGCTCTCCCCCTATAACTTCGCCGCGACGGATCTCCTCGTCGTCCTTGAAAACACGGAGACCGGCCTCAGTCATCCGCTGGTAGAGGTGGTCGACGATGCCGTGTCGAGCATCGGGTCCGCGGAAGCTCAGGAAAACATCGTACTCAGATGTGATGGAGGTGGGGGTACCGGTGTTGGTGTGACCGGCTGATGCGCCTTGGTTTCCTTTAATGCGTCGCTTCATGGAAATAGTCGTCACAACGGATGCAGCCGCGACGGCGATCATTATAATCCATTTCATGGCCAAAGCTGCAGCAAAATTTGACATCATTTTAGGGAGGCGTGAGCAGAGTAAGTTAGTCACGACGTAATCTAAGCAGCCACTGGTTCATTATGTATGGGATATGAGCTACCACTTACACGGATGTAGATTGCAGATGAAGCTACTGGTTGCGAACCGCACGAGACAACTGGGTTGGAACCCCTGCTGCGTGGGGCGGTGGTGGAGGAGGAGGAGGGGAAGAGGAACCAAACTCAACACACTAATAATAATAACTTTGAGAAGTAGAATTTTGGTGCTTTCGGTGCGTGGGTGCGAAACTTCCTCTGCCTTTCGGGGCAGGCAGACATCCCTCGACCATCAAACGCAGTTTCGGAGAAGAATCATGGAACATGACTAATTAATGATGATGATGAGGGGGATGATGGAGTTGTGTTCCATTTTGTCTATCATAACCCCAACCCAATCCCTACAACATGTATTTCACTTACTTTGTAGAACATGACTAATTAATTAAACAGGGCACGCTCAAATTGAGCCCAAGTTCACACTCAGATGGACCCCTCTTTCCTTCTATTTAATAATAATAATAATAATAATAATAAATTTTGTTCATTCTTCCATCCTCAGATTTCGCGGAGACGATGAACTTCTGCAAAAAAGGACTTCCTGCCGATTAGCGAATAGAGACTCCACTTGGAGATGTCATTTCATACGTATGATAACAAAGACTTTGGCTTCATCAAGTCTTTGTTTAATTATGTTGAATCGGCCAACCCAAAGACTTTGGCTTCATCCAACACCTTCTGCTTATTCATATTATATTTGTCATACACAAAAAAAACTTGCAGGAAGTTTCCTCTACAACTCATGGCATCCATATAACCCGGCCTCGGGAGGGAGCTACTGATGATCGCGATAATGAATTGATGGGAAGACTTTGCCCCCACTATTGCAGGTCTTAGTTTTGTTTATAGATTTGTATGAAATTACATCACCAGTTCAGACCGGCCAAACTCGATGATGATCGAAGAAAGGAATGAATCACTCCAAGTATTTCTTTACTGATATTCCCAGAAAGAGATAATGAGGAAAGAAAGGGAACTGTTTAGCGATGTTTGGTAGGGATGATATCACCCCTTCCTACTAATCTCAAACAAACCAAGAATTAATTTAATCTTTACACTAAACTCAATCATGTTTATTTTTATTCGCTGGAAATTATACAGAAGTTGATGCAATCATCAGATTTTAAATAAATAATATGTCATGTAAAATGTTGAATCTCAAACAAACAAGATGCAATCGATTTCAAGTCTTCCTCCTCGAAATTTCCCACGGGACATGGCAGGCCGACATAAAAACTGTGCTACTTGTCAGATAGAAGTTAATTTTTATTATTTTCATATTAGAAGGTTATAACCTTTTTATAACGTTTGTCCATAAAAATGTGATTAAATTAATTGATCTTAATCAATTCTTACCCCAAATATATATTTATTAATGGGAGACGACATTTGATTATTAATATAATAAATATCATTTAATTTAATGCAAATTTTTTTTAAGAAAATGGAATCATTTATTGTGAAACATAAATAAAATAAGTGAAGTTGAGATTCATTATGGCTTGGACAAGCCAAAAAGAAAAAAGAAATTTCCGGAGAAGTAGGTTTATTTTAGAAATTAAATACAATTCCATTTCCATGAGTATAATTTATCTTGCCATAATTATTTATAATTCTCTTGTTTGAAAATGATTATATTATTAAATAAAGACTTTGGCATCCTCTAAAGTCGTTGTTAAATTAACACAATACTCCACCAAAACAAATGCCAACAAACAAAGCATTCGGTAAGCAAAACAGGGAAATGGAGTGAATGGCCAAGTCTTTCTTTTATTGATTTTCTCGAAAAGAGATGGTATCCTCACTGGCCGACATTATCCTCATATAACGTCATACGGACTTTCTTATTTACTTGTAAAAGATGAGCTATATCTTGCTAATAAATTTACTGCAAATGATATTCTTCTGCCTGGATCCCAATGGCAGGCAACGCTGGCATGCAAACATCCTTCTCGAGAACCTTACAACTATGATTAAAGATCCAACCAATACTTGGATATAGAACAAATTAAATACATATCTTACTCCTTCACGCGGCCAAAGACGGAAAGAGGGTCGAAATTTCCCATGGCAGACATCGATGACCATCAAAAGGACGTAGTCTTCGTCTTCCGTTCATCAAGTCTTTGTTTAATTATATTGAATCGGCCAACTTTGGCTTCATCCAACACCTTCTGCTTATTCATATTATACAATACTCAACCAAAACAAATACCAACAAACAAAGCATTCGGTAAGCAAAACAGGGAAATGGACTGAATGGCCAAGTCTTTCTTTTATTGATTTTCTCGGAAAGAGTTGGTATCCTCACTGGCGGATATTATCCTCATATAATATCGTAGGGACTATCTTATTTACTTGTAAGAGATGAGCTATATCTTGCTAATAAATTTACTGCAAATGATATTCTTCTGCCTGGATCCCAATGGCAGGCAACGCTGGCATGCAAACATCCTTCTCGAGAACCTTACAACTATGATTAAAGATCCAACCAATACTTGGATATAGAACAAATTAAATACATATCTTACTCCTTCACGCGGCCAAAGACGGAAAGAGGGTCGAAATTTCCCATGGCAGACATCGATGACCATCAAAAGGACGTAGTCTTCGTCTTCCGTTCATCAAGTCTTTGTTTAATTATATTGAATCGGCCAACTTTGGCTTCATCCAACACCTTCTGCTTATTCATATTATACAATACTCAACCAAAACAAATGCCAACAAACAAAGCATTCGGTAAGCAAAACAGGGAAATGGAGTGAATGGCCAAGTCTTTCTTTTATTGATTTTCTCGGAAGGAGTTGGTATCCTCACTGGCGGATATTATCCTCATATAATATCGTAGGGACTATCTTATTTACTTGTAAGAGATGAGCTAAATTTTAATTCTATGTTTTTCAATAGATTGTGTTTAATTTCATTGTGTACAAATTTTCAGTCCACATAAAAATTACAAATACCGGCCCGACCCAGACAGACGAGGTTGGCCCGGGCTTCTTCGATATGCGTTTGTTGACCTTCGATCGGGTTACCCATATCTGCTAACTTGGAGAAGAGCAAGACACAGAAGCGAACTTTAGTCTTGTATTTAGGAGGTCAGTTGAAGACCCAAGCTCATCATTTTTTTATTCGTCGTTATTATGGTATTGAATCTGTAGCGATCACTAAGACACTGAATGGCTAGAACTATTTCTGTTCGCTGCTATTCTTTCTTGTCGGCCGGCATTAACCTTTAAGAACAAGATGGGCTACTTGGATTTGGTTACATGTCTGACATTGTTATCCTTTTTGCTTTTGGTTGGCCGATTGGGTTCGGGCTCGAGTTCTAATAAGTCATTTCAGGCTCGATTTTATTTGACATAGTATGACTCAAATTCAAGTTCATTTATTTATAAGAAGCTCGAATTCGATGAGACATCTTTTTTAAGCATCCAATGAGACATCTTTCCTCCCGTATTCCCCGTAGGTCCCCTTAAAATCCTCCAACTTGTCACGGCCATCAAGCGAGAGGTGACAATCGTCGATCGCACGGGGTACGCAGAGCAACGGGGAGCAACTCGTGATAGTACTTCCAAAATCTCCAATAAATTGATGCTCTCCTGGATATTTCCAAATTCTCCAATAAGTTTCGTCCCTTTTAGATCAAGAAACAACAAATTAGCTAATCCTCTCAAGTTCTCGTCAGAGAATTTGTGTGCTTCATCGTGTCTTCCTTAGTTCATTGCTGTGATTTTCTTCGAAACCTTATAAACGAAAAAAGTAGACCAGCATTTATAATTATATTGTGCTCGATGAATAGTAATATTTCAATGTCAATGAAAAAATTCTCTTAATATATTTGAATTATGAACCATTCATTCATTACAAAATGAAATCGACTAACTTAAATAGCTCATTACCTGTTTTTGAAGCACAATCTTTAAGGTGTCCTCTGGATCCCAAAGTCTAGTATGCCTTTCGGGTCTTCCATCACCTTCCGACTGAATGATTTCTCTTCCCATATCTCGAAGCTGATCGTGAATCCAGAATTAACCGTTTGGATTAATCTTTATCAATGATTTATTGATGAGTACTTCACTCCGCTTTTTGGATACAAATCGCGAGCTTTCCAGAGATAATCGGCATACTTCCGAGGCATCTCATCCTTCTGAAAACACGCAATATAAAAGAAAATTTCCTTCTTCCCAGTCTAACCCATCATAACTTACCTTCAAGATCTCAAAGACTTCTTTTTGGGGAATGTTGTTCAATTGTTTTAGCATATCCTCCCATAACTCTTTTATCTGACAAAAAAAGTGTCCTCCAATCACCTCCAAAGCCTAGGGAAGGTTATCAGTGGTCTCAACTACCTATTTCAATAAACAAAGATAATCTTCTAGAGGCTCATCGGTGACAAAGGCATGCCTGCGGAAGAGCTAAAGGGCGTAGTTGTCAGCCATTTTCTCCATTTCATAAAAATGAAGTAATTCAGAACCAGGCCGAACAAATCGATTCCAAACGTTTTTATCCCTAGTCGTGATTATGACTCGACTGACTGTTCCTAATATGTCTTCTGGATTTTTCATCGGCAGTTTTTCCCGTTGAGAGTGCGTATCCACGTCATGGAGAACCAGAAGAACCCTCTTGCACTGAATCCTTCAAATGATATCACCGTTGTAGTTGCAAGATCTAGCATTTTGGCCACCGAGAATGTCCTCCGATAACTTCTTATGCAATTTCTCAATACCTCCATGACCCTTGGATGTCTCGCGCACATCGAAAACGAAATTGGAGCCTTCGAACTGGGAATGTAATTTATTGAAGACGACGCTGGCAACGGTCTTCTTCCCAATTCCCCCCAAGCGATGAAGCACCACGAGTCTTACTCCCGAGGAGTCATAGTCCAGCATATTTAACATGTTTGGAGACTTGATGATCGATACTTGTAAGATGATCAAGCAAACTTTGATCCTTGATTTCTAGCTTCACAACAATATCTTGAACTATTAATTGGATGAATATGCCTTCCCTGCACGACGACATTAAAAAGTAGAGTAATTACACGAAATTCAGTGGCAGTAGACATCGCCATCCTCCTCCTGAGATTCCAATACGTTTAATTCCAAAAAAAAGTTATGTATTTTAAAATATTTGTTTCCAAAGAAAAATCTCCCCCTCCTGGATAAAGACATCACACCTAACATTACAACTATGATTTAAGATCCAAGAAACGAAATCAAAATCTTAATACCAACACACACACACACACAGATATATATATAAAATAACAAAAGACACTCAAAACAAGGTTTCGGAAAAGAATCGTGGAACATGACTAATTAATGAATCTACATGAAGACTTTGAGTCTTCTTTTCGAGTCGCTGTCTCTCCCTTTTTTTTACTTTTTCTTTAAAAAAACCATTATATGAGCGGGTACAATTAGAAAAATCTTCCTAATTATATGTCTTGCCTGTCATTTGGTATCAAAACCTCTTAGGAAATATTTTGTTTTTTGTCTCGAGGGACTGTTTCAGAAGGAAAGAAAAATTTTGGGCTGATTTTTGTAAGAAAGAAAAAGACAACTGTAAATTAAGAATCGAAAGATACAAAATATTTTAAGAATCGAAGGATTCCGAGGCCCCCCTCGTTTAAATTAATTACGCATCATAATAATAATAATAATAATAATAATAAATAATTTTGAGAAGTAGTCTTCCTCTTCCGTTCATCAAGTCTTTGGGAGGAAGTTTCCTCTAAACTCATATTTGTCATGGAAGCGGCTAACGATACGTGCACGTAACGGTTACGTGCTTTACTAATTACTACTAAATTTTTTTAGTAAATTTTACTAAAAGTTGACCGTTACTAACTAAGTCAACGCGAATTTAGTAACAAATGTAGTAAAATTTACTAAAATTCGGTATTCTTTTAGTAAAGTCAACGCAGAAGTAGTAAAAAAGTATGTAAAATTTACTACTTTTTAACTGTTCAAAGAAGTTAAATTTTACTAATTTTGTGCTGACTTTACTAAAACTTTTCCGTTAGTAAAGTCAACTCAGATTTAGTAAAAAAAGTAGTAAAATTTACTAATATTTTTACTAACAATACGTTGACTTTACTAAAAGTTATTAGTTTTTTAGTAAAGTCAACTTATTGTTATTTACTAATATTTTTACTAAATCTGAGTTGACTTTTACTAACGGAAAAGTTTTAGTAAGGTCAGCGCAAATTTACTAAAAAAAGTAGTAAAATTTACTACTTTTTACTGTGCAAAAGAAGCCGATAATTAGTAATTGTTTACTAATTATGGTGTCTTTTTTAGTAAAAAACTCTTCCAGTTAGTAAAACAGTTAGTAAAGTCTTACGTTTTTAGTAAATGTTTACTAATTTTGACATGTTTTTACTAAAAAAGTTAGTAAACTGTTACTAAAAAATGAAAGTGCTTACTAATGAATTTACTAATTAGAACAGTGTTTCCGAACCTAACTCCGAACCTATTTTTGATGTGAAATTACCGGTTTACCCTGGTTTCTAAACTTATTACTAATTTACTAAACATATTACTAATTTTGGAAGTATAAGTACAACTGCATAAATAATTTACTAACTTAATTACTAATATTTCGGTGTAGTTTCGTAATTTTTACTAAGTTTAACCCAAGATCCGCATTTAATTGGCTACCAGGAAAATTACCGATTTACCCTGATTACTGGACTTATTACTAATTTACTAAGCATATTACTAATTTTGGAGTTGGAGGTCATTCCTCCTCATTTCGTTCGAAGTCTTCGACCTCCCCGTCGATCGTCCGCTTCCTCCTCTTCGTACCCGTTCCGGCCGCTGCTTTTGGTGTTGCTGTCAAAGTCGGGGCGGCTCTTCTGCTTGTGACGACCACGACATCAGGTGTTCATTCTCTTCCTTTTTCCCCTTTCTTTTTTCCGCGATTGGGGCCTGAAACCCTACGTCTAATGTCGAAGTTCCGAAACCTACCAGCGTAACCCGTCTCCTTCGATGCAGTAACGTTGGTTTTAGTATCGTGCATTGTCTCCTCGTCCTTGGTTTAGGTGACTCGCTCTAGTTTTATAGTTAGGGTTTCGGTATTTAGGGTTTCGTGTGTGATTTGGGTTTTGCTTTTCTAGAATCCGTCTTTTTTACCAGTCATGATCCGTCGTCCTTAGTTTGATTTGTTGGTGGTCGTCTTGATATGTATGCAGACGTGGGACTGAGACTGGGTAGTCGTGGAGGAGACCTGAGCCTGGGATGGGTCTTGGTCTGGGTCATGGAGGGTCTGGGTCGGTGGAGCTCTGCTGACATTTGAGGCCCTGGCAAAGGCAGGCAGTTTCGCCAACCTATGGGTCCCATTCTGCAGGAAGCACGGGATCGAGCTCAGGAAACCGGAAACTTACTTCAACCTTAAGAGGGATCCTTTTAAGAACTAGGTGCGGCCGGATTTTGTTTGGGATCGGAGACTGGTCAAGCGTGAGTATGATGAGTTGGTCAGGGTAAATGGGCTCACCGATGCGATAAGACGGCGGTCCGATGCATGGAATGCTTGGGAGGAGATCAAGGCTCTGAAGAAGCGGAAGGAGAGCGGGATGGATGAGGAGCTGATGGAAAGGTTGAAGATACCAAAAGCTACTTGAATGGTTGACGGGACTCACTGGCCTGGGACTTGGTCGATTCCGGCTCCTGAACACTCTCGGGGTGACCCCGCTAGTATTATCCAGGTAATGTTGAAGCCTCCAAGCGATGACCCACTCAAAGGAGCTGATGTAAACAGCAGGGAATGACAAACGCATCTTGTGTCAAGTAGATCATATCAGTTGCAGACAGAATGACGATCAACAACGCCAACGCCAGTTGTGCACTGCATATTGATGTAGTTTTTGTGGTGTATTCGTATCTATTTCTCGTTTCCTTGTTTCTGTGTTTGTTTTGTTGCTCTGGTTGGCAACTACGGCATGTAATTTGCAGATGGATTGCTTTTCTTTTAGCATTTTGTTTTTCAGCTGACGATGAAGATTAATAAGAACTTGTACTGTTAGTAGATTTCATTAGACAAATCAGATCACTAGATTTCATTCAATCAGGAAAATTAATTGATTTCGTTCAATTGGATAACTTGATCATACATTTGTCATCCCTGTCTACCTTATAGGTTTGAACTCTGATAATCAATATTCTGCAGCAATTTATCCTTAATAATCTGCTGTTCATACATCTTTTACCTGTCTATGCCTTCGATTTTGTCCTCCACTTCGGAGTACAACTGCCTCAGCCTCTCAATGTTCTGCTCGGAAGTCTCCCAATATCAACTTTATGATCATCCCTCAAATGAACAACAAGAAAAGGGATATCCCCAGTAACAGCACAAGTTACATACACCACAAAGTATACACCAGAAAAGGGATATCCCCAGAATAATTTATTTAGACAATGTTTACCCGAGCTTGATACTATGGACAAGTTACATACACCACAAAGTATTTCAATCGGCTAGGTCTTACATTAACCAAACAGAAATCTCCCCAAACGCAGGAGATGACACATTTTCTGAACACCACCCCTTGCAATTTTTAAAACTTCCAAGAAATGCACTTGGGAATCCTCTCAATAGGAGGGACATTCTATCATCGAGTACAGTGGCTTGCATTCGAGGAATAAAAGCTTCCAGCAACCCTATCCCCATCCACTCCAACAACCCACCAACATAACCTTTCCATTCCAAACGAAAAGCTCAATCCAGAATCTGATTTCCCCAATAACTAACCACAACCCTAGGCCAGAGCCTCAATTGATCCACCAAAGTACACAAGGATTGTGTAGCTTTTGGTATCTTCAACCTTTCCATCAGCTCCTCATCCATCCCGCTCTCCTTCCGCTTCTTCAGAGCCTTGATCTCCTCCCAAGCATTCTATGCATCGGACCGCCGTCTTATCGCATCGGTGAGCCCATTTACCCTGACCAACTCATCATACTCACGCTTGACCAGTCTCCGATCCCAAACAAAATCCGGCCGCACCTAGTTCTTAAAAGGATCCCTCTTAAGGTTGAAGTAAGTTTCCGGTTTCCTGAGCTCGATCCCGTGCTTCCTGCAGAATGGGACCCATAGGTTGGCGAAACTGCCTGCCTTTGCCAGGGCCTCAAATGTCAGCAGAGCTCCACCGACCCAGACCCTCCATGACCCAGACCAAGACCCATCCCAGGCTCAGGTCTCCTCCACGACTACCCAGTCTCAGTCCCACGTCTGCATACATATCAAGACGACCACCAACAAATCAAACTAAGGACGACGGATCATGACTGGTAAAAAAGACGGATTCTAGAAAAGCAAAACCCAAATCACACACGAAACCCTAAATACCGAAACCCTAACTATAAAACTAGAGCGAGTCACCTAAACCAAGGACGAGGAGACAATGCACGATACTAAAACCAACGTTACTGCATCGAAGGAGACGGGTTACGCTGGTAGGTTTCGGAACTTCGACATTAGACGTAGGGTTTCAGGCCCCAATCGCGGAAAAAAGAAAGGGGAAAAAGGAAGAGAATGAACACCTGATGTCGTGGTCGTCACAAGCAGAAGAGTCGCCCCGACTTTGACAGCAACACCAAAAGCAGCGGCCGGAATGGGTACGAAGAGGAGGAAGCGGACGATCGACGGGGAGGTCGAAGACTTCAAACGAAATGAGGAGGAATGACCTCCAACTCCAAAATTAGTAATATGCTTAGTAAGTTAGTAATAAGTCCAGTAATCAGGGTAAATCGGTAATTTTCCTGGTAGCCAATTAAATGCGGATCTTGGGTTAAACTTAGTAAAAATTACGAAACTACACCGAAATATTAGTAATTAAGTTAGTAAATTATTTATGCAGTTGTACTTATACTTTCAAAATTAGTAATATCTTTAGTAAATTAGTAATAAGTTAAGTAACCAGGGTAAACCGGTAATTTCACATCAAAAATAGGTTCGGAGTTAGGTTCGGAAACACTGTTCTAATTAGTAAATTCATTAGTAAGCACTTTCATTTTTTAGTAACAGTTTACTAACTTTTTTAGTAAAAACATGTCAAAATTAATAAACATTTACTAAAAACGTAAGACTTTACTAACTGTTTTACTAACTGGAAGAGTTTTTTACTAAAAAAGACACCATAATTAGTAAACAATTACTAATTATCGGCTTCTTTTGCACAGTAAAAAGTAGTAAATTTTACTACTTTTTTTAGTAAATTTGCGCTGACATTACTAAAACTTTTCCGTTAGTAAAAGTCAACTCAGATTTAGTAAAAAAAGTAGTAAAATTTACTAATATTTTTACTAACAATACGTTGACTTTACTAAAAAACTAACAATTTTTAGTAAAGTCAACGTATTGTTAGTAAAAATATTAGTAAATTTTACTACTTTTTTTACTAAATCTGAGTTGACTTTACTAACGGAAAAGTTTTAGTAAAGTCAGCGCAAAATTAGTAAAATATAACTTCTTTGAACAGTTAAAAAGTAGTAAATTTTACATACTTTTTTACTACTTCTGCGTTGACTTTACTAAAAGAATACCGAATTTTAGTAAATTTTACTACATTTGTTACTAAATTCGCGTTGACTTAGTTAGTAACGGTCAACTTTTAGTAAAATTTACTAAAAAATTTTAGTAGTAAGTAGTAAAGCACGTAACCGTTACGTGCACGTACCGTTAGCCGCTTCCTATTTGTCATACACAATAAAAAAAAGTTGCAGGAAGTTTCCTCTAAACTTATGGCATCCATATAAGAAGCCGCCCTCGGGAGGGAGCTACTGATGAATTGATGGGAAGAGTTTGCCCCAACTATTGCAAATCTTCCTCCCCGAAATTTCCCACGGGACATGGCAGGCCGACATAATTGACCGAGTCGTTTGATCAATTGATGGGGGAGACATAATTGATGTGTCCCCCCCCCCCCCTTTCAAGTCTTCCTCCCCGAAATTTACCACCCGTGAAAACGTACCCAATGATTAAGAATGTGGTCGGCCACGTGAACACGTCACACTGTAAGAAGGGATTGATTGATTCCAACCAAAAGCATTAAAAGATTATATTTTCCTCAAAACGATGAAATATATTTTTGCATGAAGTAGCACACAATTCACAGCTAATCCATGTGATCTGGGCAAAGAATCGAGGGGAAAGCTTTTCTTTTTCAATGACAATGGGAAGCTTTTTAGGTAATATACATGAGCTTTCTATTACTCTATAACTAGTCACGTTTTTTATTGATCGATCGGTCATCAAACCGTTTATTCGGGATAAACTCTCATACACACATCGGAATATCATTATCGCATGTATTTTAGATGAGATTTCTACGTGTATCTCAGGTATATTTAATAATAATATATATATATATATATAGTTGGAATTAAAAAAAATATAGTGTTAAAAGTATCTACATAGATTATTACATCGTTGAATTAATATTTCAACAGACACATTTGTTATTCTTTTTCGAGAAAACACTCAGACGTACTTATTCCCTGAAATTTCGTTCTTTTCCTACCATTGAGACATCCCAAACAGGAACAATAATAATATAAGATGAGCTCGGACATCTTGAATTTCCACCGTTGTGCATCGCACCCCGCCATACGTCATCATGAATTTCCCCAGCCTTCGCACACTCCGCGTTGTCTTCCTCTCTGGCGAGCTATGCCTTGGTGATAACTCCTCCACCCTCCTCTGGTGGCATGCGCACTTTGGCTCCTCCCTCAAACGCTGCCTCATTCTCGCTGCTGCTGCCACATCCTCCTCCTCCTCTCCAAGGACAAGCACATTTGAAGATATCAACGATGCAACCCGGCTTATCTGCAGGTAATTCTTCAGAGGTTCCTTTCACATACCATCCATTTTTCGGGGTCCGACCCAAGTTTCTCTTAATTCAGATCACTGCAGTAAATCCAGCGACGGAGAAGGCACTTCAAACAACTCAAAAATTTGCTGCTGATGCCCGGGGTGGATGGATCCCAAAAGATAAACATCATTTTGGTGCTCCATGGAGTCATCCCAATTCTGAGTTGAACTTGCAATGGGCAAAGATTCAATTGATGGACTTTGTTCAGTCCTTTATCCCCTGAATTCATCCTTCTGGCTTCTTACTTCACCTCTCACAATTCACCGAAGCAGGAGCAGATCGAGGGCCGAAGCTTGCCATCATCCTCCCATTATAGGACAACAAGGTGAGTGGAGTGGAGTGGAGTTGGGCTTTTCAGAGATGGATGATATTGGTGGATCGATGTCGGTCAGCGAGGCATGTTTCGGGAGCTGTGTTCCAAAATAATGTTGTCCGACGCGAAAAAAGAAACATCAATATATATTATTAACATAAGAAAGATTAAGATAGGTTTTGTTGAAAGGTTTGCTATATAGCAAACTCAATCCCACATCGGATAGAGAAAAGAGTCCGGCCTAGTATATATAGCCTAGCGGGCTACTCCCTCTATAGCCAATTGGTTTTAGAGAGGAACCCCGCTGGGCTTGTATGCTGGGCTCGGCATATGGGTCGGTCCGATATTCTAACATGGTATCAGAGCCCGGTTAAGCCCAGTAAAACCGATGGTGGGCCCCCCTCGCCGGTGGTGCGGTGCAACCCAAAAAGGGTGCACGTGTGTGTGGACCAGTTCAACCCAAAAAAAAAGGGTGCTGGCTTGTGGGCCCGTATGTGGGTCGCGTGTGTGGTCCGGTTCAACCCAAAAAAAGGGTGCTGGCTTGTAAGCCCGTATGTGGGCTTGGGTTTGAAGGGGCGTGTTGAAAGGTTTGCTATATAGCAAACTCAATCCCACATCGGATAGAGAAAAGAGTCCGGCCTAGTATATATAGCCTAGCGGGCTACTCCCTCTATAGCCAATTGGTTTTAGAGAGGAACCCCGCTGGACTTCTATGCTGGGCTCGGCATATGGGTCGGTCCGATATTCTAACAGGTTTGGCCTTACGATCTGTGTAATCTAGAAGCTATCTATAGAAGCTTAGACAACAAGGTACATGCGACTTTGACGGTCGTTATCGGCCTTGTTGGCCCAGCTAAATCCATCGTGGACATGCCCACCATTCCCATTTAAGGAGTATCAAATTCGATTCCACGCGATGATGTCAAAGATTGCTTTGGGGATAAAGGTTTACATGTCCAAATGGTTCTGCACAAGAGAGTCCATCTTCATCTGCATTACACTCTACTGTACACATGTTGTCTATAGAAATATTTTATCATCCTCGTATTTCTTTTCCAAAAAATCATAATTTTCCTCGTATTTGTCATTTCTTTAGTGGAATATTAGCTATTTCTCCAGTAGTGTATTCATGTTTATTTGTCTTTACACATAATAATAATAATAATAATAATAATAATCACTATTATGGAATGGCACCGATGAATGTTCAACTCCTCCAACAGCTCCAATTGTTCCAGTCCTGGAATCTCCACCAATGCTCTACAGTCTCTAAATGTAAGCGACCTCAGCCCCCTCCTCAATCTCCCTATGTTTGACACCCGGAGGAGACTATCGGATCCAAAAATTGACAACTTTGTAACACTGGGTAACGAATCGAGCCCACCAAGCTCCATCTCTGTCAATATGAAATTTTGGATCTTCAACTTTGTCAAGAGCGTCAAGTTGGAGGAATGTTCCCAGGGTATGGCTGTTCCAGTGTGCCTGAGCGTCAGCTTACATAGAGACAAAGGAAGCTCCTGAACAAACTCCATGTATGAAGGAAACAACTCGAGAATCTCAAGCTTGGAAAGGGAGCCCATCACGGAAGCTCGGGTACATTCAATGATTCTGCCTGGGCAGAAGAGCAAGCTCTTCAGCTTGTCCAAACTCCGAAGCCCAGATATCTCCAGAGGCTCTCCTTCATAGTCTCCTTTATAGTGTTTTACATCAAGAACCCTTAACTCCGTTAAGTTCGTCAGGACATCAAGATTTGGGAATGCTCGTAGCGACTTCGTAGAAAATGTCAAATGTATTAGGCTAGTGGGAAGTCTTGGAAGCTCCTGAAGCCTGTCGCAACCAAGCAACATGAGAGACTTGAGGCTCGTGAGTTGACTAAATGTTGCTGGCGGAAGCGAACCTTGCTCCTCGAAAGGTCCAATTCTTCTAAAGCCGATAAGCTCCCGATTTCTTCTGGAATTCCTTCTTCGAGAGGACAATACGAAGCATTTAACACCGTTAGGCTGGTTGGAAGTCCTCGAAGCTCCTGAAGAACCTCACAATGTCTCAATTTGAGGGACTTAAGGCTCATGAGTTTCCTAACTGTTGCCGGCAGGAAGCAAATCTTCCTCCCCGAAAGGTCCAAATATTCTAAAGCCGATAGGCTGCTGATTTCTTCCCGGATTCCTTCGTCCAGAGGGTTGCACGTAGCATCCAACACTAGTAGAGGAGAATTAACACTATTTAAAATTAAACACCACTATATATATATGTACAACTCATTTTATTTTAAATTAAATAATATATCCATTTTTTTATTTGCTCCACGACACGTCCAAATCGACACTAAACGCCAACAAAAAAAGCAGGTAGAGGAGAAACTAGAAAAAAGACTAAAATTACAGAGGCCATGTCACCCTGACTGAGTAAACAGGGCACGTTCAAATTGAGCCCAAGTTCACACTCAGATGGACCCCTATTTCTTGAATTGTTTTAATAATTCAAATTTTAATTAAATGAAAGGCTACTCTTCTCGTCTGGTATGGGAAAACCAGGGATCGATTCCATGACCAAGAAGAAGGACCGGTTCGAGTATCCCAAGAGGCAGTCGTCGAACCAGATGGTTGCCTCCTTATGACCAGGGTACTCCCGGTGGATCTCAGTGGTCGCATCATTTATGCATCTCTGGCAGGCATCGCCGGAGACATCACCACGGCAGAGGAAGAGGCCACGTGTCAGGGGGGTCGCCCACCGTTGCATTGTAGAAGCCGGAGCTTCGGCCCTCAACAAAGAGGAGCTGGAGGAGGCATCTGACATTGGAGGACTGGATGGAAGTCCCGGTGTCGATGCAGTCACTTTTGTACAGTGACTGCGAAACCGTGGTTCGGCTGAGGACGAGGGAGACAAGGATGCTGATGAGGAGGAGCAGGGGATGGGCTAATCATTATTCCATCACGACTAGTCTTAATTTGCCTATAGTATTACAATTTCGTAAATGAGATCTAGAGAGTCGTACGTAACAACATGTAAACATGAACATTGTTCTTATACAAAATTTATAAGCACCACACGTTTTCTGAATGCGGTAAAGTTGTACAAACCTAGTTGCACTCGGTAGAAAACCTATCAAGATTCACATTCAAACAGGGCGGTTACCGGGGGCGAACAGTGGAAAGGGTCATCTCCATGGCCGAGGAAGATTTGTCCACGGGAAGCCCGGAGTCTACTTCGCTGACAGGAGGTCTACCGACAGAAAATGCGGGTTGCGAAGGCTCGGGGAGCTTGATCGAATCCCCTCCGAGCATTTGAATCACAAGAGACATGCTCGGTCGATTGGCCGGATCTTCTTGGACACATAGTAGCCCGACTTGGATGCACTTGAGGACTTGATCCGTGTCGCAGGACTCCTTGATGGAACCATGGTGCTTGTCCGCCGTTCCAACGTTTCCATGTCTGTTAAAGGGAAATTGTGTCACGTGTATACGAGACTATTCTGGAGTCGAGGCGTTAATAACGAAGCAATTGATGACGATGCCGCTTAATTGTGAGAAGCACGTATCTGAAAAGATAAATGAGTGGTTATCACTAATTCGAATGACGGCGTCCGCAGGGATTTTGTCTCCTGAATCAGTCTATGAATTGTGTGTAGCAGCCCTCATAGGAACGACGCAGAAATATTGGAAATCTTTGGTGGCGCACACAGAGAAATTAAATGTCCGAAAGGAAAACCGTTGAACAGTTGTAATTGCTGCTGGTTTTGTGGATCAAAAGACCACAAAGCGGATACATGTCCCCAGAAAAACCAGAGGAGAGAAAGACTCCAGATGGTCTTTTTGGATGATAGGAGCTATAAGGAAGAAGTCCTTGCCTATGAACCAATCGATGAGCAAGAGATTTCAGACTTAGACTTGGAAGTAGAATCTATCTATGAGATAGTGTCTGATTATGACACAGACTCTGAAGATGATTATGATCTCTGGACTGCGCATTTGTTCATGGTGAGAGCAGAGTAGAATGGAGATGGTGATGAGTTGGTTCCGTTGGAATCAACAAATCAGGTACCGGAGGAATCTCACCAGTACGAAGATCCATCCCAGTCGGTGCTGGAATGGAGGTTGCCGAACGTCAACGTAAGAGAAGTCTATAATGTATCTAGGTTCAACTTTAGATCTATAATTGACATCTCACAGTCAGAGGCAACAGCTCAAGTCACAAGCACGGAGCTTGAGACTTTGGATATCCTGCTCTTAAACGTACAACGCATTCGGGAAACCATGCGAAGTACAAGAGGTGTATATAACTATATACACATTGGGTTAATCCTGATAGGATTAGTTCCGCTGTTTCATTTACCAACGGATAGTCCTGTGGTAGCAGTTGTGATCGATAAACGACGGAGATAATTTAAAGATCAACTGATATCAGATATACAGGCCAACCTTGCACATGGCCCTGTATGGTTCCAAGTCCATCCAAACTTTATGATGGCCTTGAACGATCGTTGTTTGGGGAATTCATTGACTTTAAGAATCAAATCGATGAACATGGATAGGATGAGTTTTTGGCGTATCACACTAGGGTGATTTACCGATTGGTAAATACCACTAGTCCTAGTGTGAGGAACATCTCAAGGCTCACTGAGTTGTTCGAGGAAGGTCATAACAACTACCAACAATTTCATAGGCGAGAGGTAAACCCATTGGAGTTAACCTGGCCGAGAAGTTGGGTTATGACTGAGCCTGGTAGTAGCTATAGGCCCATTAGTGTGGCTAACATCCGACAGAGAGGTAATGAGATTACTCCAATGTTGGGAGAATCGTCGAGGGGTAATGATAGAGCTGACAGGCATTTGCCTGTGAGGATGCCAATCTTGAAAGAGCCAAGAACTCCTACGCTCTCTGAAGTTTCCTCTAGAGCTAGAGATGTGGGAGATGACATAATCGTGTCTCGACCAGCAGAAGCATCTGTACCTCCACTAGTAGAGGAGATTCCTGAAGTTTGCAAGGTTATTGAGCAAATAGCCGAGCAGAGGTCTACTTCGGTAGACGAAATCTGGAGGATGATAGAACCATCCCAGGAGGTACTTAGATATACTAAATTTAGTGTCATGAAGGAAGAATTGAGCACCTCCGTCGCTCTAACTTTCACATTTCCTGGATACTATGAGTATTCTCTGGATACTTTGATAAACACTGGGTGTAGCATAAGTTGCGCTAGACTCAATGCTCTACCAGATGAGTGGTGGAAACCACTGCAAAAGTCCATTCATATGGTAAACGTCGATGGTATGGCAACAATAGTTAGCCATAAGGCCAGTAATGTGCCTGTCTTTACTGGTGGACAAAAGTTCGTCATAAAAGAGGTCTTTGCACATCCTTTATTAGAGACATACATCATTCTTGGTAATGCCTTCCTTAATGGACAAAAGGAAAATCTTCCTTTTGTGCAGGATGCAGAGATGTTTTCATTGGTGGTGTTAAAATCAGTATTCTACAGGAGCCTAAACTTAGGTTAAAATTTGGCTTTTCTCTGGTAAAACGGACAGAGTACTGTCGTAATTCTCCATGCGAAAAAGCTTTCAGAGTGCGAGCTCGGCGTGGTGATACCGGGTTGGATGAGAACGAAGATTGGGTGCAAACCCTGTTTTCTCCAACGAATACCAGAAGTACTGACTGGTATGGTAACTTGTTTCCAAAACAAGAAGCGTGTATGGCTGTTACGTTAACAGGGACAAATTGGGATAAGTTCCTTGTAAAACTGGCCGATAATTTTAGTGAAGATCCACTGAAATTATGGACTCGAAATGGCCTAAAGGCTAGATTAGAGTTGAAGGATCCCGAAACCATTATTAGAGCCAGAAATATTACGTATACGGCTGAAATGGTTGAGGAATTTGACAAACAAATTCCTGAGTTGCTTGGAAAAGGCTTGATTAGGGACAGCTATAGCCCACATTTTAGTCCTGCCTTTATGGTAATTAACCATGCCGAGCAGGTGCGAGGAAAGCACGAATGGTTATAGATTATCGTCAGCTTAATAAAGCTACAAAAGATGATGGCTATAAGATTCCTACTGTAGGAGATCTGATTGACTTGAAAAGTGGATACTGGCAAGTCAAGATGGAGGAAGAGTCGATTCCTCTAACTGCCTTCAATGCTCCGCAAGGAATGTTTGAATGGCTGGTTATGCCGTTCGGTCTGAAGAATCCTTCAGGCGTCTTTCAGCGCAAAATGGATAATGCGTTTAAGCATGTCCGCAAGTTTTGTGTAGTTTATATAGACGATGTGTTAGTCTACAGTCAGACTGAGGATGAGCAAATGAGGCACCTTTATAAAGTGACTGATGTCTTTCGACAGGAAGGCATGATTCTATCTAAAAGGAAGATAGAATGGTTTAAGGATCAGTTAATTTACTGGGTATGGAAATCAAAAAAGGAAAAATCAAATTGAAAAGCCGTATTGCTGAAAAAATTATTGAATTTCTTGACAGACTTGAGGATAGAAAGCAAGTCCAAAGATTTTGTGGATTTGTTAACTACGCAAGAAAGTTTGTGAAAGATCTTTCCCGAGATCTGGGTAGGATTTCTAAGAAGACTTCTTCTACGAATCCGTGGATATGAGAAGATGAGGATACTCAATCTATTCAGAGGATAAAAGCAAAGATGAAAAATTTACCACAACTTGCTTTTCCTTCGGATAAGGATGAGTTAGTCCTGGAAATTGATGCTTCAAACGAGTTTTGGGGGGCTGTTCTTAAAATTGCCTGAACCCGTTTGTAAGTATTGGTCGAGTAGTTTTAAGGGGTACGAACTCCGATACCCGATACACGAAAAGGAAGTATTAGCCTTGAAAAACGGAATAAAGGCTTTTTACATCTTTTTGGCACCTAAGAAATTCTTAATGCGCTCTGACTCGACCTATGTAAAAAGGTTTATGAGTCTGAACCTTAAGGAAGCTAGGCAAACTAGACTCTTAAGGTTGCAAGAATAGTTAGCTATTATAAATATGAGGTCGAATACATCTCTTCAGACCACAACATAATAGCTGACTCTCTCTCTAGAGAACTTGCAAATTCCTCTCTTTCTAAAACCTCTGTATATGGATCCTACTGCAAAGAAAAAGATATGTTGGGGATGCAAGAAGGAGGACACTCCAGAAAGGTATGTCCTAACAAGGGAGAAAGTGAGCATAGTGATGCTGGTTCTAGTTTAAAACGAAAGCAGCAGTTCTCTGCTGACAGTGTAAGCAACTAGGACATCGGTCTTACGAATGTCCCAAGAAGCTGAAAACTGCGGATTCCCAGAAGGAAGTGACGGATCTCAAGGAGAAAGTAATTTCTGACTCCAAGAGTGAAGCGAAAATAGACCTCCAAAAGGAGATGGATAATCCCAAAGGAAATGCTGAGGCCAGATTTGAGGGAAAAGCGATCGTAGAATCCCAGAAGGGGATGGCTGAACCCAAAGAAAAGGCAATAGCTATTTCTAAGGGAAATGCGAAAAGTTCCCAGGAAGGGAAGACGGATCTGAAAGAGAAGGGTAACACCAACTCTGGAGAAGACGTGAAGGAAGATTCTTAGAAGAGAATGGCAGATCCTAAGGAGGGAAGCTCCAAAGGAAAAGCGAAAGCGGCGGATCTGAAAGAAGAAGCAAAAACTGATTCTCAAAGAAAAGCCCATAAGAAGAGGAAATCTAAGCAGCTTGGGTCTTCTGGTCCTAAGAAGGACGATAAAGTTGAAGAAGCTTGATGGTTTCCTTTAACCACGGAACAATTCAATTACTGTCGGAATCACCTGGCTAAAGAGCGGAAAATTTCCATCAACCAAGCTGTAAAGCTCTATAGAGGTCTATCGGAGACTCAAAAGCAGCAGAAAGAACAGGTTAGGAATGAGTATGCTGAGGCAGAGGCGAAATTCAAAGCCTTGGTTGGTGAGCCAGTTCAGAGGGTAGAACCCGAGGACACGGCAGAAATGGAGTGCGATCAGTATTTCAACTATGAGATACCGGTTAAGCTCGATGAAGGTAATCCTGAACTAAAGGAGAACCTTGAGGAAGCAATTCCTGTAAGAGACTCGGTTAAGGAGTCTGGTGAGCGAGCTCACAATGGCATAGTCCATGAGGATCTAGAAGGATCCTGGTTTTTTTAGTAAAACTCATTCGAAGATGTTTCCCTATCTTGGGATACTTCGATGGTTTGTGGAGGACTGGGTGGCATCAAACATGATGACAAACGCCAGATTAAGTTGTTCGCATCCAAAGCGATTGAGTTCATCAATCTAGAGCTTAAACTGTCATATAAGGCTTAAGATGGAGAGGAGCTGTCAAAGATCGAAAGGGAAAGATAGCAAATCTTTACCACAACTATGTCCATAATACCATGGGATGTCAAGAATTTTGAAACCCCAAGAGTGGTAGTGGATATGAGTGAATCCTCGCTCAAGGAAAACACTGTACTTCAACCATATCTACACTGGATATCAAAGAAGTGGCCATATCTGATGATAAGGTTAGAAATGGTGGGAGAAGCTTTGCCATATTTATATGCAGGGTTTGTAGACATTCTGGAGATTGACAGATCAGAACTAGAACAGATTGAACCGCTGCCTTACTTAGTGAAGTTTGTACTCGGATGCCTTGGATACGGACCTAAGTATGCCACGACATTGATTACTAGCACTATAAGAGAGGAAGAAGACCATGAGCGGAAAGTTATTCTTCCTAACATGCAAGTATGGGATATCCACCCTAGTGAAAGTAGGCATCTAGTGGAACCTCGACAACAGGACCTCGATCAGAGGGGTTTATGGCGAAAATACTATAAGGACAAAACAGCAAGGAAAGCCATAAAAGTTGAATTTCTAATAGATGTGTTAGGGCATGTGTTAGCCCGTAAGGAGCAATACTACGTGCTATGTGATAGGATGACAACCTTCATGGTCCTTCGATCTTACTTAAGCCTAATTGATGAACAAGCAGGAGATCGAGGATGACAGAGATATCTCGAACTTCTAGATAGTTTGTGGAGACGAGAGAACTCTAAGTTATGCCTCCGGACGGACACCTTTGAAGTCTGGAGTAAAATCGCTGAATACACAGATAAAACCTTAGCCCAGCGATTTGATCAAGATGAAGAGAGAGCCCGACAAATCCTTAAAGCTTGTCAATCTCAGCGGGAACTCTCTGGAGAAGAAGTTGGCGAGTTTTCAGGCGCCAACAACAAAGAAGGAATCTCCCAAGACAACGCAATAATGCAGATGGGAGAAGACAATTACATAAAGTTATACTAGGACATTTTTATCCGTCACTAGGACTCTCCACTAACTTTGGCAATAGTTTAGATTCCATTTACTTTTGAGCTGGCAAACAGTGCATAAGCACCAGCTCCTTTGTGTATAAGTCCTCTACCTCATTTAGGGGGCAATCTGAATAGAGAATTTTCTCTCACATCTCTCTGAGTTGATTGTCCTCTAGGAAATGATCTGAATAGAGAATTTTTTGAAATTCTTTGATCGGTTTCCGAAATCAATACCTTAAGAAATCAAGAGTGGTTTGAACTAATCAAAATTGATTAAATCTAACTGAAGGTTAGATCAATAGATCAGAACCTTGAAGGGATTGAAGCCTTTGAGCAGAAACCTTGGATGAGGAGTGTCTATATAAGACCCTTAGTGTAAGGGCATTCCAATGACACAGAAGAGCCTCTCCGTTTCACGAAATTCTCTCATGTGAGAATTGTGCTACTCCTGGATCCCTGAAGTTGCGAAAGCTTGGTGAACCCTCTGAGCTACCCACATGATTAAGGTATGATAAACTTCCTGCTGTGTTGTTTATGAAATTCAATATTGAGAGAAGTGCAAGAGCACGAGTCATTCTATGACTAATAGTGTTAACCCGGAACTGCTCCATTTGGATCACGGGGTTGGCAAAGATTCTACTACTGGACTTCTAAACACTGTAGTAGATCGATTTGCAAGCATATCGGCTCAATTAAATCTGCTGAAAGAGCTTGTGGATAGTTATTCTAAGAAATTAGAAGAACTGACTTTAGTACGGAGTGAATTCGAGGAATTCTTCCTTGAGGGTAAATCCAATCTCGGATTTGCGGCAAGTTCAAGATACTCAAACGAGTACTTGAGGTTGGTGGATCGTCGACGATAGACACAATTAAGGAAACCTTCTTAAGTTCGATCGCTGGTCACAAGATTGGTATCAGAGCCGCTTAAGAAAAAATTTCTTTTTGTCTTGGAGGATTTAATTAAAGAGATAGGATAATTTGGATAAAATTGAAACTAGGCAAAACTTGAGGGTAGAAGAAGATGTGTTTTAAACTTCTTGATAAATCGGAAAAACTAGGTAAAGTTGGGGGTATATTTGATAATTAAGTCTTTTAAATAACAACCCAAAAATTTCTCATTTTTAAAAACCTAAAATCCGACTCTATTTAAATCATAGAATTTCGATTATAAGAGAACATCACCCTGCCTAAAAAAATAAATATATAATAGTCGAGGTTTCATTGGGAGTTATCAGAAAAATAATGTTGGCATTGGCGTGATTGGGCCACCTTCATCGTATGCCGCATCCGTGGTCGGTTATGATGGAAGTTTGGATCTCTATGAGAATGTTTTAGCCTATGGAGACCACCCCGGTTGGGGATCCTCCCCATCAAAGGCGGAAGATTCAGCCCCCCTTAAGCTATGGACTTGGAAATGCAAATACCGATGTCATAGCTAAAAGTAATGCTGGTTATGTTGGCTATGGCATGGCTACCATCAAATAGAGGTAAACTTCTACTCTATCATGCATGATATTCTATAGTATGATATTTCTTTTTTCAAGAAACAAGTCAAGTTCTTCCTCGACCAGTTAGAAATGTCCTGATGCTGTCATAAAGAGTACTTTGAAAAGTCTCTTTTCAACTCGTATCCTTGTCGGCTTATGTTCCACGGAGTGCTATTTAGCGCCAAAATTACGCAAATAGGAGGTTTTGCCTTTTTCTATTATTGCTAGTTTGGTTCTGTTTGAACTAGTAATCTTCCTATATATTTGCAAAAGGAACCTACCTTGTGTCTCATCAGTCTCAAATGGCAAGATTTGTGGATTCAAATTCAAGGTGGAATAATAGATCATATAACTTTGGGGCAGCATCGGCATCAATTGCCATGGTCTTGTCAACATTTTGCTCGTGGAACATTAATTTAGCTGCGACATTGTTTTTGAAATAGTTGTTTCCACACTGTAAACATGGTTCTGCCTAGCAATGAGATCAAAACAAGCAGCTGACTCACTTAAGCCTTTTGTCTAATTGACATACATTGCCTAATCTTTTTGCTGATCTGTTTACTCTGTAGTGTTGAGAATCATGTTTACAAATTTTTGCCGAGTTGTCCCGTTGAAATCTTGTGCTTCTTGTGATTAGTGGATTTGGAGGGATCTCTCTATTTATTGCGATAAAATGAGAAATGTGTTCATAAACTTTGGAAGCATAATTTTGAATGCTGTTTTGGGAAAAGAAAAAAGAAAATATTTACGAGGCCAATGTATTTTCCTTAATGTCGTTCATCTCATAGGAGTTTCTTCCTTGCAGGAATGTGTGAGAGTTTGGACAGGCAAAGTAGATATTTTGACGATTAGTGGTGCCATGATTTGTCAAGTGGTTTATGTCGAGTTTCTAGTGAAGAGGTTACATAGTGTCTAGGGGTAATATACCTGTGTCGCGTCGCGTTGTGCATTCACAAGGATTCCTCATACAGCGAGAGGCAACAAGAAGAAGCTTCCATGAGATTTTTTTTTACCCTTTCGACCACAACTTGTCATAGCAATAAATCGAGAGGTGACACTTGTCGATCAAACGGGGCACGTGGAGCAATGAGGAGCAACCCAAGATATGCACTCTCTTCAATCTTTTCAAGCCCAACAAATCCTGAATTCCACAAATGGAATCGCACAAGCGAAAGCTCAACTCCTCCAACATCTCCAATTGTTCCAGTCCTGGAATCTCCACCAACGCTCCACACCAACTGAACCTAAGCGACCTCAGCCCCCTCAATCTCCCTATGTTTGACACCTGGAGGAGACTATCGGATTTATTAATAGACAACTTTGTTAGACTGGGTAACGAATCGAGCCCACCAAGCTCCATCTCTGTCAATATCAAAGTTGAAATATTCAACTCCGTCAAGAGCGTCAAGTTGGAGTAATGTTCCCACGGCATGGCTGTTCCAGTGTGCCTGAGCGTCAGCTTACGTAGAGACAAAGGAAGCTCCAGAACAGACTCCATGTCCGAATATAACAAATCTAGAGTCTCAAGCTTGGAAAGGGAGCCCAACTCGGAAGCTCGGGTAAATGTAATCATTCTGCTTGGGCACAAGATCAAGCTCTTCAGCATGTCCAAACTCCCAAGCCCAGATATCTCCAGAGGCTCTCCTTCATAGTCTTTTTTTCTAAGAAGCTCTTCATCATAGACTCTTAAGTCCGTTATGTTCGTAAGGACTTCAAGATTTGGGAATGCTCGTAGCGACTTCGAAGGAAATGTCAAACATATTAGGCTAGTGGGAAGTCTTGGAAGCTCCTGAAGCATCACACATTCTTGTAACTTGAGGTACTTAAGGCTCGTGAGTTGACTAACTATTGCTGGAAGGAAGCGAATCGTGCTCTTCGAAAGGTTCAATTCTTCTAAAGCCGATAGGCTCCCGATTTCTTCCGGAATTCCTTCTTCGAGAGGACAATGTGAAGCATTTAACACCGTTAGGCTGGTTGGAAGTCCTCGAATCTCCTGAAGCATCTTACAATTTGTCAACCTGAGGTCCTTAAGGCTCGTGAGTTGGCTGACCGTTGCTGGCAGGAAGCGAATGTTACTCTCTGAAAGGTCCAATATTTCTAAAGCTGATAGGTTCCCAATTTCTTCCGGAATTCCTTCTTCGAGAGGACAATACGAAGCATCCAACACCGTTAGGCTGGTTGGAAGTCCTCGAATCTCCTGAAATACCTCGCATTTTCTCAATTTGAGGGACTTAAGGCTCGTGAGGTGCCTGACCGTTGCTGGCAGGAAGCGAATGTTACTCCCTGAAAGATCCAATTTTTCTAAAGCCAATAGGTTCCCAATTTCTTCCGGAATTCCTTTTTCGAGAGGACAATCCGAAGCATTCAACACCGTTAGGCTAGTTGGAAGTCCTCGAATCTCTTGAAGCATGCCGCAATTAATCACAATTAGCTCTCGTAAAGCTCTTGCACTACAGAGCTCTTTTGGTAAACTCCTCAAAGACTTACACAAGGAGATTTTCATATAAGTAAGACTCTCCAACTTACCCACCGAATGGTGGATTTCTTCCAAGTTTTGCAAATTCTCAAAAACCATAATCTCTAACTTTATACAACAAGAGACATCGGGTGTCGTCGTCATATCACTGCCGTTGACTGCCAGCACCCTTAAATTAGGCATAATCTGTAAATGCATCGTGTACTATAATTTATCAACACATTTAACGATCAAGCACATTACATATAGGAGGATGGGGAGGAGAAGTTCGTACCAGCTTTTTCGTACCCCGCCATGTACCTTGAATTCGGAGAACAACTAGGTTGCTCATCTTGAAGAAGTTGGGCTTCAGCAGTTGATTACAATTCCACAAAGCAAGCCACAGTAACGTCTCCTGGATACTTCCTAAATCCCCAATAAATTGATACTTTCCTTCTAGATGAAGATACAACAAATTAGATAATCCTCTAAAGTTCTTGTTAGAGAGTTTGGATTCTTCGGTAATACTTCCGAAGTCCAAGACCATTGCTATGATTTCCTTCGAGACCTAATAAACAAAAGCACTTAAATAACATTAGTAATCATATTGTCCTCGGTGAAGAGTGACATCAATCCCATAGTGCACATGAAAGAAAATGTAATATTTTAAATGCAAACTTAATTGAGCGAGTACTTTACCTTTTTATGAAGCACTATCTTTAAGGCATCATTTGGATCCCAAAGTCTACTATACATTTCAGGCTTTCCGGGGCTTTCCGATCGTATAATTTCTCTTCCCATGTCTCGAAGCTGGTCGTGAATCCAGAATTCACTGTATGAATTAATCTTTATCAATGATTTGTTGATGAGTACCTTCACTCCGCTTTTGGGATACAAGTCGCGAGCTTCCCAGAGATAATCTGCGTACTTCCGAGGCATTTGATTCCCCTGAAAACACGCAATATCGAGGAAAATTTCCTTCTCCCTCCAATCTAACCCATCGTAACTTACCTTCAAGATCTCAAAGACCTTTTCTAGGGGAACGTTCTTCAGCTTTTCGAGCTCAAAGGTCCACGATTCTTTGCTCTGGCAACACAAGTGTCCTCCAATCACCTCCAAAGCCAAGGGAAGGTTACCTGTGGTCTTAACAACCTGTTTCGATAAAGAAAGATAATCTTCTGGAGGCTCATCGGTGCCAAAGGCATGCCTGCTGAAGAGCTGGAGGGCATAGTTGTCAGCCATTTTCTCCATTTCATAAAAATGACGTAATTCGGAACCAGGAAGAACAAATCGATCGCAAATGCTTTTGTCCCTAGTCGTGATTATGACTCGGCTGCCTGTTCCTAACGTGTCTTTCGGGTCATTTCCGACCAATTTCTCTAGTTGAGAGAACTGATCCACGTCATCGAGAACCAGAAGTATCCTCTTGTCCCGGATCCTTTGTGTCATCTCGCCGAACCCATCGTCGAAGTTACCCGATCTCGCGTATTGTAAACCGAGAATGTCCCCCGATAACTTGTTCTGCAACTTCGCAATGCCTCCATGACCCATGGCTGACTCACGTACGTTAGAAATGAAACTGGACCCTTCGAACTGGGAAGATAATTTATTGAAGAGGACTCTAGCAAGGGTCGTCTTCCCAATTCCCCCCATGCCATGAATCACCACGAGTCTTACTCCCGAGGAGTCGCAGTTCAACAGATTTAACATTTTAAATACTCGATTATCGCTGTAAGATGATCGGGCAAACTTTGATCCTTGATTCTCAGCTTGACAACAATATCCTGAACTATTAATCGGACGAATCTGCCTTCCCTGCACGACGACAATGAAAATATTTATTTCCAAAGAAAAAAAGAAATGATTCAAAAGAGAAAGTGAGAAAAATAACAAGGTTCTGGTGGTTACCCCTGGATGGCTTTGGAGTCCCATCCGCTGATCCCGCTGACCTTCTTAAGTACTTCCTCCCATTTCTTCACTACGTCCTGCCCGTATCGATCCTTGTGCGTGTTGAGGGCTTTCCGATACACCTTCATTCGCAGCTTTACGTCCCCGGATCTGCCCCGTAGAAAATCGGCAGTATGATCTTCTTGCCAACGTTCGAGCCTCCGTGGAGATCCACCATCATTTCGAGCTCCCGGAGGCACCACGCGCTGGATGCGTAGTCCCTGGAAAAGACGACGGCGTAAACCCTGGAGCCGCGGATCGCTCGCTTGAGGTCTCCCCCAATTACTTCGCCGCGACGGATCTCCTCGTCGTCCTTGAAAACACGGAGACCGGCCCCGGTCATGCACTCGTAGAGGTGGTCGACGAAGCCGTAACGAGCATCGGTTCCCCGGAAGCTCAGGAAGACGTCGTACTCAGATCTCATGGAGGAGGGGGAACATCGGTCGCCGCCCTTGCTCCGTATGGACTCAATTATTGAGCTGTTCATTCTCACTTTCCCACCTGCTCACAAAAGAAGGTTATGAATATTAATTGAATGGAGGAAAAATAAAGGGAGAGAAAAAGGATTAAAGTGCTTTCGGTGCGAAACCTCGTCTTCTTTTCTAGAGAGACTTCCTACCCGAAATTTCCCACGGGACTCTGACCCGTGAAAAAGTAGCATCGTTTCACGCCCAATGATCAATACGTACAACGCCCTAAAATTCGAAGACTAAACGGCGAGTCTCTGATTTTCCTACTAAACCCGAGCTATTGTGCTGGACATGGGAAAGCACGAGGATCGCAAGAGCTTGCAACCGACGACGATCGGGTCAGTAAAGTCTACCAAAATTAGGGTCCGATAGGTACCCAAAGCATGGCTTTCGAGATTCGAACATGATATCTCCGGTTAGTACCCATAAAAGCACTGATAAGTTCTTAAGTTCACATGTTTCCAAGAGTTTTATAACTTGAAATTAATATAATTGAATGGATCTTTGGCAAGATATTTGGTAAAAATATCAGCTCATTGTTGAGTTGATTCCTACATGTTTTGTTGGAATAATTCCCTTGTTTATACTTTCATGAACAATACAAACAACTTCAATATGTTTTGTCTGGTCATGACAAAATGAATTGCTGCTTAACTATCATTGAATAATGAGGTGGGTGTGAACTTTAAAATCTTTTAATAAAAAAATGAGTATTTAACATTATAATCTTCCAATTATATTATCTAAAATTCTAATTGATGTACGAAGAAACATTGATTTAATTGTTTTTTAATTCCGAGTTACAAACATTATTTGATAAATTTTAAAAATTAATTTCTTACTTCACAAAACATTTACAACAACAAACTTATTATAGCCGCCATGAAGAACCAAATCAACCCTAAATTTGATGGGACATGTCATTGTTCTAACTTTACATTTTATTTCCTTTTCAAACTCCATCTTTTCCTGTCAATATATGTTCCTTTTCCCCCTTTTATTTTACTTTAAAAGGAATGATGGTATTGATGAGATAATAACCACACACTCAAATCCGCATAAATCCACCCGAAATAATAATTATAATAATAAAATAAAATAACATATTTACAAAAAAAGAAAGAGAATATAAGGTAACACATAAGTTTCCAAATATATATATATATAATTATTGAGGTGGTACAATGCTTTAAATATGATTATCTAAGTTAGAATTCACAATTCTTTGTGTTTATCATGCTTCAATTGTTTATGCAAATTTTTATTAAATTTAAATATATATATATATATATATACAATTAAAAGAAACATTACAAAACTGAAATTAAAAAGAACTAAAATAAGAAAAATTTATAAATTATAATATAACTAGCAAAAAAGATAAAATATGAAATATATTTATGGGAAAAATTATATCGTCAAGAGGAAGATGAGGAGCCGAATGAAGATCCCGGATCAATTAATTTTGTTAGAAGTAGGGGTAAACAAGTTCCAAGGTAGGTTCTGAACGTGAAACTTGGAACCTACACTAGACGTTTCCGTACTTTTAGAACTTAAAACCTACTATCTAGCTCAAAGAATAACCGGTTCCATATCCTGATGAGACACTTCTATACTAAATCAATCACATTAGTCCAATTAATCTAAAAAAACTTTAAGCACTATTCTAATCAATCTAAAAAATCTCAAACATTACTTCAATTAATTTAAAGGGTAAAGGACAATTATGCACAAAATCACTAAATATAAATAAGAAATAATTATATATTAAAATATATTATATCATATGCGATGTTCATTTCGAGGTGACGTACTTGTTGATTTTTAAAAATCCAATCCTATGGTCTGGTTAGAAGACCTCCGAATGCTTAGCTTTACAATCTACATTCGACTTATTACAACAAATAAGCCTATTCACGCATTCTTATCTAGCCGACTTGTCATTAGAACGAATAATAACACCAGCTAATTTCGTGGAAACGATGAGTCCTCCCCTCGACTAACATTCGAACAACCTCTGCGTGCATCCCGTCCAATTCCTCCTCAATCCAACCCAAGCCCATCTCTTGCTCCTCATTGTTACTCTGCCTTGGAAGAATCGCGACCACTTTCGCACCTTTCAACATCACCTGCTAACGCGCTTGTTGCATCCCGGTCCGACGTCAGGAATTTGGTGCTTCCGGTGCGTGCGATACTTCCTCTTCCTTGTCCGTCTGGATCCCAACGGCAGGCATCCCTTGACCCTCCTTGATAAAAGACATCACACCTAACCAAACAACTATGACTAATATCCAATCAATCATTAAAGAATTAAACACGTCGGGAATCGTTAGGGACTAAACAATTTGCTATTAACATTGTCTGTCCTTTTGTAATCATTTTGCTATTAATGACACAGTGAGTTCCTTTTGGATTATGTGGGCAGTCCACTTAATGACAAATTAAGTTGCATGATACAAATGAGTGAGTAACTCTTTTTGTTTTGGTAAGGACCTTCCATTTCTTTTACCAAAGAATCTTCCTTTTCGCCGGTGGAGGAACCCTCGTCTAATTGTTCATTCTTCCATCCTCAGATTTCGCGGAGACGATGAACTTGTGCAAAAAGGACTTCATGCCGATTAGCGAATAGAGACTCCACTTAGAGATGTCATTTCATACGTATGATAACGAACACTTTGGCTTCATCAAGTCTTTGTTTAATTATATTTGGCTTCATCCAACACCTTCTGCTTATTCATATTATATTTGTCATACACAAAAAAAACTTGCAGGAAGTTTCCTCTAAACTCATGGCATCCATATAAGAAGCCGCCCTCGGGAGGGAGCTACAGATGATCGCGATAATGAATTGATGGGAAGAGTTTGCCCCCACTATTGCAAGTCTTAGTTTGTTTATAGATTTGTATGAAATTACTTCACCAGTTCAGACCGGCCAAACTCGATGATGATCGAAGAAAGGAATGAATCACTCCAAGTATTAAATATGGTTAGAATTCACAATTTTTTGTGTTATCTTGCTTCAATTGTATTAAATTTAAACATTAAAAAAATGAAAATAACCTAATTATTATTAAAAAGAACTAAAATAAGGAAAATTAAATATATTTGTGGGAAAAATTATATCGTCAAGAGGAAGGAAGATGGGGAGGCTGATGAGGAGCCGAATGAAAATCCCGGGTCAATTAATTTTGTTAGAAGTAGGGGTGAACCAGTTCCATGATAGGTTCCGAACGTGGATTTTGAAATCGATTCTAGTACAAGTTCCGATATCATGTCCTAGTAAATCTACCACATTACTCCGATTAATTAAAAAAAGCTTAAGCATAACTATGCGCATTATTGAGCTGGTCATTGCTTAATTGCCAACCGCTCACAAGAGAAAAAGAGAGGGGAACGAAACTTGGTCTTCTCTTCGGGACAGACTTTTTCCCTCACCCACGGGACATGGCAGGCCGACATAATTGACCGAGTCGTTTAATGAATTGATGGGGGGAGACATTTGTGTCCTCCCCCCCCCCCCCCCCCCCCCCCCCCTTCAAGTCTTTGTACATTTATTATTTGTAATTTTGAGTCATCCAAGTCTTCCTCCCCATTTTCCAAAGCTTTTTCCGATATTATCATTAACTTATGATGTTCCTCGGATCACTTACCTGGAAGTAACGGGGTGAACTGGACATCACCTGCTTCTGCACATGTAGCATGAAGAGGGCGAGGTGAAAGTGAAAGGATTCCGACCGAGGCCCCCTCGCAACGGCAGGCACGAACGGCTTTACATTGCCCTCCCCCTCAACAAAGACATCACACCTCACCTTACAACTATGATTAAGATTCAATCCCGGGAGAGGAGAAAAATCGTGCAATATGACCTTGTTGAGGTTCGCTCGATCCCGGACTTGACTAAACAGAGCACGGTCAAGTTTGAGAATGTTAGATAGGTTTTGATGATGAGCCTGACCTTCTGTATTACAGAAGTCGGACAACTATTCTACTGAAGCTTTTCATGTTAGGTAGAATTGGGTGTAATTAGATAGAATCATGCAAAACAACATTTTTTAAGCATCCAATGAGACATCTTGTAACTCCCTGTATTCCCTGTAACTCCCACTAAAATAATCCAACAACTTGTCACACCTATGAATTGATAGGTGACACTCGTCGATCACACGGGGCACGCGGAGCAACGAGGAGCAACAACTGATACTCAATCTTTTCAATCCCAACAAATCCTGAATTCCACAAATGGAATGGCAACCCCAAATTTTCAACTCCTCCAACATCTCCAATTGTTCCAATCCTGGAATCTCCATCAACGCTCTACACTGTAAGAACACAAGCCACCTCAGCCCCCTCAATCTCCCTATGTTTGACACCCGGATGGGACTATCAGATCCCAAAATAAACAACCTGGTAAGACTGGGTAACGAATCGAGCCCACCAATCTCCATCTCTGTCAACGTAAAATTTACTATCTCCATATATGTCTCCGGGGAAGCCTTGTCTGGAAAACTCAAACCTAGAGTCTTGAGCCTGGAAAGGAACCCCAACTCCGAAGCTCCTTCAAATGTAATAACTCTCTTTATCTCCTCTTTTGTACAACTTATTTCTTCAGAGAATCCCACCATCTCCCATGAAAATGAAAACTCTTTTAGGCTTGTTGGAAGTCCTGGAATCTCCTGAAGCATCCTACAACGACTCAAACGGAGGTACTTAAGGCTCGTGAGTCGCCTAACTGTTGCTGGCATGGAGCAAATCTTACTCCCCGAAAGGTCCAATATTTCTAAAGCTGATAGGTTCCCGATCCGGACTTCCTTCTAAGAGAGGACAATCCCGAGCATCCAACTTCGTTAGGCTGGTTGGAAGTCCTCGAATCTCCCGAAGCATCTCAGATTCTCTCAAACGGAGGTACTTAAGGCTCGTGAGTTGGCTGACCGTTGCTGGCAGGAAGCGAATCTTACTCCTTGCAAGGTCCAATTCTTCTAAAGCTGATAGGTTCCCAATTTCTTCCAGAATTCCTTCTTCAAGAGGACAACACAAAGCATTCAACACTGTTAGGCTGGTTGAAAGTCCTCGAATCTCCCGAAGCATGTTGCAATGAGTCACAATTAGCTCCCGTAGAGCTCTTGCACTACACAGCTCTTTTGGTAAATTCCTCAAAGACTTACACCAGGAGATGTTCATATTAGTAAGATTCTCCAACTTACCCACCGAATGGTGGATTTCTTTCAAGTTTTGCAAATTCTCAAAAACCATAATCTCTAACTTTATGCAACAAGAGACATCAGGTGTCGTTGTCATATCACCGCCGTAAACTGCTAGAACCCTTAAATTAGGCATACTCTGTAAATGCACTGTTCAGCATAATTTATCAACACATTTAACGATCAAGCACATGACATATGGGAGGATGCGGAGGAGGAGTTCGTACCAGCTTTTTAGTACCCCCCCCATCTACCTTGAATTCGGAGAACAACTAGGTTGCTCATCTTGAAGAAGTCGAGTTTCAACAGTTGATTACATTTCAGCCAAGAAAGCCACAGTAACGTCTCCCGAATACTTCCTAAATCTCTAATAAATTGACAGTTTCCTTCTAGATGAAGATACAACAAATTAGATAATCCTTCAAAGTTCTTGTTAGAGAGTTCGTATTCTCCAATAATACTTCTGAAGTCCAAGAACATTGCTATGATTTCCTTCGAGACCTAATAAATGAAAAAAATTCAACTAACATTAATAATCATATTATCCTCGGTGAAGAGTGACATAAATCCCATAGTAATGTACATGGAAAGAAAGTGTAATATTTTAAATGCAAACTTAATTCAACGAGTTCCTTACCATTTTCTGAAGCACTATCTTTAAGGCATAGTTTGGATCCCAAAGTCTACTACACATTTCAGGCTTTCCGGGGCTTTCCGATCGAATAATTTCTCTTCCCATGTCTCGAAGCTGGTCGTGAATCCAGAATTCACTGTACGAATTAATCTTTATCAATGATTTGTTGATGAGTACCATCACTCCGCTTTTTGGATACAAGTCGCGAGCTTCCCAGAGACAATCAGCGTACTTCAGAGGCATTTGATTCTCCTGAAAACAGGCTATATCGAGGAAAATTTCCATCTCCCTCCAATCTAACCCATCATAACTTACCTTCAAGATCTCAAAGACGTCTTCTTGGGGAATGTTCTTCAGCTTTTCGAGCTCAGACTTCCATGAATCTTTGCTCTCACAACACAAGTGTCTTCCAATCACCACCAAAGCCAAGGGAAGGTTCCGAGTGGTCTGAACGACTTGTTTCGATAAAGAAAGATAATCTTTTGGAGGCTCATCGGTGCCAAAGGTATGCCTACTGAAGAGTTGAAGGGCGTGGTTGTTGTCCATTTTCTCTATTTCATAAAATTGAAGTAATTTGGAACCAGGACGAACAAATTGTTTGCAAACGCTTAATTTATGTGCCACGTCAGGATTTTGGTGCTTTCGGTGGTGCGTGGGTCACCACTCGTCTTTTAGCTGTCGGTCCCTTTTTTCTTTACTTAATGAATCTACACGAAGACTTTGAGTCTTCTTTTCTAGTCGGTATGATGATGATGATGATGATGAGGGGATGATGTTGTTGTGTTCCATTTTGTCTAACCATAACCCCAACCCAATCCTTACAACATCTATTTCACTTACTTTGTAGAACACGACTAATTAATTAAACAGGGCACTGTCAAATTGAGCCCAAGTTCACACTCAGATGGACCCCTCTTTCCTTCTATTTAATAATAATAAATTTTGTTCATTCTTCCATCCTAAGATTTCGCGGAGACGATGAACTTGTGCAAAAAGGACTTCATGCCGATTAGCGAATAGAGACTCCACTTTGAGATGTCATTTCATACGTATGATAACAAACACTTTGGCTTCATCAAGTCTTTGTTTAATTATATTTGGCTTCATCCAACACCTTCTGCTTATTCATATTATATTTGTCATACACAATAAAAAGTTGCAGGAAGTTTCCTCTAAACTCATGGCATCCATATAAGAAGCCGCCCTCGGGAGGGAGCTACAGATGATCGCGATAATGAATTGATGGGAAGAGTTTGCCCCCACTATTGCAAGTCTTAGTTTGTTTATAGATTTGTATGAAATTAAATCACCAGTTCAGACTGTCCAAACTCGATGATGATAGAAGAAAGGAATGAATCACTCCAAGTATTTCTTTACTGATTTTCCCTGAAAGAGATAATGAGGAAAGAAAGGGAATTATATAGAAGTTGATGCAATCATCAGATTTTAAATAAATAATATGTCAGTTATATTACAATTTTAAAATTTTCAATTGATTTTTTTTGTGTGTGTGGAGATTAGAAAATTAGGGGATATGACGTGGTCAAAGAAGTAAAATGTTGAATCTCAAACAAACAAGAAATGAATCGACTACGCACGCATTAGTTAAACTAATCCAAACTCAATAATTTGTTTGTTTTATTCACCGGAAATTAATATCAAAGTTTGACATTTTCATGTACACATCCTATTTTAATTCCTGAAATACGTTCTACTTTCAAAAAGTTATGTTGGCTATGTAGGAATGTGTGATCTGTTTACTCCCTACTGTTGAGAATCATGTTTACAAATTTTTGCCGAGTTGTCCCGTTGAAATCTTGTGCTTCTTGTGATTAGTGGGTTTGGATGAATCTCTCACAGGAGTTTCTTCCTTGAATAGTAAATGACAAAAACTCTAAGGTTGTAACAACCTCCCTTTTAATCCCCCAAATAATAATCACCTCATTCACAAAACAAAAAAGTAAACTTGTTATATAAATCTTCTTCGTTGCCCACCTCCTCATTCCCCATAATCATCTTCTAATTGAATTTTGCTGCTCTCTCCTTCATACTCACTTTAACGGCCCATAAATTACTTTCCCAAAATATTAGAACAAAACAAAAAAAGGAAACTTGTTATACAATTCTTCTTCCTTTCCCACCTCCTCCTTCCCCGGAATCATCTTCCATTTGAATTTTGCTGCTCTCTCCTTCGTACTCACTATAACTGCTGTGAAATGACCGCAACTTGGCACAACGATCAATCGAGAGGCGACACTCGTCGATCAAACGGGGCACGCGGAGCAACGAGGAGCAATCCCAGATATTCACATCTTTCAATCTTTTCAAGCCCCGCAAATCCTGAATTCCACAAATGGAAGGGCAACTGAGAAATCTCAAGTCCTCCAACATCTCCAGTTGTTCCAGTCCTGGAATCTCCACCAACGCTCTACACTCTCTGAACTCAAGCGACCTCAGCCCTCTCCTCAGTCTCCCTATGTTTGACACCCGGAGGAGACTATGGGATCCAAAAATAAACAACTTTGTAAGACTGGGTAACGAATCGAGCCCACCAAGCTCCATATCTGTCAATATCAAAGTTGAAATATTCAACTCCGTCAAGAGCGTCAAGTTGGAGTAATGTTCCCAGGGCATGGCTGTTCCAGTGTGCCTGAGCGTCAGCTTACGTAGAGACAAAGGAAGCTCCAGAACAGACTCCATGTCCGAATATAACAAATCGAGAGTCTCAAGCTTGGAAAGGGAGCCCAACTCGGAAGCTCGGGTAAATGTAATCATTCTGCTTGGGCACAAGACCTCCGTTAAGTTCGTTAGGACTTCAAGAGTTGGGAATGCTCGTAGCGACTTCGAAGGAAATGTCAAACGTATGAGGCTAGGGGGAAGTCTTGGAAGCTCCTGAAACATCACACAATCTTCTAACCTGAGGGACTTAAGGCTCGTGAGTTGACTAACTGTTGCCGGAAGGAAGCGAATCGTGCTCTTCGAAAGGTCCAGTTCTTCTAAAGCTGATAGGTTCCCAATTTCTTCCGGAATTCCTTTTTCAAGAGGACAATACGAAACATATAACTTCGTTAGGCTGGTTGGAAGTCCTCGAATCTCCTGAAGCATCTCACAATGTCTCAAATCGAGGCACTGAAGGCTCGTGAGTCCCCTAAATGTTGCTGGCAGGAAGCGAATCTTACTCCTTGAAAGGTCCAATTTTTCCAAAGCTTGTAGGTTCCCGATTTCTTCCGGAATTCCTTCTTCGAGAGGACAATACGAAGCATCCAACACCGTTAGGCTGGTTGGAAGTCCTCGAATCTCCTGAAGCATCGTACAATGTGTCAAATTGAGGTCCTTAAGGCTCGTGAGTTGGCTGACCGTTGCTGGCAGGAAGCGAATGTTACTCCATGAAAGGTCCAATCTTTCTAAAGCTGATAGGTTCCCAATTTCTTCCAAAATTCCTTCTTCGAGATGACAATTTAAAGCATTCAACACCGTTAGGCTGGTTGGAAGTCCTCGAATCTCCCGAAGCATGTTGCAACCAATCAACACGAGGCACTTAAGGCTCGTGAGTTGGCTGACCGTTGCTGGCAGGAAGCGAATTTTACTCCCTAAAAGGTCCAATTCTTCTAAAGCTGATAGGTTCCCGATCTCTTCCGGAATTCCTTCTAAGAGAGGGCAACCCGAAGCATTCAACACCGTCAGGCTGGTTGGAAGTCCTCGAATCTCCCGAAGCATGTCGCAATGAGTCACAATTAGCTCCCGTAAAGCTCTTGCACTACAGAGCTCTTTTGGTAAACTTCTCAAAGACTTACAGAAGTCGATTTTCATATCAGTAAGATTCTCCAACTTACCCACCGAATGGTGGATTTCTTCCAAGTTCTCCAAACACGTGAAAACCATAATCTGCAACTTTATGCAACAAGAGACATCAGGTGTCGTTGTCATGTCACTGTTGTAGACTGCCAGCACCCTTAAATTAGGCATAATCTGTAAATGCATCGTGCACCATAATTTATCAACACATTTTACGATCAAGCACATGACATATAGGAGGATGGGGAGGAGGAGTTCATACCAGCTTTTTAGTACCCCGTCATCTAGCTTGAATTTGGAGAACAACTAGGTTGCTCATCTTGAAGAAGTCGGGTTTCAACAGTTGATTACAATTCTGCCAAGCAAGCCACAGTAACGTCTCCCGGATACTTCCTAAATCTCCAGCAAATTGATACTTTCCATGTAGATGAAGATACAACAAATTAGATAATCCTCTAAAGTCCTCGTAAGAGAGTTCGTATTCTTCGGTAATACTTTCCAAGTTCAATGCTATGATTTTCTCCGAGACCTAATAAACAAAAAAAATTCAACTAACATTAATAATCATATTGTGCTCGGTGAAGAGTGACATATACAATCCCAAAGTAATGCCAACTTAATTTGACGAGTTCCTTACCTTTTCCTGAAGCACTATCTTTAAGGCATCGTCTAGATCCCAAAGTCTAGTACACATTTCAGGCCTTCCGATCGAATGATTTCTCTTCCCATATCTCGAAGTTGATCATGAATCAAGAATTCACCATTTGAATCAATCTTTATCAATGATCTGTTGATGAGTACCTTCATTCCGCTTTTTGGATACAAGTTGCGAGCTTCCCAGAGATAATCCGTATACCTCCGACACATAGCTTCCCGAAAACACACGATATCAAGGAAAATTTCCTTCTCCTTAAAGCCTAACCCCTTGTAACTTTCCTTCAAGATCTCAAAGACCTTTTCTTGGGGAACTTTCTTCAACTTTTTGAGCTCATATTCCCATGACTCTTTACTCTGGCAACACAATTGTCGTGCAGTCACCACCAAAGCCAAGGGAAGGTTCCCAGTGGTCTCAACTACATCTTTTGATAAACAAAGATAATCTTCTAGAGGCTCATCGGTGCCAAAGGCATGCCTGCTGAAGAGCTGAAGGGCGTGGTTGTCAGCCATTTTCTCCATTTCATAAAAGTGAAGTAATTTGGAACTCAAACAAACAAATTGATCGCAAATGCTTTTATCCCTAGTCGTGATTATGACTCGACTGTCTGTTCCTAATGTGTCTTTTGGGTCTTTTCCGATCAATTTCTCTAGTTGAGAGAACGGATCAACGTCATCAAGAATCAGAAGCATCCTCTTGCCCCGAATCCTTTGTATGATCTCGTCGAACTCCTCGTCGAAGTTACACGATGCATATCGGCCACCGAGAATGTCCCTCGATAACTTGTTCTGCAACTTCGCAATGCCTCAATGATCCATGGAACGACTCACGCACGTTGGAAATGAAAGTGGATCCTTCGAACTGTGAAGATAATTTATTGAAGATGACACGAGCAAGGGTCGTCTTCCCAATTCCTCCCATGCCATGAAGCACGACGAGTCTTACTCCCGAGGAGTCGCAGTCCAGCAGATTTAACATGTCGAATACTCTATCATCGATACCTGTAAGATGATCAGGCAAACTTTGATCCTTGATTCTCAGCTTCACAATAATATCTTGAACTATTAATCGGACGAATCTGCCTTCCCTGCACGACGACAATGAAAATAGAGTAATTACACGGAATTCAGTCACTGTAGTCATCACCATCTTCCTCATGGAACTCCGATACGTTTATTTCCAAAAAGGTTCTATTTTTGAAGATATTTATTTCCAATGGAAAAAAGAAATGATTCAGCGAGCAAAATAACAAGGCTCTGGTGGTTACCCTTGGATGGCTTTGGAGTCCCATCCGCTGATCCCACCGACTGTCTTAAGCGCTTCCTCCCATTTCTTCACGACCTCCTGCCCATGTCGATCCTTGTGTGCGTCGAGCGCTTCCCGATACAGCTCCGTTCGCAGCTTTACGTCCGTCGGATCTACCCCGTAGAAAATCGGCAGTATGATCTTCCTGCCGACGTTCGAACCTCCGCAGAGATCCACCATCATGTCGAGCTCCCTAAGGCACCACGCGCTGGATGCGTAGTTCCTGGAGAAGACGACGGCATAAACCCTGGAGCCCTCGATCGCTCGCTTGAGCTCACCCCCAATTACTTCGCCGCGACGGATCTCCTCGTCGTCCTTGAAAACACGGAGACCGGCCCCAGTCATGCACTCGTAGAGGTGGTCGACGATGCCGTAACGAGCATCGGGTCCCCGGAAGCTCAGGAAGACATCGAACTCAGATCTCATGGAGGAGAGGGAATATGGGTAGCTGCCCTGGCTCCGTACGGACTCAATTATTGAGCTGCTCATTCTCAACATCCCACCTGCTCACAAAAGAAGGATATGAATATTTGATTGAATGGAGGAAAATAAAGGGAGAGAAAAAGGATTAAAGTGCTTTCGGTGCGAAACTTGGTCTTCTTTTTTAGAGAGACTTCCTCCCCGAAATTTCCCAAGGGACGCCACACGGGACTCTCACCCGTTAAAAAAATAGCATCGTTTCGTCCCCAATGATCAATACGTAGAACGCCCTAAAATTCGAGGACTAAACGGCGAGTTTCTGATTTTCCTACTAAACTCGAGCTATTGTGCCGGAAAGTACGAGGATCACTTGTTTGAGAGTGGATAGGCTAAAAAATGTGTGCATATTTATTCGTGATTTGATTAAAGTCTGATATGAAAAGATTTGGTTAAAGAAGGATCCTCTCCACGACTATGACTACTTGCGATTGATTGACGATCACCTTCGCAAAACTGCCTGGAAATGACTACCCTTGAAATCACCGATAAGTTCTTAAGTTCACATGTTTCCAAGAGTTTTATAAATTGAAATTAATATATTGGCAAGATATTTGGTAAAAATATCAGCTCATTGTTGAGTTGATTCCTACATGTTTTGTTGGAATAATTCACTTGTTTATACTTTCACGAACATTACAAACAACTTCAATATGTTTTGTCCGGTCAAGATAAATTGGATTGCTGCTTAACTATCATGGAATAATGAGGTGGGTGTGAACTTTAAAATCTTTTAATAAAAAAATGAGTATTTTACTTTAAGTCATAAGAATCAAACATGGCCTCGATGTTCGGTAAGACATTATAATCTTCCAATTAGTATTATCTAAAATTGTAGTTAATAAATTTTAAAAATTAATTTCTTACTTCCCAAAATATTTACAACAATAGCCGCCAGAACCAAATCAACTCTATGGGACACGTCATTGTTCTAACTTTATATATTATTTCCTTTTCAAACTCCATCTTTTCATACCAACATATGTTCCCTTTTCCCCCTTTTATTTTACTTTAAAAAGAATGATGGTATTGATGAGATAATAACCACACACTCGAATCCGCATAAATCCACCCGAAATAATAATTATAATAGTAAAATAAAACAATAATCAATATATTTGTGGGAGGATATATTTACAAAAATAGAAAGAGAATATAAGGTAACACATAAGTTTCCAAATATATATATAATTATTAAGGTGGTACAATTAAATATGATTATCTAAGTTAGAATTCACAATTTTTTGTGTTTATCTTGCTTCAATTGTTTATACGAATTTTTATTAAATTTAAACATATATATATACAAATAAAAGATACATTAAAAAACTGAAAATAAAACTAAAATAAATTATAATATAACTAGTAAAAAATATAAAATATAAAATATATTTGTGGGAAAAATTATATCGTCAAGAGGAAGCTGATGACCGGAACATGGAATCCGGAACCTATCTCGTTAATCACCCAACCGGATAGGTTCCACTCAATGTAAAGGGTAAATGGTAACTATGCATAAAATTGTTAAATATAAATAAAAAATATTTATAATTTTAAAATAAAAATGATTAATATAAATAGAGAATATAAAAATGATTAATATTAATATATTATATAAATTATATATTAAAATATATCGTGCATATATCACGTACTTGATATGCCGGTTTTTTAAAATCCGGCCCTATGGTCGATTTTACATGTAAAATATGCTCACCCGGTTAGAAGACCTCCGAATGCTTAGCTTTACAATCTACATTCGACTTATTACAACAAATAAGCCTATTCACGCATTCTTATCTAGCCGACTTGTCATTAGAACGAATAATAACAGGTAACGATGAGTCCTCCCCTCGACTAACATTCGAACAATCTCTTCGTGCATCCCGTCCAATTCCCCCTCAATCCAACCCAAACCCATCTCTTGCTCCTCTCTATTACTCGGCCTTGGAAGAATCGCGACCACCATCGCACCTTTCAACACCACCCTGCTTGATAACTCGACCACAGGAGCATACCACTCTCACATCCTTATGTCGGCGGGAAGCATCCTCATAGGCTCCTTCCTCCGCTCTTCGAGCTGATCCCTATCCATGAGAAGCACCCCCTGACCATCTGCGTCAGTCACCGCCAGGCTCTCGAGTGTCGTGTCTCCGCTATGATTTGCCAGAGCGTACGTTGCCGTCGGGAGGCGGCTGACAGGGAGGATATCGTCAAGGTCTTGCAGACGCAGGGAGACAGGGATGGCATCCTTTTCTGCCGTGACGGCACACGGACCGCCCATCCTTGGCGAGGGGGAGGAGGTTGCAGCAGCAGTGAGAATGAGGCAGCGTTTGAGGGAGGAGCCAAAGTGAGCACGCCAGCTGAGGAGGGTGGAGGAGTCATCGCCAAGGCATAGGTCGCCGAAGGGGAAGACGACGCGGAGTGTGCGAAGGCAGGCGAAATTCTTGATGACGTGTGGCCGGGTGCGGTGCACAATGAGAGGAGGTGAAGGGGGGAGCAGCCGAGAGGGAGAGGGAGGGAGAAGAGTTAAAGAAGCCAAGGGGGTGGAGGAGGACGAGGAGGTCGGAGCCCAGCTTAGAGGGGTTGGGTGGGTTTTGTCAGGAGAAGATGGAGAGGGGGAGAAAACTTTTACAGAAGATGGAGAGGTGTGCAAGAAAAGTCAAATCCATAGCCTTCCATATCTCATCACTATATTTTGGACCCAATATTTAGTTAAAATCAAATTCATCATATTCTTAATCAATACTTACTCCTAATCCAAAAATGAACCAAACAACCTTTGTGACATGTGGTTGAAACCACTAATAATTTGTTGCCGTGTCAAAATAGATATGGCATACTATTCTTATCAGAAAATTCTTTATATATGTTACATATATTATTAATTAGATATTGACTTTTTAACTCTATGCGAATTTTAAAAATTAATTTCTCGGACCAAACTTGTTAGGAACAAATCAACCCCAAATTTGATGGGACGTGTCATTATTCTGACTTTATATTTTATTTCCTTTTTCAAAAAACTCCATCTTTTCCTGCCAATCTCTTCCTTCTCCTCCTTTTATTTTACTTTAAGAAGAACGATGGCGATGATGAGATAATAATAACCACACACTCAAAATCCACAGAAATCCCCAAGAAATAATAATTTTAATAATAAAATAAAATAAGTGAAAGGATATATTTATAAAAAAGAAAGAGAATATAAGGTAACACATATATAATTTCCTAAATAGATAAGATAGGAATAAGACGACAAATCCAAAACAGAGAAAGCCCAAAAAAAGGGTTTTGTGTCAGATCATCTTAAAAATTCATCATCCCTTTCCTCGAAGGAAGTCTATTAGATTACGACAATTACTGAGAGCGACTTCAAGAAGTACTTTGATCAGTTTGGATTGATTACGGATGTCGTCGTGATGTGTGGTCACAACACTCAAAGACCCAGAGGTTTTGGATTTATCACTTTTGATACAGAGGATGCAGTGGACAGAGAGCTCTTTACAAGACATTCCACGAGCTTAATGGCAAAATGGTAGAGGTCAAGTTAGCAGTCCCCAAAGAGATGTCTCCATGGTCCAATCGGAGCCCCTTAGGCGGTTATAGTCGTGGTCTGAGTGGAGTTAGCAGCTTCCTCAATCAGGGCGGTTATGCTTCATCCCCAGTCGGCAACTATGGAGCTAGAGTGGATGGTAGAGTTAGTCCTGGGTCGATTACCCCTTTTGTGTCTCTTTATGAGAAGGGAGAGCCGAACTCGAATTCAAGCTATGGACTGAGCCCAAACTTCAACCCCAACCTTGGTTATGTAAACGAGTTCAATCCTCTGTATGGTGGAATTTCAGGGAGGCCTGCCAACAATGGTCCAATTGGTCATTTCAGAGATAATCCATTACTGAGTCTGGCTAGAGGGAGCCTGTGGGTAAATGACAGCTTTGGCTTCTCTGCAAATTCTGGTACTCTCAATGGATCCGGAAATGATAATTCATGGATGGATCCTTATGAAAGCATTTCAAATCTCTGGGGTTCCTCTTCAAGCTTAAGCGACGGATTTGTTAACGGCAGCAACCTTAGTGGTTGAAATTCTAATTCTGGGAGCATATACAAACATTATCCTGGGAGTTACCAGAAAAATATTGTTGGCATTGGCGTGATTGGGCCACCTTCATCGTATGCCGCATCCGGGGTCGGTTATGACGGAAGTTTGGATCTCTATGAGAATGATTTAGCCTATGGAGACTCCGGTGGGGGATCATCCCCATCAAAGACGGAAGATTCTGTCCCCTTAAGCTATGGACTTGGAAATGCAAAGGCTATGGCATGACTACCATCAAATAGAGGCAAACTTCTACACGTCCATTTCATTCTTTAAACTGATCACAGGTGATGAGTCTTTGTGCTCCTTGTGATTAGTGGATTTGGATGAATCTCTCTATTTATTGCGATAAAATGAGAAATGTGTTCATAAACTTTGGAAGCATAATTTTGAATGCTGTTTTGGGAAAAGAAAAAGAAAATATTTACGAGGCCATTGTATTTTCCTTTATGTCGTTCCTCTCACAGGAGTTTCTTCCTTGCTGGAATGGGTGAGAGTTTGGACAGGCAAAGTAACGATCAGTGGTGCCATGATTTGTCATGTGGTTTATATCGAGTTTCTAGTGAAGAGGTTACAGAGTGTCTAGGGGTAACATACCTGTGTCGCATTGCGTTGTGCATTCACAGTCGCGTTGTGCATTCACAAGAATTCTTCGTACAGCGAGAGGCAACAAGGAGAAGCTTTTGGTGATTTATGTTACTATTTAGCCTTTGGTGAGATCATGTTGGTGGATTTGGTTAGATGTCTGACATTGTTATCCTTATAACACCTATTTATTACTACTATTTAGAATCCATCCCTCATCCACTTTTCTTTTCTTTTTTTTAAATGTAATCAATACAAAATTTCAGTACATACTAAGTTTAATTTCAACAAATTTACATGAAGCTCGAACGAGAACGAGCTCGGCTTATTCCATCTCTCTGATTGTAAATGACAAACTCTAAGGATGTAAACCCCAACCTCCCTTTAATCCCCCAAATAATCACTTCATTCACAAAAGAAAAAGTAAACTTGTTATACAATTCTTCTTCGTTGCCCACCTCCTCATTCCCCGTAATCTTCGCCGCTCTCTTCTTCGTAGTCACTATAACGGCCCTCAAATTCCCCGGAATCATCGCTTCTCTCTCCTTCGTACTCACTATAACGGCCCACAAATTCCCCATAATCATCGCTTCTCTCTCCTTCGTACTTACTGTAACTGCCCTCAAATCCTTCATACTCACTATAACGGCCCTCAAATGACCCCAACTTCATACACCAAGAAATCCGTAAGTGACACTCGTCGATCAAACGGGGAACGCGGCGCCACGAGTTGCAAATGTAGATATTCACAATTTTCAATCTTTTCAAGCCCAACAAATCCTGAATTCTGCAAATGGAAATGCACCAGTTGAAGCTCAACTCCTCCAACATGTCCAATTGTTCCAGTCGTGGGATCGCCACCAACGCTCCACACCCCCTGAACGCAAGCGACCTCAGCCCCCTCAATCTCCCTATGTTAGTAAGAATGGGTAACGAATCGAGCTCACCAAGCTCCAGCTTTGTCAATGTCAAATTTACTATCCCCATATGTGTATGCAGAGATGCCATGTTTGGAAAACTCAAACCGAGAGTCTTGAGCCTGGAAGGGAAGCCCAACTTAGAAACTCTTCCACATAATGTAATAATTCTCGTTTCATCCTTTTCTGTACATATTATTTTTTCAGAGAGTCCTCTCATCTTCCATGAAAATTCAAAGTGTGTTAGGCTGGTAGGAAGTCCTCGAACCTCCTTAAGCTTGTTGCAACCATCCAATTTGAGAGATTTAAGGCTCGTGAGCTGACTAACTCTTGCTGGCAGGAAGCGAATCTTGCTCCCCGAAAGGTTCAATTCTTCTAAAGCCGATAGTCTCCCGATTTCTTCCGTAATTCCGAGAGGACAATTCGAAGCATTCAACACCGTTAGGCTGGTTGGAAGTCCTTGAAGCTCCTCAAGCATCTCACAACCATCCAATTTGAGGGATTTAAGGCTCGTGAGTTGACTAAATGTTGCTGGCAGGAAGCGAATCATGCTCCCCGAAAGGTTCAATTCTTCTAAAGCCAATAGTCTCCCGATTTCATCAGGAATTCCTTCGTTGAGAGGACAATTCGAAGCATTCAACACCGTTAGGCAGGTTGGAAGTCCTCGAAGCTCCTCAAGCATCTCACAACCATCCAATCTAAGGGACTTAAGGCTCGTGAGTTGACTAACTGTTGCCGGCAGGAAGCGAATCATGCTCCCCGAAAGGTTCAATTCTTCTAAAGCCGATAGTCTCCTGATTTCTTCCGGAATTTCTTCTTCGAGACGGTTGCAAGCAACGTCCAGCACTAGTAGGTTCTTCAGATCACATATCGAGGTGGGTAATCTTCTGATGTTGTTATCCCGTAAGTCAAGTGTCCTCAAGGATTCCAACCTCCCAATTGACTCTGGTACTTCTTCAATCTTGCAACTAGTAACAATTAGCTCCCGTAAAGCTCTTGCACAAAAGACCTCTTTCGGTAAACTCTTTAAAGACGAACACCGGGAGATGTTCATATAAGTAAGACTCTCCAACTTACCCACCGAATGGTGGATTTTTTTCAAGTTTATAAAATACTCAAAAACCATAATCTCCAATTTTAAGCAACAAGAGAGGTCGGGTGACGTAGTCATGTCGCTACTCCTGAACTCCAGCACCCTTAAGTCAGGCATCATCTGTAAATGCATGCAACAAAAATTATAATAAGAAGAAGAGTGCTTTACACACTTACCTACCAAATACATGACATACAGGAGGAGAGGATTTCATACCAGCTTTTCACCACCCTTCCATCCACCTTTGAGACCATCGATTTTGAGAACAACTAAGCTTCTCATCTTGAAAAATTTGGAATTCAATTTTTCATTGTAACCCCACCAAGAAAGCCACAATAAACTCTCCCAGATATTTCCAATATCTCCAATAAATTTCGTCCCATTTAGATGAAGAAACAACAAATTAGATAATCCACTGAAGTTCTCATCAGAGAATTTGTGTGCTTCATCGTGTCTCCCGAAGTTCATTGCTATGATTTTTCTTCAAGACCTTATAAACGAAAAAAGTGGACCAGCATTCATAATTATATTGTGCTCGATGAATAGTAATATTTCAATGTCAATGAAAAAATTCTCTTAATATAATAGAATTATGAACCATTCCTACATCACAAAATGAAATCGACCAACTTAAATAGCTCATTACCTGTTTTTGAAGCACTATCTTTAAGGCGTCCTTTGGATCCCAAAGTCTAGTACGCCTTTCGGGTCTTCCATCGCCTTCCGACCGAATGATTTCTCTTCCCATGTCTCGAAGTTGATCGTGAATCCTGAATTCACCATCTGAATCGATCTTTATCAATGATTTGTTGATTAGTACCTTCACTCCGGATTTTGGATACAAGTCGCGAGCTTCCCAGAGATAATTTGCATACTTCCGAGGCATCTCATCCTCCTGAAAACAGGCTATATCGAGAAAAATTTCTTTCTCCCTCCAGCCTAACCCATCGTAACTTACCTTCAAGATCTCAAAGACCCGTTCTAGGGGAACTTTCTTCAGCTTTTTGAGCTCATACTTCCATGACTCTTTGCTCCGACAACACAAGTGTCCTCCAATCACCTCCAAAGCCAAGGGAAGGTTACCTGTGGTCTCAACTACCTGTTTCGATAAACAAAGATAATCTTGTGGAGGCTCATTGGTGCCAAAGGCATGCCTGCTGAAGAGCTGAAGGGCGTGATTGTCAGCCATTTTCTCCATTTCATAAAAATAAAGTAATTCGGAACCAGGACGAACAAATTGATTGCAAACGCTTTTATCCCTAGTCGTGATTATGACTCGACTGCCTGTTTCTAACGTGTCTTCCGGGTCTTTTCCGACCAAGTTCAACAGTTGAGAGAATTGATCCACGTCATCTAGAACCAGAAGCATCCTCTTGCCCCGAGTCCTTTGTATCATCTCGCCGAACCCATCGTTGAGGTTACACGAACTCACATATTGGCCACCGAGAATGTCCCTCGATAACTTGTTCTGCAACTTCGCAATGCCTCAATGATCCATGGAACGACTCACGCACGTTGGAAATGAAAGTGGATCCTTCGAACTGTGAAGATAATTTATTGAAGACGATGCTAGCAAGGGTCGTCTTCCCAATTCCCCCCATGCCATGAAGCACCACCAGTCTTACTCCTGAGGAGTCGCAGTCCAGCAGATTTAACATGTTGGAGACTTGATCATCGGTACCTGTAAGATGATCAGGCAAACTTTGATCCTTGATTCTCAGCTTCACAACGATATCTTGAACTATTAGTCGGACGAATCTGCCTTCCCTGCACGACGACAATGAAAATAGAGTAATTACGTGCAATTCAGTCATCGCAGGCATCGCCATCTTCCTCCTGAGATTCCAATACGTTTATTTCCAAAGAAAAAAAGAAATGATTCAAAAGAGAAAGTGAGAAAAATAACAAGGCTCTGGTGGTTACCCCTGGATGGCTTTGGAGTCCCATCCGCTGATCCCGCCGACCGTCTTAAGTGCTTCCTCCCATTTCTTCACGACCTCCTGCCCGTGCCGATCCTTGTGCGCGTCGAGCGCTTCCCGATACAGCTCTGTGCGCAGCTTTACGTCGGCCGGATCTGCCCCGTAGAAAATCGGCAGTATGATTTTCCCGCTGTCGTTCTAGCCTCCACAGGCATCCACCATCATTTCGAGCTCCAGGAGGCACCATGCGCTGGATGCGTAGTTCCTGGAGAAGACGACGACATAAACCCTGGAGCAGCGGATCACTCGCTCGAGCTCTGACAACACAAGTGTCCTCCAATCACCTCCAAAGCCAAGGGAAGGTTACCTGTGGTCTCAACTACCTGTTTCGATAAACAAAGATAATCTTCTGGAGGCTCATCGGTGCCGAAGGCATGCCTGCTGAGGAGCTGAAGGGCATCGTTGTCATCCATTTTCTCCATTTCAAAAAAATGAAGTAATTCGGAACCGGGACGAACAAATTGATTGCAAACGCTTTTATCCCTAGTCGTGATTATGACTCGACTGCCTGTTTCTAACGTGTCTTCCGGGTCTTTTCCGACCAAGTTCAACAGTTGAGAGAACCGATCCACGTCATCGAGAACCAGAAGCAACCTCTTGCTCTGAATCCTTTGTATCATCTCGCCGAACCCATCGTCGAAGTTACATAATCTCGCGTAATGTTCACCGAGAATGTCCCCTGATAACTTGTTCTGCATCTTCACAATGCCGCCATGACCCATGGCCAACTCACGCACGTTCGAAATGAAACTGGACCCTTCGAACTGGGAAGATAAATTATTGAAGACGACACGAGCAAGGGTCGTCTTCCCAATTCCCCCCATGCCATGAAGAACCACGAGTCTTACTCCCGAGGAGTCGCAGTCCAGCAGATTTAACATGTTGGAGACTTGATCATCGATCCCTGTAAGATGATCAGGCAAACTTTGATCCTTGATTCTCAGCTTCTCAACAATATCCTGAATTATTGATCGGACGAATCTGCCTTCCCTGCACGACGACAATGAAAATAGAGAGTAATTACGTGGAATTCAGTCGCTCTAATGATCGTCATCTTCCTCCTGAGATTCCAATACGTTTATTTCCAAAGAAAAAGAGAAATGATTCAAAAGAGAAATTGAGAAAAATAACAAGGGTCTGGTTGTTACCCCTGGATGGCTTTGCAGTCCCATCCGCTGATCCCGCCGACCGTCTTAAGTGCTTCCTCCCATTTCTTCACGACCTCCTGCCCGTGCCGATCCTTGTGCGCGTCGAGCGCTTCCCGATACAGCTCTGTGCGCAGCTTTACGTCGGCCGGATCTGCCCCGTAGAAAATCGGCAGTATGATTTTCCCGCCGACGTTCGAGCCTCCGTGGAGATTCACCATCATGTCGAGCTCCCTGAGGCACCACGCGCTGGATGCGTAGTTCCTGGAGAAGATGACGGCGTAAACCCTGGAGCCGCGGATCGCTCGCTCGAGCTCTCCCCCAATTACTTCTCCGCGACGGATCTCCTCGTCGTCCTTGAAAACACGGAGACCGGCCCCAGTCATGCACTCGTAGAGGTGGTCGACGATGCCGTAACGAGCATCGGGTCCCCGGAAGCTCAGGAAGACATCGAACTCAGATCTCATGGAGGAGAGGGAATATGGGTAGCTGCCCTGGCTCCGTACGGACTCAATTATTGAGCTGCTCATTCTCAACATCCCACCTGCTCACAAAAGAAGGATATGAATATTTGATTGAATGGAGGAAAATAAAGGGAGAGAAAAAGGATTAAAGTGCTTTCGGTGCGAAACTTGGTCTTCTTTTTTAGAGAGACTTCCTCCCCGAAATTTCCCGAGGCACGCCCACGGGACTCCCACCCATGAAAAAATAGCATTGTTTCACGCCCAATGATCAATACGTAGAACGCCCTAAAATTCGAGGACTAAACGGCAAGTCTCGGATTTTCCTACTAAACTCGAGCTATTGTGCCGGTCATGGGAAAGCACGAGGATCACTTGTTTCGGGCTAATCGGATAGGCTAAAAAATGTGTGCATATTTGTTCGTGATTTGGTTAAAGTCTGAAATGAAAAGATTTGGTTAAAGAAGGACCCTCTCCACGTCTATGACTACTTGCGATTGATTGACGATCACCTTCACAAAACTGCCTGGAAATGACTACCCTTGAGAACACTGATAAGTTCTTAAATTCACATGTTTCCAAGAGTTTTATAACTTGAAATTAATATAATTGAATGGATCTTTTGGCAAGATATTTGGTAAAAATATCAGCTCATTGTTGAGTTCATTCGTACATGTTTTGTTGGAATAATTCTCTTGTTTATACTTTCACCAACATTACAAACAATTTCAATATGTTTTTTCCGTTCATGATAAAATGAATTGCTCCTTAACTATCATTGAATAATGAGGTGGGTGTAAACGTTAAAATCTTTTAATAAAAAAATGAGTATTTTACTACAAGTCATAAGCATCAAACATGGCCTCAATATTCGGTGAGACATTATAATCTTTCAATTAGTATTATCTAAAATTCTAGTTGGTAAATTTTAAAAATTAATGTCTTACTTCACAAAATATTTACAACAATAAACTTAATAGCCGCCATGAAGAACCAAATCAACCCTAAATTTGATGGGACATGTCATTATTCTAACTTTATATTACATATTTGCCGTGTCAAATAGATATTACATACTATTCTTATCAGAAAATTTTTTATATATGTTACAAAAGAAGTTCATATTTTTAATTAAATATTATTTGATAAATTTTAAAAATTATTTATCAACTCTAAATTTAATGGGACATATCATTATTTTGACTTCATATTTTATTTCCTTTTCAATCCTTTTCTAAATTATTTATCAACTCCATCTTTTTCTGCCCATCACTTCCTTCTCCTTTTATTTTACTTCAAAAAGAATGATGGCATTGATGAGACAATAATAACCACACACTCAAAATCCACACAAATCCGAAAAAAATAATAATTTTAATAATAAAATAAAATAAGTGAGAGGATATATTTACAAAAAAGAAAGAGAATATAAAGTAACACATATATATAATTCCCTAAATAGATAAGATAAGCAATAAGACGACAAATCCAAAACAAAGAAAGCCCAAAAAAAAAAAGGGTTTTGTGTCAGACCATATCTTAAATATTCATCATCCCTTTTCTTTCTGAAGGAAGTCTATGAGATTACGTCAATCTAAAAAATATATTATACTCTGATCGAGAGAGGCGTGTCTTCTTTTACTTTTAAAAATTATATATTTTTTGTGGGTCAACCCGGCAGATCATAATTCATATATCTCTCTTACTTTTCAATATAAGTAGTGTCAGTTCCATCTCCCCCCTACACATCTTCATCTGCTTCTACTGCTGCTGTCTGAATCCCCAGTTCTTTCTCGACGGAGTGTTGGGGTTATTCAGAGCTCGTTTTCTTGTGGGTTTGGTTCTTTTCCTTCTACTAGTGGGAATTTTGGGAAAAGTTGCTTGATCCAGTATTGATTGTATGGCCTTTCTTTATCAGGATGAGGCAAAGAGACTTCAAGAAGTACTTTGATCAGTTTGGATGGATTACGGATGTCTTCGTGATGTATGATCACAACACTCAAAGACCCAGAGGTTTTAGATTTATCACTTTTGATACAGAGGATGCAGTGGACAGAGAGAGCTCTTTACAAGACATTCCACGATCTTAATGGGAAAATGGCGTTGGCATTGGCGTGATTGGGCCACCTTCATCGTATGCCGCAGCAACCGGGGTCGGTTATGAAGGAATTTGGATCTCTATGAGAAAGATTTAGCCTATGAAGACTACAGTTGGGGATCATCGCCATCAAAGACGGAAGATTCTGCCCCCTTAAGCTATGGACTTGGAAATGCAAATACCGATGTCATAGCTAAAAGTAATGCTGGTTACGTTGGCTATGTAGGAATGTGTGATCTGTTTACTCAGTACTGTCGAGAATCATGTTTACAAATTTTTGCCGAGTAGTCCCGTTGAAATCTTGTGCTTCTTGTGAATAGTGGATTTGGATGAATCTCTCACAACTTGCAGGAATGTGTGAGAGTTTGGACAGGCAAAGCAGCGATCAGTGGTGACTTGATTTGTCACGTGGTTTATATCGAGTGTCTAAGGGGTAATATCCCTGACATTGTTATCCTTATTAACACCTATTTATTATTACTTTTAAATGTAATCAAATCAAAATTTCAGTACATACTAAATTTAATTGCAACAAATTTACATGGAGCTCGAACGAGCTCGACCTCGGCTATCTTGAAACTCTTATTCCTTTTTTCTTTCTGATTGTAAATGACAAAAACTCTAAGGATGTAAAAACCAACCTCCCTTTTAATCCCCCGAATAAAAATCACCTCATTCACAAAAGAAAAAGGAAACTTGTTATACAATTCTTCTTCGTTTCCCACCTCTTCCTTCCCCTTGAATCATCTTCCAATTGAATTTTGCTGCTCTCTCCTTCGTACTCATAAATCCACAAGTTGTCACAGCCAGAAATCCAGAGCCAACACTCGTTGATCAAACGGGGCACGCGGAGCAACGAGGAGCAATCCGAGATAATCACAAATTTAAATCTTCTCAAGCACAACAAATCCTGAATTCCGCGAATGGAATCGCACTGTCTAAACTCCAACTCCTCCAACAGCTCCAATTGTTCCAGTCCTGGAATCTCCACCAACGCTCTACACCAACTGAACTCAAGCGACCTCAGCCCCCTCCTCAATCTCCCTATGTTTGACACCCGGATGAGACTATCAGGGCTCATAATAGACAACTCCGTAAGACTGGGTAACCAATCGAGCCCACCGAGTCCCATCTTTGTCAATGTAAAATTTCCTATCTTCACGTGTCCCCCGGGAAGCCATGTCTGGAAAACTCAAACCGAGAGCCTTAAGCCTGGAAAGGAACCCCAACTTCAAAGCTCCTCCAAATGTAATAACTCTCTTTACTTCCTCTTTTGCACAACTTATTGCTTCATAGAGTTCCACCGTATCCCATGAAAATGAAAACCTTGTTAGGCTAGCAGGAAGTCTTGGAAGCTCCTGAAGCATGTCACAATCAGTCAAATTGAGGTCCTTAAGGCTCGTGAGTTGGCTGATCGTTGCTGGCAGGAAGCGAATCTTACACCCTGAAAGGTCCAATTTTTCTAAAGCTGATAGGTTCCCGATTACTTCCGAAGTTCCTTCTTCGAGAGGACAATACGAAGCATCCAATTTCGTTAGGCTGGTTGGAAGAACTCGAATCTCCTGAAGCATCTCACAGTTTGCCAAACTGAGGTCCTTAAGGCTCGTGAGTTGGCTGACCGTTGCTGGCAGGAAGCGAATCTTACTCCCTGATAGGTCCAATTTTTCTAAAGCTGATAGGTTCCAAATTTCATCCGGAATTCCTTCTTCAAGAGGACACTCCGAAACCGTCAACACCGTTAGGCTGGTTGGAAGTCCTGAATCTCCTGAAACATGTGACAATTTGTCAAACTGAGGTCCTTAAGGCTCGTGAGTTGGCTGACCGTTGCTGGCAGGAAGCGAATGTTACTCCCTGAAAGATCCAATTTTTCTAAAGCCAATAGGTTCCCAATTTCTTCCGGAATTCATTCTTCGAGAGGGCAAACCGAAGCATCCAACACCGTTAGGCTGGTTGGAAGTCCTCAAATCTCCTGAAGTACCTGGCAATATCTCAAACGGAGGTCCTTAAGGCTCGTGAGTTGGCTGACCGTTGCTGGCAGGAAGCGAATCTTACTCCATGAAAGGTTTAATTTTTCTAAAGCTGATAGGTTCCCGATCTCTTTAGAAATTCCTCCTTCGAGAGAATAATTCGAAGCATTCAAAATCGTCAGGCTTGTTGGAAGTCCTCGAATCTCCCGAAGCTTGTCGCAACCAGTCACAACTAGCTCCCGTAAAGCTCTTACACTACAGAGCTCTTTTGGTAAACTCCTCAAAGACTCACAGCAGGAGATGTTCATATAAGTAAGACTCTCCAACTTACCCACCGAATGATGGATTTCTTTCAAGTTTTGCAAATTCTCCAAAACCATAATCTCCAACTTTATGCAACAAGAGACATCAGGTGTCGTCGTCATTGCACTGCCAAAGACTTCCAGCACCCTTAAATTAGGCATAATCTGTAAATGCATCGTGCACCATAATTTATCAACACATTTAACGATGAAGCACATGACATATAGGAGGATGGGGAGGAGGAGTTCATACCAGCTCTTTAGTACCCCACCATCTACCTTGAATTCGGAGAACAACTAGGTTGCTCATCTTAAAGAAGTCGGGCTTCAACAGTTGATTACAATTCCGCCAAGAAAGCCACAGTAACGTCTCCCGGATACTTCCTAAATCCCCAATAAATTGATACTTTCCATGTAGATGAAGATACAACAAATTAGATAATCCTCTAAAATTCTCGTAAGAGAGTTCGTATTCTTCAGTAATACTTCCGAAGTCCAAGACCATTGCTATGATTTCCTTCGAGACCTAATAAACGAAAGAATTTAAATAACATGAATAATCATATTGTCCTCGGTGAAGAGCGACATCAATCCCATAGTAATGCGCATGGAAAGAAAGTGTAATATTTTAAATGCAAACTTAATTCAACGAGTTCCTTACCTTTTTCTGAAGCACTATCTTTAAGACATAGTTTGGATCCCAAAGTCTACTACACATTTCAGGCTTTCCGGGGCTTTCCGATTGAATAATTTCTCTTCCCATGTCTCGAAGCTGGTCGTGAATCCAGAATTGACCGTCTGAATCAATCTTTATCAATGATTTATTGATGAGTACTTTCACCCCGCTTTTTGGATGTAATTCGCGAGCTTCCCAGAGATAATCCACATACCTCGGATGCATCACTTCCTGAAAACAGGCTATATCGAGGAAAATTTCCTTCTCTCTCCAGTCTAACCCCTCGTAACTTACCTTCAAGATCTCAAAGACGTCTTCTTGGGGAACATTTTTCAGCTTTTTGAGCTCATACTTCCATGAATCTTTGCTCTCACAACACAAGCGTCTTCCAATCACCACCAAAGCCAAGGGAAGGTTACCAGTGGTCTCAACGACCTATTTCGATAAAGAAAGATAATCTTCTGGAGGCTCATCGGTGCCAAAGGCATGCCTGCTGAAGAGTTGAAGGCCGTGGTTATTGTCCATTTTCTCCATTTCGTAAACTTGAAGTAATTTGGAACAAGAACGAACAAATTGTTTGCAAACGCTTTTATCCCTAGTCGTGATTATGACTCGACTGCCTGTTCCTAACGTGTCTTCTGGATTTTTCATCAGCAGCTTTTCCAGTTGAAAGAACTTATCCACGTCATCGAGAACCAGAAGAACCCTCTTGCACTGAATCCTTCGTATCATCTCACCGTCGTAGTTATAAGATCTAGCATTTTGGCCACCGAGAATGTCCTCCAATAACTTGTTCTGCAATTTCTCAATGCCTCCATTACCCTTGGACGTCTCACGCACATCGGATAGGAAACTGGAGCCTTCGAATCGGGAATGTAATTGATTGAAGATGACGCGAGCAATGGTCGTCTTCCCGATTCCCCCCATGCCATGAAGCGCCACGAGTCTTACTCCCGAGGAGTCGCTGTCCAGCAGATTTAACATGTTGGAGACTTGATGATTGATCCCTATTAGATGATCAGGCAAGCTTTTGTCTTTAATTCTCAGCTTCCCAAAAATGTCCTGAACTATTGACTGAACGAATCTGCCTTTGCAAGACGACGATGAAAATAGAGTAATATTTTAGAAAATTTATTTCCAATGTGAGCAAAATAACATGGCTCTGGTGGTTACCCCTGGATGGCTTTGGAGTCCCATCCGTTCATCTCGCCAACCGTCTTAAGCGCTTCCTCCCATTTCTTCACGATGTCGTGGCCATGTCGATCCTTGTGTACGTCGAGCGCTTTCCGATACAGCTCTGTTCGCAGCTTTACGTCGGCCGGATCTGCCCCGTAGAAAATCGGCAGTATGATCTTCCTGCCGACGTTCGAGCCTCTATGGAGATCCACCATCATGTTGAGCTCCCTGAGGCACCACGCGCTGCATGTGTAGTTCCTGGAGAAGACGACGGCGTAAACCCTGGAACCGCAGATCACTCGCTCGAGCTCTCCCCCTATTACTTCGCCTCGACGGATCTCCTCGTCGTCCTTGAAAACACGGAGACCGGCCTCAGTCATCCTCTGGCAGAGGTGGTCGACGATGCCGTGTCGAGCATCGGGTCCGCGGAAGCTCAGGAAAACATCGTACTCAGATGTGATGGAGGTGGGGGTATCTCGGTCACTGCCCTGTATCATTTTCTCGTTTAGGGAGGAGTGAGCAGAGTAACTGAGTAAAATAGAGACCAGAGTTATTGAGTCTTCCGGTGTCAATCGGCTGTCACTTCCTTTTAATTTATGATGGTCTTCCACTCACTTTACCTACTTTTAATTCGCGAGTCTTCTTTTAGCTGTCTGTCTCCCTTTTTTTTTTTTTACTTTTTCTTTGACAATTAAATTTCTTATTACTAGTAAAATCAAATAATTAATTAAAGTGGAACAAAAGGTGAATTAGTTAATGATGATGAGGGGGATGATGGAGTTGTGTTCCATTGGCCCCGTTTTGTCTATCATAACCCCAACTATTAAAATTAAACATCAACTCATTTTATTTTAATTTAAATAATATATACATTTTTTTTCTCCACGACAACACGTCCAAATCCACACTAAACGCCAACAAAAAAAGCAGGTGGAGGAGAAAATAAAAAAAGAGTAAAATTATATACGCCATGTGAATGTACACATAGCATCACTAAAGGCCAACAAAAAAGCATTAAATATATATTACCAGTGACAATTTAAGAGGAGAAGGTCCCCACATTTATGTGTGAATCGATTTTCACTTTGTTCGAAAAAATGTTACAGAAGGTAAGTTACAGCTGGTTCATGTAAGCTCAGAACAACAAGTGATTGATCCTCTTACAAAGGCCAAGTGATGGTGATTACGCTGAAGATGATTCTCTGAACCAAATAGAAGAGGTGTGTCTCATTTACGAGAAAGTGTGGACAAACGAGTCAACAAGTGGAGCACTTAGATTTCCGGGGGAGCGTTGGACTAGTAAGAGAAGAAGAGGAGGCCCAGGCCTTGAATGAATGAGAAAGTCCATCCCCTTAGAATGAAATGATGAGACTGTAATACTATAAAAAAAACAGATCAATGAAAAGTTACAACATTCTATTCCTCAAAACAGTCTTCTTCTTCTTCACCCTCTACTGCTTCTTCTTCCTTATTTCTTCTGCATACCTCCAAAGTCTTCAATAAGGCAAGGTTTTGTCTTTAATTCTCAGCTTCACAACAATATCTTGAACTATTTATTGGACGAATCGGCCTTCCCTGCACGACGACATTAAAAACTAGAGTAATTACACGAAATTCAGTGGCCGTAGTCATCGCCATCCTCCTCCTGAGATTCCAATACGTTTAATTCCAAAAAAAAAAAAAGTTCTGTATTTTGAAAATATTTATTTCCAAAGAAAAATTTCCCCCTCTTCGATAAAGACATCACACCTCACATTACAACTATGATTAAGATCCAAGAAACGAAATCAAAGTCTTAATACGAACACGATCTAGAACGTATTTATATTTATATATGTTTTAAAAAATTAAACATAAGACATTCAAAACACGGTTTTCGTGGAACATGACTAATTAATGAATCTACACGAAGACTTTTGAGTCTTCTTTTCTAGTCGTTAGTTGTCTCTCCCTTTTTTTTCACTTTTTCTATAAAAAAAACTATTATTAATTTTATCTTCTTTCTCTAAAATCACTTAAAATGAGGGATGGACTTGTGTTCGATTAGCCCCATTTGTCTAAGATAACCCCAACCCATTACTTATAGGTAGTAATAGAGATGTCTCTTGACTTATTTACGGAACCAGCAAACCGTTTCGGCCTGACTTTGACAAATTTTAAAAGTATTTTTAATATATATATTGATATTTAAAACTCGGATTAGAATCGTGAAATATGATTTTGTAGAGCTCAGTCTCAAGCTCGACCTAAAACTTTTTAAACGCACTTAATCAAACAGAGTACTATTGGTATCAGAGCCATTTCCTTTCTTCTTTTCGAGGGGAGTGAGAGATCTAGACTAGGAACCCTACCTGGAGAAGCACCTTGCCCACACCACCATGGATAACACTACTCATACTAGCTCAACAGTGATGAATGCTCCCATCACACTAGATTCAGGCCTTAGTATAAGAACCTCTACTTCAGATAAACTTGGAGGGTTATATGAGATAGCCCATAAGGAAGAATGGGAAGAAACAAAGCTTCCTCTCCTCAACCCGTATGCTGCCTTCACCAAACCTTCTTTAAACCCCATAAGAAGCATCCGGACACTGATCAGGCATCCTTCGTCAAAGGTACTCGAATATGTTCAAGCCAGTAAGTTCAGCCAGCACCCTATTTGGGCCACCCACAAGGAACAATTCGTGTCCCTACAACTGCCTGCTGAATTTCCCAAACAATGGATAGACAGGGGATACAGTCATCTCCATTTTGGTGCCATTAGACTTGCACTAACCTATCATGGCAGGAAAGGACTTCCAGTCACCGCAAGAATGGCTCTTTTGGATGTCAGATACAGAGAGTATCAGCATGCTTGTATCGGCACCGTAGAAACAACACTAAATGCTGGGACAGTATTTGTTACACTTTATCCCAACTTCTGTATGTCTCTACAGGATTCCAACATACTAGATGCCTTACAAGTACAGGTCCAGATTGCAGGCCCAGAACAAGATGAAAATTCCATCGAGGCAACCATGCACTATCAGATGGCTTACAGAGTGCAGAATCATGCACTAGACCTCAACGTTGCAGAAAATAATGGTGATGCTTTACTTATTCGAAGTGATTACCATAACTCACAAGCCCCTACATGCTTGTATGTACCCAGGCAGATCAGCAGAGATGATCTCCTCAAACTTCTGCCTGAAAGATGGATCACCAACTATGAAAGAACTCAACAGAAGGTCAAACCCATCCAGTCGTCTGAAGCAAAGTACATCAAGAATAAAGATGGCACAGTAATCATCAAGTTTGACCGGACACATGAAAAAGATGCCCCAACTCCTTCAATCTTCCCTACTATGTTCATGATGCAACCTCTTCCTCTGAAGAAGAAACCTAGTCCCCTTAACCGTATCATCCATTCTTTTGATGAACAGGGACAAGAAACATATCACTTCAAAGACCCAGCAACTGACCATTGTTACTGGGATGTTTGTTCCTCAGACATTTGCGGATGCAAAGATGAGCATCTCTCAAGCGATGATGAGGATATCAAGAGAAAAAAGAAGTCACAAGGAAAACCCTTTGACTCTGATTCTGACAGTGATGATGATGACCAAGATCAGAAGCCCTTTAAAGATGATGAGTCAGATGCTGCTCCTCAAATCAAAACAGATTATGGAGATTGGCAGTTCCTGATTGACCAGGCCCCTCGCATCCGGCCTAAAAAGAAACCCTCAAAGGTATTACCTTGCTACCAAAATATCCTTAAGTGGCAGAAGAAGAACCCTTCTTCGCAGGTAATCTTGGAAAAAGGAGAACCCGCCAGATGTGCTCAGGAGGTTGAAAGGCCAATACCCATCACCACTCCATCAGAGATGATGATGATAGGAAGACCTGGGGAGTTATACTTCCCACCTCAAAATGAGCAAACTATTGACGGCATTAGATATTGTTCCAAAATTCCTATCCCGACAGGCGTTGATGCACAGGGAAATCCCCTGAGAAATAGCACTGCAGAACATGTCCTCAATTGGCAAAGCCAAAATGCTTTAGCTCAAAATGCAGGACTCAACACTATATGCAGGAAAATAGGCACTGTCCAAGAACTTTTGACAGGAACAGAAGCCAGGCTCAGTGCAAAGATAGACGCTCATCAAGATAAAAACCAGGCGATGCTCCAATCTCTTCATAAGAGGTTAGAAAACTTTGAAAAGGGTAAATACCCTTCTTATTTCAGGTCTGACCCAGATGATGAGATCGCCAAGCTTAAAAGGCAGATCAAGATTATAGAAGATAAGCAGGTGGATCTAAACAAACAACCAGACCCTGCCAGTCTACTAAGCTTTGGACGACCACAAGTTATCCCACAAAGCTATGGTTTGAGTTTAAATCCTATCTCAAAGCCTTTTGATATCTTGGATTTTAGTAACAGGACTTCTCCATTTATGCAATTATCCTCTAATGCTCCTCCTCTGTATGGAAACGCCGGAAAAAAAGATCCTGCAGAAATCAGAGAAGTTATTAGAGAACAGCAAAAGTCATCCAGAAAAAGGAATGAGATTAGAGAAGGCAAGAGAAAGGCAGAAAGCTCCAAACCTGCAGAAAGACACAGGACACCCAGTCCAGAAACACAGTCTAGTCCTAACCCTCAGACACAACAGTTAATGATCCAAGGACACCAGGACCCTCTTGATTGCCCAACAAGAAAATGGGTAACATCAACTACTCTTCAGTCATCACCCAGTCTTTCTGAAAATACTTCTGACGGTTATTATGATAACCATGACCCTATTGGTAGCTATTTCTCCCAGTCTCCACCGTTTATGCCTTCCCAGATTCTTATGGTAAATAGGTATGAGGAACCCCACACTTCTGAGAACTCATCAGAAGAAACCACTTCCTCATCCGAAGAAAGCACCTCTACGGGTGAATCAGAACAGGTATCTGATGACACTTCAGAAATCTCATCCTTGGAATTAACCCATGTATTCATGGCAGACAGAGATGAGACAGAAACCAGTACTTATAGACAGGAGGAAGTACAGTCAGATGAATCAATGGAAGAAACTCCTCCAAGGAGAACAGAGGGAAATACCAAGTTTACCTTTGATGATATTCCAAGACATCAATGGCCTCAGCGCATACAAGATTTCCTTGCATGGTGTATTCATAAAAGGGTAACTGTATATAACACCTCTGATATCCTTACAGATTTGACCTCCAATTTTCATGGTACCTTGCAGACATGGTGGAATCTGTTCTCAGAACAAGATCAAATCCAGATGGTAAATATGACTTTACCAGACTTCATGAATAATCTCCACCTTCATCTAATTGGCAACCCAAATGACCTCTTAGAAGAAAAAAGGACAGAATTCTTCCAGCGAAGATGCTGTTCATACAAGGTACAAGATCTAGATAAACATTTCCAAAGAATGCTGCATCTATTCTTGCATCTAGGGGGAGACAATACATACAAACCTGCATTTCTATCCTCCATAGAACCACCCATATCTGCTATGGTTGAGAAAAGTCTAATTAGCAAGAATGTTAGGATTGCTCAACTAACAGTTGGACAGATTCAGCAAGAAATCATCTCTGGAGTCAATGAACTGTGCCAGAGAAAAGAAATCATTCAAGGATTTCTAAATCAAGACAAACGTCTAGACCAGGTCTGCAGAACCAAGAAAACCAGGTACAAAATTAAGTGTACCACCAAAGACTTGTGCTCTTGTGCTCCAGGACTTAAGCCCCACAAGACCAAGCAGGGAAAAAAGGACTCCTCCAAGGGGAAAAAGTTCCCTAAAAAATCACGAAGGTTTCCAAGAAAGTGGAAGAGATTTCTCAAATTCAAGAAGAAGGTTGGACCACAAATAAAGTCCACCAAATGCTTCATCTGCAATAAGCCTGACCATTTTGCAAAAAATTGCCCCAGAAGGGGAAAAGGCTTAATGGCGCAAATTGAAGAATGCACCAGACATCCCTGAGGGATGATGATCTTGAATCTCTTTTCTCCTTAGAAGAATTCCCAACTAAAAAGACAGTTTTTTGACTTGAAGGAGAATTTTCAGAAACAGATACTGAAGAAGGAATATACACCATCAGAGTTCATCCAGAAGGACAGAACTTCCCCATCATTCCTATAAGGCAAGTACCTTCTGAAGAATCCAATAATGGTACTATCATTATTACAGGAAACTCTGATGAGGAAGAACCTCATGAGGAAAATTCAGTCCATCAGCTCCCACTCATTGCTGCCTCCCAAATGGCACCACATATAAAGGTCCAGGTATATTTTTCCAAATACCAAAGACCAGTTACTGCCATTGCTTTCATAGACACTGGAGCAGCAGAAAGCATGATTAACCCGATTCTTGTACCGCCACAATTCCTGGTTCCATACATGAAGAAATTTGTGGCTGCATCAAGTGACGTATTCCATACCACTCACAAGACTAAGAATTTAAAGATAAAGCTTTTTCACAATTGCATTATCCAATCCTCCTTATATGTCACAGATCTTCCAGGGAGAGATATAGTACTTGGATGGAATATTCTGCACAAATTACCAGAATTGATGATCTTGTCTACAGGTCTCAAATATCATGGAAATTTCAAGCCATACACATCACTAACCCGGATGTTTTCAATTGAGCCTGCAGAAAGATTGAAACAATTGTTCAGTTCATCTTTTGCAGATAGTCATGAAGAGTTCCTACTGAAATGCCCTCATCCATTATGGAAGAACTCAAAGTTCTTTGTCCGACTACCGTTCAAACAGAATGAAGACATAAATCCTACCAAGGCTAGTCATTCAGGTATGAATCCTGATGATACTAAGGCTGCTAAGAAAGAATGTGCTTCTTTATTGCAGCAGGGATTAATTGAGCCAACAGACTCACAATGGGCATGCGAAGCATTTTACGTAAACAAGCGTTCTGAACAAATCAGGGGAAAACGGAGGTTAGTAATAAATTATCAACCTCTAAACCAGTTCTTGCAAGATGATAAGTTTCCTGTGCCAAGAAGAACAGTATTGTTCTCTTCACTTGCAAAAGCAAAAATCTTTTCAAAGTTTGACCTCAAAAGTGGCTTTTGGCAACTTGGCATACACCCTGATGACAAATGGAAAACGGGATTTTGCATCCCAGATGGACATTACCAATGGACAGTTTTGCCCTTTGGACTAAAAACTGCCCCATCACTTTTCCAGAAAGCTATGATAAAGATCTTTGAACTAATTTTGGACTCTGCACTTATCTATATAGATGACATCCTGCTATTCAGCCCAGACAGGCCTTCGCATGAGAAACTGTTAGAACAATTTGCAGGCCTTGTACAGGAACATGGCATAATGCTCTCAGAGAAAAAGATGAGACTCTTTGAACATTCAGTGGAATTCTTGGGAATGAGCTTATCGAATGGACAATATCACCCTGGACCTCATATAGCCCAAGAATTATTAAAATTCCCGGACACCAATCTAACAAAGAAACAAGTCCAACAATTTTTGGGAATTGTTAATTATTTGAGAGATTTTGTTCCTAACATCAGCAGGTATACCAGTCCATTAGAGGCCCAACTCAAGAAGGATTTATTACCCTGGGGATCAGCCCAAACTGAAGCAGTTAAGTATCTAAAGACCCATTTACAGATGCTTCCTCCTTTACAGATCCCTTCAGATGGAATCCGCATACTCCAAACAGATGCGAGTGATCAATTTTGGGCTGCCATCCTCCTAGAGGAGAAAAATGGCAAACGACAGGTATGTGCCTATAAGTCTGGGAAGTTTAATACAGCTGAGCAACACTATCACTCAACAATGAAAGAAATACTAGCAGTCAAGTATGGCATTAAAAAATTTGAGTTCCACCTCATTGGCCATCATTTTATTGTTGAAAGTGACATGTCTTCTTTCCCATCCATGATTAAGTTCACACAGAAGAAGATACCGAATGCACAGTTACTCAGACTTTCAGAATGGTTTTCCCAGTACACCTTCACTGCCAAACATATCAAAGGAAAAACCAATGTGGTTGCTGATTTTCTTTCCCGGCCCTTTGATATATCTAATCCTTCACTCCATGAAGTTCCCAGCTTGCAGGCCATGATACGCACATATGTGCCCAAACCTTTAGATATGAGAAGGATTCTTCCTCCAGAGATTATCCACTATGATAATAAGGAACATGTGGAAGAAGTCCTTGCCAATGCTGACATCATGGTAAAACGATACCTGGAAAGGATTTTTAGCAAATATGGACGAATGATGTTCCCAGAACAAGGACTACATCCCTGCTATCCTTTCCTTAAGGCCATATCTATTGAGCCAATGGGTATCTTTCCTGAAGAACTAAAATGGCTCTTATGGTATCTCTTGCATAAGTACATAATGGCTCTCGAATTTCCCACCGAAGAACTACTCACTTATCTGGAACAATTGGGGGATCTATATACCTTCACACCACACAGAAGGCCTCACTCTCACTTAGCTGAAGTGCTATCGTGGTTTGCTCCACTAATACAGTGGAAGATATGGATTGAAGCTCACCAGGACAAATACTTCAAGTTCGGCGATGTAACCCCATATTCAGTTTATCTTTTTCGCAGGTACTGGTATTTCGACTCAAGGCTACAAGCAATGGCATCCATCAACACAGTAGACGAATTCGCCAGTCTCCCCTTTTCTTTAGTCCATGAAGCTCTACATCAGTCAGATAGAGAAATGGCTATTGCCGACAACGAATTCCTGAAGATCAGACTCTGCAAAGAAAACGGAGTTCCACACTTGGACCCAGATGTCGTACTCCAACATCAGATCCAGTTCACAGACCCAAACCACGTCCACATACTTCAATGTGCGCTCCACCAGCAAGATCACCAAGACGACGGAATATATTGGGAAGATATTGCACAAGACTTCCTAAACAAAGTGGACCTAGGCCCAAGCTCATCAGGCCCATCCGGCCCAAATCAAGAAGCTCCATCAGCGGGTCCCTCATCCACTCAAAAAAGAAGTTCAGAGCACTTCCCCGACAATCGAGGGAAGCGACCAAAAGAGTAGCCGCCCACGAGGAATAAAGAAGATGCCTTAGCGATAAGGCCGGCACAAGCAGCCAATCAACTTTCCAAAAGCTGCAAGATTCCTCCGCAAATTTCGCTCCACTAAGTTAGCTTTACAGCTTTTTCATAGTGAAATCTTTGTAATATAAATAGACACTCCCGCCAGAGGAGAAGAGCAGAGCAATTTACATAGAGAGCTAATACACAAGTAGTTTTTCCATATCCATGGCCGGCTAAGCTTTTCCTAAGGTGTTATCCAGTAGTGGTGGTTCCCTAGATCGACAATCTCTCAAGAAACCCCCTCACCTTCGATAAACCCAAAAACATCTGCAAAACCCAGAAAACCCAAAAACATTCAAAAACCAGAAAACCCAAACTCATGACCCTTTTGTCTAGCATCCATCGTATGCTTTATCTTGCATTCATTTTATCCCTCTTGTTTCCAGAATTTTCCAGGTTCTGCTTTGTTTTACTTATCTATCCTCTATCACCTTTGTTAATATTCATGTTCGGTTAAACTCCTTATCTTGTTATTCTATGTCTAGAGTATCTAATTCAGTATAATGGTATGACCTGTTTAAGAGAATGACTTTTTTCAGATAAACTCTAAACTTTGTGGTTGAATATTGTGATCTTGACTACTTAAAACCCTGATTGTGAAATGGATGTTTGCAGTTTCCTGTTAACTTGGTAGGGTTCTCTCAGAATCGTAAAGCTATCGACTGCCATAAGGACCACTTGCCGTTATAGCCAGGAGGGCTGCCAGGCGCAGGTCGCGGCCACTGATAGTAGGTGTGATGAGACCTCCACTAGGAAGACAGTGTTTCCGCAAAGAATCGCCACAATTCCTGGTTCCATACATGAAGAAATTTGTGGCTGCATTGAAAATAAAAAATAATTAATGATAAAAAATTCCTATATCCTTCATTTTTTAATTAATGATAAGCTTTCAATGATTCAACGATATGTAACCACGGAAACAATTAATTATTATTACTAAGCAAAATCAAATAATTAATTAGTTAAACATACGATTGCATTATAATAAATGACTCCCCACACCCACTCAGATACCAAACTCTCCAAGTAGAAGAACATTTACTTCCGTCGATATGGCTGTTAAGAAGTCAACGGTAGTGTCGAAGCTCCTGATGATTTCGTTCCTGGAAGCGATGCAGTCGATGGACGTGGCCTTTGCCGGCGAATGCGAGAATAAGTGTTGGTCAAGATAACCATGGAAAGCTCGACCAGCGTTGATGTATACTGCATAACTGCAGGCGGCCAGCCCTTGATCTCGATTCTTCTGACCGCCTCCCCATTTCCGATCAGAATATCCAGTGCGAATGGGATTGCATTTCCTCTAAATGCTTGAACTTATCCGGTACATCTCAAATGGCCCCCCGAAAGAGAGTTACCAACGGTTTCTTCTCGATTTTTGCTGTATGATTTTAACCGGCTCTTGTATTGCAGATGCTAAGAAGACCTGGGATTGCATTAGCTCCTGCGTGACTGATTGCAATACAAAACGCCTCGGGAACTAGTGAATTGCCGGGACTTGGTGTAGCATCGATGTTTCGAAATAAAACGTTTTTCGAACTAGTGGGTTGCGAACCGCACAAAACAACTGGCTTGGAAAACTCTCATCCCATCCTTCCCATTGATGCTTTCAACTAGTTTCGCAACTGCTGCACTCAGGCAACTCCTGCAGTTGATTTTTGACAAATCCGGCGTGCATTGCGCCAATGTGTACAGCTTTGTCGAAGAGATCGCAGTCCTCGTGACATTCTGTAGCACCTCCATCAGTACAGTACTGAAATTGTCAGGGTACATGGCACTCTTCTCGTCTGGTATGGGGAAACCCGGGATTGATTCCATGACCAAGAAGGACCGGTTCGAGTATCGCAAGAGGCAATCATCGAACCAGATGGTTGCCCCCTTATTACCAGGGCACTCCCGGTGGATCTCAGTGGTCGCATCATTTATGCATCTCTGGCAGGCATCGCCGAAGACATCACCACGGCAGAGGAAGAGGCCGTACTCGTGTCAGGGTGTTGCCCACCGTGGCATTGTAGAAGCCGGAGCTTCGGCCCTCAACAAAGAGGTGCTGGAGGAGGCTTCTGCGGAGGAGGAGTAGGGGTGGGCCTAATCATTATTCCTGACTTCCTTAATAAGACTATTTAAAAGTCGAAATTAATAAGTTCGACTTACTTCTTGGATAAAATCAAACTTATTAAATTCGACTTCGGAATTGTATTTCAGAAATTTCAAAACTGTCTTAGTAACAAAATCAATCTTTTCAAACTATTTCGTAATTATTTTTTCTATTAACCTCATTTAGTAACATAACTCCAACATAACACAACCTAGATAAAAAAAAATTCAATTCTCAAACCCTGAAAAGATTGGATTTAACAAAATTTGGGAATTAGAAAAAATAAAAATAGGAAGGCAAACAAATAAATATTCACAGTTGAATATTATTAGTAATTTATGTTGTTTAGTTCCCAACTAGGGAAACATTCTACTCTTGCTATTGATTATGGAATTCATGAATTGACTTTCGCGATTCTGCTTTTCGTTACCTGTCTGTCCCTTTGACTTTTTCTTTATTATTAATTTATCTTCTTTCTCTAAAATCACTTAAACCCAATACTTATAGGTAACAGAGATGTCTCTGGAATTACTTACATACCCTATAAGATGATGGCCCTTGAATTATTGTCATACTATTAATTTTTTTAAAGAATCATATTATTATTTTAGTAAAGTGTGAGTATTGCTAATGTGATATTTCATGTGTATCGAGAAATAGGTCTTCATGTTTAGAAGTTGATTTCTGTGAAGATTAATAGATAAAAGGTTATGTGGAGGACATAACTTAAAAATAAGTTTAGCTTTCAAAAGTGATGTTATGTGAACTAGACTGATCACTCATATCTAATATATCTATTGCAGAGATAAGCACTTGTGTTACGGGAGCTATAATTCTCCTTTCTAGAGTATAGATATAAATTTTCTTATTGGAGAATATATCGTGTGCGGCTTAAGGATGTTTATCCTAAACGACCTAGTGTATGCGCGCCTTCCGGCCTAGCACGCGCGTAGCGGTTTGAACGACCCGAGGATTCAGGCTCGCTCTCGCAAAACCCAATCGGTCGATGTCACGGCTCAAGTGTCAGACGCTGCGGAAGGGAATTGGGTTGGGCCTTTCCTGAATTCCTACACGGGTCTGCGGGGTATTTCGCCAATCGTCTCCAAGTCCTTTGAGGGCGACAAGCGAAAGGCTGCGTTAAGACCTCGCGTAGGAGTTTTTGGAAAAACCCGGGGAGCGGCTGGTGTCGTCGTTACCCATCCATGATGGCTCCATGAAAATGTTGTTGTTTAACCTAGGTAAACTATTACGGAGTCTCTACCGACTTATTTATAAAACTGTTCAAGTCGATAAAAACAGTTGGTTCGGGGATAATTATCCCCATCCTTGCACAGCCGCAATAAATACCCTATACTCTGGTCATAGACCATGGATAATTATCCTCCTCATCATATCATCACTAATCCTTGATCATGGATCTAAAAATTCATTTTTGGCACGTAATACTTCACTCGCTTCCTTGACTTAGTTTAGAACGAAAAGAATGGGACCGGTTAATTCACATTTACGAAACAAACAAACAATTTTTTTTAGAGTCTCCTTAAAAGTTCGAGGAACAATTTGTAATTTTCTAAATTTTCTAAAGGTTTGGTTTATCGTTCGGTCATCAAACGGTTCATTCGAGATAAACTCTCGTAAACACATCGGAATATTATTATCGAATTAGTCTAGACGTGATTTCTCAGGTATATTTAATAATACATTTATATATAATCCACTATGGCAGTTGGAATATAAAAAGACCGAGAGACCTTTTTTTAAAAAAAGATGATGTGTTAAAAGTATCTACACGTAGATTATTACATCGTTTAAATAAGAATTATTGTTTCAGTAGAAACTTTCGTCGTTCTTTTTCGAGGAGACAGACTCATCCCCGAAAATTCGCTCTTTTTCTACCATCGAGACATCCCGAAAAGGAACAATAATAATATAATATGAGCTCGGACAAAGTATAATTAAACAATGACTTGAAAGAAGAAAAAGGGTTCAATAATTTTATCTAAAAAAAATTGTATTCAAAATCAGATAAAATATAAACTAAAATTTTGAACATTTATTACAAATATCTCAATAAGTTTGTGAACTATAAAAAAATTCAAAATTTATTTTCATTTTAATTTTTGAAACTTTTAGTCACATAAATCGTGTCTAATATATTGTAAAAATATATTGTGTGTATATATATAATGATTGTTTCCTATTCATCATGCAACTTATGCAATTCAGTAGTGTTGGACCGACTGGCCAAGTTTTACTTTAATTGATTTTTTCGAAAAGAGATGATATCCTCACCAACACCACCTCCAAATCTTAAACAAGTAGGAAATTCTTAAAATTTGTTCAATAGATTATGTTTAATTTGATTTTCCTTTCTCGTCCACATAAAAAAAATCACAAGCACCGACTCGACTCAAGCAGGCGAGCTTTATTCGTGAGTGTTGTCGCTGTTGTTTCATCAGGTTTAGTGTTTTTGCCATCATTTGCTCTTTTTTCCACAATTTACTTCTTGTTCATGTTGAATTAATGTTAGATAGCAGCTTCTTTCTTTGTGAGAAACAATGTTTCCTAGAGTTGCTTCTACAAATAGGAAGCAAGATCTTGACCCTGCTCTGATCGGGTATTCCAAAATAAGTTTCGGGAAGTATTAAACGTTTGGCCAGTTGAATTATTTTTCTTTCCTAATATTCAATTGTTGTCGGTCCAGTCGATTTGATTCGACGGTCCCTAACGGATACTTACTGTTGGGACGGTTTTGATGATGAACCGGACCTTCTGTAATGAGGATCTTTTTGTAAGAATCATTGTTGTAATTAAATGATTAGTCAATAATTATTTAATTACGAAATTGGATTAGTCTGATTAAGATAATCGTCTGATCAAAATTATCACGATTTTGTTTCCAAGTAATCATATTGGAGATATTATTTCTCATAGAAGGAAATGTATCTTCTATATATGGAAAGGTTCTACTAGTTGGTCTACAGGCTTCTGTAAGCTTATTCGACCACTATACAACTGATATTTGGATGCAAATCATCTACCACCTGTCCATATACACTCTCACGTGTGTTTTTATCAGGATGGAATTGATTTTAAGTCATTTGGAAGCAAATCAACGATTGTTTCCATCTGTATAAGGTTATCAAGCAGAACCTTTTGCGATACCTTCTGTGGTGCACTATTCATGGAAAATACATCATAATCTTATTCTGATTTATTTTCTATCTAAATACTTGCACATACATATTATTATTGTATCTTAATTACTTTGTCAACTAATTCTTCATTTCCTCATTTTGCAGATTATGTTTTTATATTTTCCTCTTACATTTTCTTCTTGGATTTTTTGTATAAATAGCCACGCCCTCTGCAAACTTTATATAGATCTTCATTTTCCCTTCTTCTATTCTGAAAGAGAGCGTGAGCTTTAGTCTTTTCATTCTTTCATTCGTTCGAGTTAGTCACACGAGGAGCACTAGCAACGGACGACTGCATCATTGGTGAAGCCCTCTAGGAAAGTGACTCGGGGGCTCGAAGGACTTGGTTGGAAGCTGTAGGAGACGTTGTTGGAAGCGTGTCGACGTGGGCAACGTGCAACGGGCCGGAGAGAAGGGCTGAACCTCAGGAGCACAGAAGGTGAGGGACTGATCAGCTTCTGTTATGTAGAGCTCTGTGTGTCGGAACCTAGGACAGAGGTTGCCGTCTGCTTGCGTGGGGTTTGCCGCGTGCTTGCACAGGGTCTGCTGCGTGCTTGCGTAGGGTATGCTACGTACTTGTGTGGGGTACACCACATAGTCGCTATCTCGAGGAGATCGTGCAGGTCGTGTGGAGCCGCCGGAGGGAAAATCCATCATTGAACAGAGGTCGCTGTTCACTTGTGTAGGGTTCGCTACATGCTTGCGTGGGGTACGCCATGAAGTCATTATCCTTAAGAGATTGCGCATTTGCTACCTTGTTAGTCACGTTAACGCGTGCAACCTGCTGTAGTGCAGAATTTTCGGATCTGTATAACCCCCTGTAGAGCAGAACCTTTAGGTCTGAATCTACTTCACTGCAGAACCATACGGTCTGTACATATCTCAAGTCATTTCTAATATGAACCATTTTGGTTTGTTAAAGATTGACACATTCTTGGTACAGAACCTTGCGGTCTGTGCAACACTTTCTGTAAGACAGAATCCTTGGATCTGTTCTATAGAAGGTTGACACTTACAGTACAGAATCTTTTGATCTGTGCTATAGAAGGTTAACACGTCTGACACAGAACCTTCTGGTCAATATTGTGCCTAAGTTTCTTCGACACAGAATCTCCTGGTCTGTGTCGTACCTAACTTTCTACGATACATACCCTTTCGGTCTGTATTGAGCCTAAGTTACTATTGTACAGAACCTTCGGGTTTGTGCTTCGTAACAATCTACGGTACAGAACCTTTTGGTCTGTGCTCTGCCACTTAAACCTCTATTGTATAGCACCTTATATTGCCACTAAAAACAAACTTCTGGTTTGTTTTTAGTTGGTATCATTTGTGTAATTTATACTGAGATACATTTGAGTTGAAACCATCCAAATATCTGGGTAAAGAGTGGACGTAAGCAATTTGCTGAACCACTATAAAAATATTCTAACGTTCCGTTGTACAGAAACTTATCTACGGTTCTGTTTAATAGAAGCTTCCTTCCGCTGCGGGGTAAAACGAAAAAGTGTTAAAATCCGAATTTGGTGATTAACACTAATTCACCCCCCCTCTTAGTGTAACACTTACCAATGGGATATTGTTTTCCATTTAAGTGTAGAAGCTATATTAGTCAATTCTACTTTCTATGCTTAGCGTTTTGTAAATTTGTATGAATAGGAGGTCATTAGACTACATTTTAGGACGTGTGTTATAGTGTAATCTCCAGAGGGATTGTACCATGAGCTTTTGATATTTTCTTTTTTGTTATTTTGAGTGTTGTTAGTCACACACGAGGGACGCTAACTGCAAAAGGCTGCATCGTTAGTGAAGTCTTCTGGGAGAGTAACCTGGGCGTGGTCAACGTGCAGTGGGTCAGAGAGAAGGGTTTATCATGAAATGCAAATATGTGGAAATCACCTCAGACTATGTGTACCCTTACAGGAATCAGGAACCCCCTTTTTTATACTTTGCATGTGTTTTAGTCACCAATGTTTTACCACGGAGGCTCTCTTACATCATGCGATTCTATAGTTGAAGAAAGTTCTCCAAAAGCAGAGTCAAACACATGTTGTACATGCATCCCACGGGCTTGACTCATTTGGACTTGTTCCAAAAGTTACTAATATGTTCGATCAATCATCTGGTGGAAATTGGTAGTTTTGATCTTTTTTTCTAATGTCTGCCTAATTGACCATTTCTTTTTTTACTTATCAATTAGGGTGGCTTTGACATGATTTGCAGTGGCAGAGACAAGATAGAAACTCCAGAACAGGTAAGGCCTGAAATGTGTTTTAGATCAACAGTGTGTTACAGGATATGGATGGAGGTCTTAAAATATACTATATGATTTCAAGTTTAAACAAGCTGAAGAAACACCTGTGAAACTTGATCTGGATGGTCTCGTCGTCATTGGTGGTGATAGACTTAAACACCAATGCCTGTCTTCTCGCTGAGAATTTCAGGTGCTTTTATGTGACTTTTCGATATTTGCAGTTGTACGGTTAATGGGACGTGCAGCTTCTCACATCACTTTGGAATGTGCTTTGCAAACCCATCCAAATATTACCATTATTGGAGAAGAGGTGGGCTCTTTTTCTCTTTTCATTTCATTTAGATGTAATATATTTGATTCTAATCTGTTGATTGCCTATTTATAACACTGGTTCTGTTTATACTGTCCGTATCCACGGAGTTTATGAATCCATCTACTGCTCCCATGTGAATTTGAAATTTCTTTTGGAACTTACCACTAGTAGTACTTTCTGACAGAGTTGTTTGTTATTTAGGTTGCCGCCAAGAAATCAACCCTGAAAAATGTGACCGACTATATTGTAGATGTTATCTGCAAACGTTCCATCTCTGGTTATAATTATGGTGTCATTCTGATCCCTGAAGGTCTTATTGACTTTATACCAGAGGTAATTTTGTAGACCTTTTATTGTGTTAAAAAAGCTAAGTGATTCCAGGATATATTCGTCTCATTTGAATTTCACCTTCCATTACCGGTTTCGAAGAGTGATGCATTATGTGATCGGTGCAGGTGCAGCAACTGATTGCAGAATTAAATGAAATTCCTGCACAAGAGGTCATTGATGAGGAGGGCCTTTGGAAAAAGAAACTTGTTCCCCAGTCCTTGGAGCTTTTCGAGTTTTTACCTCCGGCGATTCAAGAACAATTGATGCTCGAAAGGGATCCCCATGGAAATGTGCAAGTATGAAATTTTTGTTTCTTGATGGCATGATTTATATAGTAAGTATATTTTTAGGTATGGTTTCTTACTGTTGTTAGTTCCACCTTTTTCTAGGTGGCTAAGATAGAGATAGAGAAAATGCTCATTCAGATGGTGGAGACGGAGCTTGAGAAGAGGAAACAGGAAGGAACTTACAAAGGGAACTTCAAAGGACAGTCCCACTTCTTTGGGTAGTTCGTGGTTGTCCGATATCCTTCTAACCTGTCGATTTTGCCGAGTCATTTTAAAGTCGTCGTGAAAATGGATTCGTCATTTGCTTCTGATTTTCTCAGGTACAAAGGAAGGTGTGGCCTACCAACAAACTTCGACTCCACTTACTGCTATGCTTTGGGTTATGCTTCCGGGGCTCTTCTTCAGAGTGGGAAAACTGGATTGACTTCTTCGGTCAGAACTATATTCTTCTCTCCTTTCTGAGTAAATTACACTGAATTGTCCCTCTTGAAACTGAAGTATCTGACATAGTCATCCGTGTTTTATTCCACGTAATGATTCAATCAGGTTGGGAATCTTGCCGCTCCTGTTTCAGAATGGACTGTTGGCGGCACTGCGTTGACTTCATTGATGGATGTGGAGAGGAGGCATGGTATGACAGCTTTGTGAAATTACTTTCCATATTGCATCGGGCAATTGAGTTGCTTTGGGTCTGAGTGTTAAACAGCCCACTTTCAATTCATATATCAGTCAGACGAATGGTGGCCGGCATGTAGGAACAGTCTTGGCTGAATGCATCTTTCCGTTGTTAGATGAGTTATCGTGGACAGAGTTGAGTACACAGCATATGCATGAAAGGATATCCGATTAGAATTAGAGCATCCTTTTCTCATAAAACGTTGGCTAATGTCTCAGGTAAGTACAAGCCTGTGATTAAGAAGGCTATGGTGGAGCTTGACGGTAAGGAGTTTATACTCTTGTCTCCTCTCCATTATCCAAATCAATATCGCCCTGGTACCGCTGTCACCTTTCTCCGCTTACCCGGGCCTTTTGTCCACCTTCTCTATCTGCCTTCTTTCTTCATTTCACATTGCCATGGTAGGTCCCATTCAGTTTGTCGGCCCAGCGTCTGGCGCCCTCGCCTAGACCACACCCCCCCGGTAAACGGAACGGACTCACTAGGGATGGCTCTTATCCACTTATTCTTGATTGAATCATCTGAGGCTCGACTTTTTTTTTTTGGATCTGGCAGTTACTATTTGCCATGGAGAACAGACTAATTGACTGTGGTGGGTTGTCTGCTGGCTTTCTCATTAGTTACCATATAAAATTGTTAGTTTTTTTATAATATCGAATCTGCTGATAAATTTCAGGTCTAATTATTGTTTCCCACCCAAAACAAGCACAAACATTTAATTTCGCGTGTTATCAAACAAAATAAATACCAAACAAGACATTGTATAAAAAAACAACAGAAGAATTATCTTTTTTTAGCATCGAATGAGACATCTTTCCTCCCGTATTCCCTGTAACTCCCACTAAAACAATCCAACTTGTCACAGCGAACAATTGATAGGTCACACTCGTCGATTACATGTGGCACGCGGAGCAACGAGGAGCAATCACGGATTACCATCTTCTTCAATCTTTTCAAGCCCGACAAATCCTGAATTCCGCAAATGGAAGGGCACCGGTGAAAGCTTAAGTACTCCAACATCTCCAATTGTTCCAGTCCTGGAATCTCCACCAACGCTCTACATCCTCTGAACTCAAGCGACCTCAGCCCCCTCCTCAATCTCCCTATGTTTGACACTCCCAGGAGACTGTCAGAGCTCCTAATAGACAATGTTGTAAGACCGGGTAACGAATCGAGCCCACCAACCTCCATCTCCATCAATGCAAAATTATCTATCTCCAGACATATCTCCAGAGACCCCATACCTGGAAAACTCAAACTGAGAGTCTTGAGCCTGGAAAGGTAGCCCAACTCATAAGCTCCACTAAATTTAATATTTCTATCTTCATACCCTTTTCTACAACTTATTTCTTCAAAGAGTCCTATCGTCGCCCATGAAAATGCAAAGCATGTTAGGCTGGTTGGAAGTCCTCGAACCTCCTGAAGCATGTTGCAACTCCTCAATTTGAGGGACTTGAGGCTCGTGAGTTGACTACATGTTGCTGGCAGGAAGCGAATCTTGCTCCTCGAAAGGTCCAGTTCTTCTAAAGCCGATAGTCTCCAGATTTCTTCCAGAATTCCTTTGTCGAGAGGACACTCGGAAGCATCCAACACCGTTAGGCTTGTAGGAAGTCCTCGAAGATCCTGAAGCTTCTGACAATCTTTCAATTTGAGGGACTTAAGGCTCGTGAGTTGTCTAACTGTTGCAGGCAGGAAGCGAATCTTGCTCCTCGAAAGGTCCAGTTCTTCTAAAGCCGATACTCTCCGATTTCTTCCAGAATTCCTTCGTCAAGAAGACAATTCGAAACATCCAACTCCGTTAGGCTGGTTGGAAGTCCTCGAACCACTTGAAGCATCCTGCAATGATTCAAATCGAGGGACTTAAGGCTCGAGAGTTGGCTGACCATTGCTGGCAAGAAGCGAATGTCGGTGTCCAAAAACTCCAATACTTCTAAAGCTGATAGGTTCCCGATTTCTTCCGGAATTCCTTCTTCGAGTGGGTTGTGAGCAACGTCCAACACTAATAGGGTTGTCAGGTCACATATCGAGGTGGGTAATCTTCTGATCTTGCTGTCCCTTAAGTTAAGTATCCTCAAGGATTCTAACCTCCCAATTGATTCTGGTACTTCTTCAATCTTGCAATCAGTCACAATTAGCTCTCGTAAAGCTCTTGCACAACAGAGCTCTTTTGGTAAATTCCTCAAAGACCGACACCAGGAGATGTTCATATAAGTAAGACTCTCCAACTTACCCACCGAATGGTGGATTTCTTTCAACTTGAAACAATCCTTAAAAACCATAATCACCAATTTTAAGCAATATGAGACATCAGGTGTCTTCCTCATATCACTGCCCCAGACCACCAGCACCCTTAATTTAGGCATAATCTGTAAATGCAACGTGCCCAATAATTTATAATAGGAAGAGCACTTTACAACACATTTAACGATCAAACACACGGCATATAGGAGGAGAAGAAGGAGTTCATACCAGCTTTTCAACACCCCACCATCTACCTTCAATTTCGAGAACAACTAAGTTGCTCATCTTGAAGTTGTCGCGATTCCACCGTCGATTACAATCCCACCAAGAAAGCCACATTAACGTCTCCCGGATACTTCCAAAATCTCTAATAAATTGATGTGTCCCTTTTAGACTAAGATACATCAAATTAAATGATCCTCTAAAGTTCTCATCGGAGAGTTTGTGTTCATCGGTAATACTTCCCAAGTCTAAGTCCATTGCTATGATTTTCTTCGAGACCTTATAAACGGAAAAAATTCAACTAACATTAATAATCATATTGTGCTCGGTGAAGAGTGGCTTCAATCCAAAATAATGCACATGGAAAGAAAGTAATGTTTTAAATGCCAAATTAATTCAACTAGTTCCTTACCTTTTTTTGAAGCACTATCTTTAAGGCATCGTCTGGATCCCAAAGTCTAGTACACATTTCAGGCCATCCGATCGAATGATTTCTCTCCCCATATCTCGAAGTTGATCGTGAATCCAGAATTCACTGTTTGAATTAATCTTTATCAATGATTTATTGATGAGTATCTTCACTCCGGTTTTGGGATACAAGTCGCGAGCTTCCCAGAAATAATCCGCATACCTCCGATGCATCGCTTCCCGAAAACACACGATATCAAGGAAAATTTCCTTCTCCCTAAAGCCTAACCCATCGTAACTTACCTTCAAAATATCAAAGATTTTCTGGAGAACGTTCTTCAACTTTTCGAGCTCATACTTCCTTGACTCTTTACTATGGCAACACAAATGTCCTGCAATCACCACCAAAGCAAGGGAAGGTTCCCGATGGTCTTAACAACCTGTTTCGATAAAGAAAGATAATCTTCTGGAGGCTCATTGGTGCCAAAGGCATGCCTGCTGAAGAGTAGAAGGGCGTGGTTGTCAGCCATTTTCTCCATTTCATAAAAGTGAAGTAATTTGGAACTCAAACAAACAAATTGATCGCAAATGCTTTTATCCCTAGTCGTGATTATGACTCAACTGCCTGTTCCTAATGTGTCTTCCGGGCCTTTTCCGACCAATTTCTCTGGTTGAGAGAACTGATCCACGTCATCGAGAACTAGAAGCATCCTCTTGCCCCGAATCCTTTGTATGATCTCGCCGAACCCATCATCGAAGTCACATGATGCGTATCGACCACCGAGAATGTCCCTCGATAACTTGTTCTGCAACTTTGCTATGCCTCCATGACCCGTGGCCGACTCACGCACGTTGGAAATGAAACTGGACCCTTCGAACTGTGTAGATAATTTATTGAAGATGACGCTGGCAAGGGTCGTCTTCCCAATTCCCCCCATGCCATGAAGCACCACGAGTCTTACTCCCAAGGAGTCGCAGTCCAGCAGATTTACCATGTCGAATACTCAATCATCGATACCTGTAAGATGATCAGGCAAACTTCGATCCTTGATTCTCAGCTTTACAACAATATCCTGGACTATTAATCGAACGAATCTGCCTTCCCTGCACGACGACAATGAAAATAGAGTTATTACATGGAATTCAGTCCCCGTAGTCGTCGTCATCTTCCTCCTGATATTTCAATACGTTTATTTCTAAAAAAAAGTTCTGTATTTTAAAATATTTATTTCCAAAGAAAAAAAGAAATGATTCAAAAAAGAAAGTGAGCAAAATACAAAGGCTCTGGTGGTTACCCCTGGATGGCTTTGGATTCCCATCCGCTGATCCCGCCGACCGTCTTAAGTGTTTCCTCCCATTTCTTCACGACGTCCTGGCCATGTCGAATCTTGTGCCCGTCGAGCACTTCCCGATACAGCTCTGTTCGCAGCTTTACGTCAGCCTGTTCTACCCCGTAGAAAATCGGCAGTATGATTTTCCCGCCGACGTTCGAACGTCCGTGGAGATCCACCATCATGTCAAGCTCCCGGAGGCACCACGCGCTGGACGCGTAGTTCCTGGAGAAGACAACGACGTAAACCCTGGAGCCACGGATGGCTCGCCCGAGCTCACCCCCAATTACTTCACCACGACGGATCTCCTCCTCGTCCTTGAAAACGCGGAGACCGGCCCGGTCATGCACTCGTAGAGGCGGTCGACGATCCCGAAACGAGCATCGGGTCCCCGGAAGCTCAGGAAGACATCGTACTCAGATATCTTTGAGGTGAGGGGATCTCAGATCTCTCTCCGTAGAGACTCCATTATTGAGGAGCCGGTGATTCTCACTCACAAAAGAAGGTTATGAATATTGAGTTCAATGAGATTATTACTAATTTATCGTAATAATTCGATATTCGTAGAAACTTCCGAGGCGACTTCTTTTGGTCGACCAATTCTTTAATCAAATAATTATGTACTCAAAAAAAATCATTTTTAGAAACCAATCAATGTCACGATGATGATGATGATGGCCTGCTGCCTGTCTACATCCCCCCTCCTCACCCAAATGCATGTTTATGAACACAAACTCAATGAAGTTTAAAGCTTTGGGATAAAACCTTAAAGCAAATAATTATGGTAAACACAATTTAATCATCCCTCCCGAAGAGATCACAAAGGCTCTTCGGGATTCTCAAAGTATTAAATTAAAAGATAATTACAACCCACATTAGGGATGCGTGAGCAAAGTAATTGACTCACGACGTAATTATCTGGAAATAACGGGGTAGAACTGGACATCACCTGCTTCTGCACATGTAGCATGACGAGGGCGAGGTGAAAGCGAAAGGATTCCGACATAGGCCCACTTGTCTGGATCGCAACGGCAGGCACGAACGGCTTTACATTGCCCTCCGCCTCGATAAAAGCATAACACCTAACCTTACAACTATGATTAAGATTCAATCCCAGGCTTAGAGAAGAATCGTGGAATATGACCTTGTAGAGCTTCGCTCGATCCCGGACTTGACTAAACAAAGCACGGTCAAATTTGAGCCCAAGCTCAGACTTTTATAATTTTTTATTTAGATTGAGCTTGAGCAGAGGTGTCTGAGTCCGGCCTGACTCATGCCTATTTCCTTCAATTAAAATTTTAATGAATGATAGGCGGATATTAATGATTCAACAACATCTAAAAAACTTTGACCATTTGAATTAATTATACCTTTCTTACCTACCAAGGAAACAATTAATTATTATTACTAGCAAAATCAAATAATTAATTAAATGGAACAAAACGTGAATTAGTTAAACATACGATTGCATTATTTTTATACAAAAAATCGTTCATATAATAAATGACTCCCACACCACTCAGATACCAAACTCTCATAGAGAAATCCAACAGAGTGAAGGAGGAACAAGTTATTCCAACTAAATACACATAAGGCATACATCTTCCTGCATTATTTATCGATTTCGACGTGAGGGAGGAGTCGAAGGAGGGGCCAGACTTCTCCCATGCGTTGGTCCGAGCATCTCTCCTCTGGCAAACGAAAAGCAACCCGTAACATAAGCAAACATCAAGCATCTGTTATTTCTGATCACAATTTGGGGAATTGCAGTGGTTTGAAGTTACTTGACCCGCTGCACCATCGTTTCCTTCAATGTGTTTCATATAAATGCACAAGCCTGCAGAGATCGTGCAGTGGCGATCATTAAAATCCATTTCACAGCCAGCATTGCTACAAATTTTCACATCATTTTTCATTTAGGGATGTGTGAGCGGAGTAATTGAGTCATATAATCATCGACGTAATCTAATCCCCTTCGATCGAATCTGTATCGTATGTATGGGTGTAACCCTGATCCCTCCATTGCTTTGAGTTGGGCAAGGATGGATGGGTTTTTCGGGCTTGCCAAGGATGCACCGATAGAGGGTATTGGGTTCAAGTCTTGTACTTTTCTTCATGGTGCACTGAGAGAGCTTGTAGAAGCCGGAGTGTCGGCCCTCAACGAAGAGGAGCTGGAGGAGGCTTTTGACATTGGAGGACTGGATGGAAGTCTCGGTGTCGACGCAGTTACTTTAGTGCAATGGTTGCGAAACCGTGGTTCGGCAGAGCACAAGGGTGTCAAGGATGATGATGAGGAGGAGAAGCAGGGGAGGGGCCATCTTTCTCATACTCCAAAACTCTGTGGCAAAAGAGTTGTGTATTTAAGATGGGGAGACTTCGTTGATTTGGTATTAATTTGAGTAAATCCCAAATATCTATAAGGAAAAATTCTTTTTATACTTATTTTTTAAAAAAATAACAACCCAAAAATTTTCTCATTTTTAAATTTTTTAAAAACCTAAAATCCGACTCTATTTAAATCATTGAATTTCGATTATAAGAGAACATCACACTGTCTAAAAAACTAAATATATAAATCTAAGAAGTTATACTCTTGTCTCCTCTCTATTATCCAAATCAATATTGCAGTGATTAAGAAGTCTTCTGAACTCATGGTGCCAACTTACATCCAGGTGTGCCGTTCAAGAAATTCGCGTCACTACGGGAAGAATGGGCGGTCAAGAACTGCTATATCAGCCCTGGTACCGCCGCCCCCTTTCTCCGATCAGTGCTTTTTCGAGCCTTTTGTCCACCTTCGCTAACAGCCTTCTTTCTTCATTTCACGGTTGCCATGGCAGGTCCCATTCAGTTTGTTGGCCCAGCGTCCGATGCAGTCAACCGCATGCTTTTGTTGGAGCTCGGCGCCCTCGCGTAGACCACGCCCCCCCGGCAGACTGAACGGACTCACTGGGGGTGGCTCTTATCCACTTAATTCTTGATTGAATCATCTGAGGCTCGACTTTTTTTATTTGACATGGAGAAAAAAGACTAATTGACTGGGGTGGCTTTCTCATTAGTTACGAGTAAAATATTTTACCAAATACTTACTTGTTAATAAATTTTCATAATCTTGGATCCCCGGTGGGTTCCGAGATTACGTCATTTTATTAGTATCGTCGTCACTTTTAGGAGTATTTCGTGTTAATGTCCGTAGTTTTTGTAACATGAATAATAATAAAAAAAATTAATTTTTATTATTTGAGAATTCTTTCTCACAAGTATTTATTTATTTTTATAGAGTCTCGCAGGAATTGGAAACTTCAATCCACCCAAATTCCAAAATAAATACCAAATATAAATGAATATCATTCCTAATAAGACAAAAGAAATTCCAAAACCATTGTTCTTCATTCTTCATGTTCGAAAGAGGAAGAAGAATTATCTTTTTTTAAGCATCGAATGAGACATCTTTCCTCTCGTTTTCCCTGTAACTCCCACTAAAATACTCCAACTTTTTGTCACACTGATGAATTGATAGGACACACTCGTCCATCAAATGGGGCACACGGAGCAACGAGGAGCAATCCCAGATATTCACAATTTTCAATCTTTTCAAGCCCAACAAATCCTGAATTCCGCAGATGGAAGGGCACCGCGAAATGCTCAACTCCTCTAGCATTTCCAATTGTTCTAGTCCTGGGATCTCCACCAACGCTATACACTCTTTGAACTTAAGCGACCTCAACCCCCTCCTCAATCTCCATTGGTTTGACACCCGGAGGAGACTATGGGATTCATTAATAGACAACTCCGTAAGACTGGGTAACCAATCGAGCCCACCAAGCTCCAACTTCGTCAATCTAAAATCACTTATCTCCACACATGTCAACACAGACGCCATGTCTGGAAAACTCCAACCGAGAGTCTTGAGCCTGGGAAGGAAGCCCAACTCCAAAACTCCTCTAAATTTAATAATTCTCATTCCATACTCTTTTGTATAACTTATTTCTTCAGAGAGTTCCACCGTCGTCCATGAAAATAAAAAATTCATTAGTCTAGTTGGAAGTCCTCGAACGTCCTGAAGCATCTTGCAATCATGCAATTTGAGGGACTTGAGCCTCGTGAGTCGCCTAACTGTTGCTGGCAGGAAGCGAATCTTGCTCCTCGAAAAGTTCAATTCTTTCGGAATTTGAAGCAATTCAAAAAAACCATAATCTCCAATTTTAAGCAGCAAGAGAGGTCGGGTGACGTAGTCCTGTCGCTAAACCTGAACTCCATCACTCTTAAGTTAGGCATCACCTGTAAATGCATGCACCACAAATTATAATAAGAAGAAGAGCGCTTTACACATTTACCTACCAAACACATGACATATAGGAGGAGAGGATTTCATACCAGCTTTTCACCACCCCTCCATCCACCTTTGATACCATCGATTTTGAGAACAACTAAGCTTCTCATCTTGAAAAAGTTGGAATTCAACTTTTTATTGCAACCACACCAAGAAAGCCACAATAAGTTCTCCCGGATATTTCCAAAATCTCCAATAAGTTTTGTCCCATTTAGATGAAGAAACAACAAATTAGATAATCCACTGAAGTTCTCATCAAAGAATTTGTGTGCTTCATGGGGTTTCCTCTCCAAGGTCATTGCTATGATTTTCTTCGAGACCTTATAAACGAAAAAAGTAGACCAGCAATCATAATTATATTGTGCTCGATGAATAGTAATATTTCGATGTCAATGAAAAAATTCTCTTAATATAATAGAATTATGAACCATTCCTTCATCACAAAATGAAATTGACCAACTTAAATAGCTCATTACCTGTTTTTGAAGCACTATCTTTAAGGCGTCCTCTGGATCCCAAAGTCTAGTACGCCTTTCGGGTCTTCCATCGCCTTCCGACCGAATGATTTCTCTTCCCATGTCTCGAAGTTGATCGTGAATCCAGAATTTACCGTTTGAATCAATCTTTATTAATGATTTATTGATGAGTACCTTCACTCCGCTTTTTGGATACAAATCGCGAGCTTCCCAGAGATAATCCGCATACTTCCAAGGCATCTCATCCTCCTAAAAACACGCAATATCGAGGAAAATTTCCTTCTCCCTCCAGTCTAACCCATCGTAACTTACCTTCAAGATCTCAAAGACTTCTTCTAGGGGAACGTTATTCAGCTTTCCGAGCTCATACTTCCACGAATCTTTGCACTGACAACAAAAGTGTCGTCCAATCACCTCCAAAGCCAAGGGAAGGTTACCTGTGGTCTCAACTACCTGTTTTGATAAACAAAGATAATTTTCTAAAGGCTCATATGTGCCAAAAGCATGCCTGTTGAAGAGCTGAAGGGCGTGGTTGTCTCTCATTTTATCCATTTCATAAAAAAGAAGTAATTCGGAACCAGGACGAACAAATCGATTGCAAACGCTTTTATCCCTAGTCGTGATTATGACTCGACTGCATGTTCCTTACGTGTCTTTCGGGTCTTTTCCCACCAATTTCTCTAGTTGAGAAAACCGATCCACGTCATCGAGAACCAGAAGCATCCTCTTGCCCTGAATCCTTTGTATCAGCTCGCCGCACCCATTGTCAAAGTTACACGATCTCGCGTATTGGCCACCGAGAATGTCCCCAGATAACTTGTTCTGCAATTTCGCAATGCCTCCATGACCTGTGGCCGACTCACGCACGTTCGAAATGAAACTAGACCTTTCGAACTGGGAAGATAATTTATTGAAGATGACACGAGCAAGGGTCGTCTTCCCAATTCCTCCCATGCCATGAAGCACCACGAGTCTTACTCCCGAGGAGTCGCAGTCCAGCAGATTTTACATGTCGAATGCTTGATCATCGATACATGTAAGATGATCAGACAAACTTTGATACTTGATTCTCAGCTTCACAATAATGTCTTGAACTATTAATCGGATGAAACTGCCTTCCCTGCACGACGATAATAAAAATGGAGTAATTGCACGAAATTCAGTCGCCGTAGTCATCCCCATCTTCCTACTGAGATTCCAATACGTTTATTTCCAAAAAACAGTTCAGTATTTTAAAATATTTATTTCCAAAGAAAAAAAGAAATGATTCAAAAGAGAAAGTGAGAAAAATAACAAGGCTCTGGTGGTTACCCTGGATGGCTTTGGAGTCCCATCCGCTGATCCCGCCGACCGTCTTAAGTGCTTCCTCCCATTTCTTCACTACGTCCTGCCCGTATCAATCCTTGTGTGCGTCGAGCGCTCCCGATACAGCTCTGTTTGCAGCTTTACGTCGGCAAGATCTGCCCCGTAGAAAATCGGTAGTATGATCTTCTTGCCGACGTTCGAGCCTGCGTGGAGATCCACCATCATGTCGAGCTCCCCGAGGCACCACGCGCTGGATGCATAGTTCCTGGAGAAGACGACGATGTAAACCCTGGAGCCGCAGATCGCTCGCTCCAGCTCTCTCTATTTATTGCGATAAAATGAGAAATGTGTTCATAAACTTTGGAAGCATAATTTTGAATGCTGTTTTGGGAAAAGAAAAAAGATAATATTTACGAGGCCGATGTATTTTCCTTTATGTCGTTCCTCTCACAGGAGTTTCTTCCTTGCAGGAATGTGTGAGAGTTTGGACAGGCAAAGTAACGATCAGTGGTGCCATGATTTGTCAAGTGGTTTATATCGAGTTTCTAGTGAAGAGGTTACAGAGTGTCTAGGTTGTGTCGCGTCGCGTTGTGCATTCACAAGGATTCCTCGTACAGCGAGAGGCAACAAGAAGAAGCTTCCATGAGATTTTTTAAACCCTTTCGAGCTTGAAACATTTCACATAGGCGCTCCTTTGTTCCTGGACTTTTAGTATAAAGAAAAAATCACGTTGCGGGGTGGTGGAATTCCAGAAAATTGTTCTTCATTCAGCTCTTCATGTTCGGAAGACGAAGAAGAAGTGGTCGACATTGAAATAAATAAAACAACATTTTTTAAGCATCCAATGAGACATCTTTCCTCCCGTATTCCCTGTACTTCCCCCTACAATACTCCAACAACTTGTCACAGCAATCAATTGATAGGTGACACTCATCGATCAAACGGGGCACGTGGAGCAACGAGGAGCAAAACAAGATATTCACAATTTTCAATCTTTCCAAGCCCAACAAATCCTGAATTCTGCAAATAGAATGGCACCGGTGAAAGCTCAACTCCTCCAACATCTCCAATTGTTCCAGTCCTGGATCTCTACCAACCCTCCACACCAACTGAACGTAAGCGACCTCAGCCCCCTCCTCAATCTCCCTATGTTTGACACCCGGATGAGACTATTAGAGCTCCTAGTAGACAACTCCATAAGATTGGGTAACGAATCGAGCCCACCAGGCTTCATCTCCGTCAATGTAAGACTGGGTAACGAATCGAGCCCACCAATCTCCATCTCCGTCAATGTAAAATCTCTAATCTCCAGATGTGTATGCAGAGACGCCATGTCTGCAAAACTCAAACTGAGAGTCTTGAGCCTGGAAAGGAACCCCAACTCAGAAACTCCACTAAATGTAATAACTCTCTTTACTTCCTCTTTTGCACAACTTATTGCTTCATAGAGTTCCACCGTATCCCATGAAAATGAAAACCTTGTTAGGCTAGTAGGAAGTCTTGGAAGCTCCTGAAGCATGTCACAATCAGTCAAATTGAGGGTCTCGAGGCTCGTGAGTTGGCTGACCGTTGCTGGCAGGAAGCGAATCTTACTCCTCGAAAGGTCCAATTTTTCTAGAGCTGATAGGTTCCCGATTTCTTCCGGAATTCCCTTTTCGAGAGGACAATACGAAGCATCCAATTTCGTTAGGCTGGTTGGAAGTCCTCGAATCTCCTGAAGCATGTTGCAATTAGTCACAATTAGCTCCCGTAAAGCTCTTGCACCACAGAGCTCTTTTGGTAAACTCCTCAAATACCGACAACGGGAGATGTTCATATAAGTAAGACTCTCCAACTTACCCACCGAATGATGGATTTCTTTCAAGTTTTGCAAATTCTCCAAAACCATGATCTCCAACTTTATGCAACAAGAGACATCAGATGTCGTCGTCATATTACTGTCGAAGATTGCCAGCACCCTTAAATTAGGCATAATCTGTAAATGCACTGTTCAGCATAATTTATCAACACATTTAACGATCAAGCACATGACATATGGGAGGATGCGGAGGAGGAGTTCGTACCAGCTTTTTAGTACCCCGCCATGTACCTTGAATTCGAAGAACAACTAGGTTGCTCATCTTGAAGAAGTCGGGTTTCAACAGTTTATTACAATTCCGCTAAGAAAGCCACAGCAACGTCTTCCGGATACTTCCTAAATCTCCAATAAATTGATACTTTCCTTCTAGATGAAGATACAACAAATTAGATAATCCTCTAAAGTTCTTGTTAGAGAGTTCGTATTCTTCAGTAATACTTCTGAAGTCCAAGACCATTGCTATGATTTCCTTCGAGACCTAATAAACGAAAAAATTTAAATAACATTAATAATTATATTGTCCTCGGTGAAGAGCGACATCAATCCCATAGTAATGCACATGGAAAGAAAGTGTAATATTTTAAATGCAAACTTAATTCAACGAGTTCCTTACCTTTTTCTGAAGCACTATCTTTAAGGCATAGTTTGGATCCCAAAGTCTATTACACATTTCAGGCTTTCCGGGGCTTTCCGATTGAATAATTTCTCTTCCCATGTCTCGAAGCTGGTCGTGAATCCGGATTTGACCGTCTAAATCAATCCTTATCAATGATTTGTTGATGAGTACCTTCACTCCGCTTTTTGGATGCAATTCGCGAGCTTCCCAAAGATAATCCATGTACTCGGATGCATCACTTCCCGAAAACAGGCTATATCGAGGAAAATTTCCATCTCCCTCCAATCTAACCCATCATAACTTACCTTCAAGATCTCAAAGACGTCTTCTTGGGGAATGTTCTTCAGCTTTTTGAGCTCAGACTTCCATGAATCTTTGCTCTCACAACACAAGTGTCTTCCAATCACCACCAAAGCCAAGGGAAGGTTACCAGTGGTCTCAACGACCTTTTTCGATAAAGAAAGATAATCTTCTGGAGGCTCATCGGTGCCAAAGGCATGCCTGCTGAAGAGTTGAAGGCCATGGTTGTTGTCCATTTTCTCCATTTCGTAAACTTGAAGTAATTTGGAATAAGGATGAATAAATTGTTTGCAAACACTTTCATCCCTAGTCGTGATTATGACTCGACTGCCTGTTCCTAACGTGTCTTCTGGATTTTTCATCAGCAGCTTTTCCAGTTGAAAGAACTTATCCACGTCGTCGAGAACCAGAAGAACCCTCTTGCACTGAATCCTTCGTATCATCTCACCGTCGTAGTTATAAGATCTAGCATTTTGGCCACCGAGAATGTCCTCCAATAACTTGTTCTGCAATTTCTCAATGCCTCCATTACCCTTGGACGTCTCACGCACATCGGTATGGAAACTGGAACCTTCGAATCGGGAATGTAATTGATTGAAGATGACGCGAGCAATGGTCGTCTTCCCAATTCCCCCCATGCCATGAAGCACAACGAGTCTTACTCCCGAGGAGTCACAGTCTAGCAGATTTAACAGGTCGGATACTCGATCATCGATCCCTGTTAGATGATCAGGCAAAATTTGATCTTTAATTCTCAACTTACCAAAAATGTCCTGGACTATTGATTGAACGAATCTCCCTTCGCCTCAAGACGACGATGAAAATAGAGTAATATTTTAGAAAATTAATTTCCAAAGTGAGCAAAATAACATGGCTCTGGTGGTTACCCCTGGATGGCTTTGGAGTCCCATCCGCTCATCCCGCTGACCGTCTTAAGCGCTTCCTCCCATTTCTTCACGACGTCGTGGCCATGTCGATCTTTGTGTGCGTCGAGCGCTTTTCGATACAGCTCTGTTCGCAGCTTTACATCGGCCGGATCTGCCCCGTAGAAAATCGGTAGTATGATCTTCCTGCCGACGTTTGAGCCTCCGTGGAGATCCACCATCATGTCGAGCTCCCTGAGGCACTATGCGTCCAGCGCATGATGTGACCGGTGTTGGTGTGACCGGCTGATGCGCCTTGGTTTCCTTTACTGCGTCGCTTCATGGAAATAGTCATCACAACGGATGCAGCCGCGACGATGATTATAATCCATTTCATGGCCAAAGCTGCGGCAAAATTTGACATATTTTTAGGGACACGTGAGCAGTGTAACTGAGTCACGACGACGTAATCTAAGCAGCCCCTGGATCATTATGTATGGGATATGAGCTGCCACTTACACGGATGTGGATTGCTGATGAAGAATCTACTGGTTGTGAACCGCACGAGACAACTGGGTTGGAACCCCTCCTGCTGCTGCAGCTGTTGCGCGGGACGGCGGAGGAGGACGAGGAGGAGAGGAAGAGGAACCAAACTCAACACACTTCATACTAATAATAATAAATTTGAGAAGTAGAAGTGCTTTCGGTGCGTGGGTGCGAAACTTCCTCTTCCTTCCGTCTGTCTGGGTCCCAACGGCAGACATCCTCTGACCATCAAACGCGGTTTCACAGAAGAATCATGGAACATGAACTAATTAATGAAATTCGCCGGTCTTCTTTTAGCCGTCAGTACCTTTTTTTCAAACTTATTAAATTCGACTTCGACTTCTGAATTGTAATTCGGAAATTCCAAAACTGTCTGCGCTATTTTGTGAATTGTTTTTTCAACTAACCTCATTTAGTAACATAACTCCAACATAACACAACCCAGATTAAAAAAAAAAAAATCAATTCTCAAACCCAGAAAAGATTGGATTTAATAAAATTTGGGAACAAAAAAAAAAGGTAGAGGAGAAAATAGAAAAAGAGTAAAATTATAGAGGCCATGTATGTGACTCGGACTAAACATAGCATGGAGGCCCAACGCTACAAAATAAGATAATGTGTTCATTAAGATGACATCCCGGGAGATAAAAGATCAATGATTCTTGACCATGGAGTGAAACTGATGATTTCTCATGCAAAAAATAAATCCATGTATACTATATATGAGAAGCATAAAATATATGTTATCGGTGACAATTTAAGAGGAGAGGGTCCCCACATATATGTGTGAATCGATTTTCACTTTGTGTGGGAAAATGTTACAGAAGGTAAGTTGCAGCTGGTTCATGTAAGCTCAGAAGAACAAGTGGTTGATCCTCTTACAAAGGTTATACCAACCCAAAAGTTCCTCGGTGCAAGATGTACAGTTGTACACAGACCATGTGATGGTGATTATGCTGAATATGATTCTCTGAAGCAAATAGGAGAGGTGTCTCAATTACGAGAAAGTGTTGACAAGCGAGTCAACAAGTGAAGCAGTTAGATTTCCAGGGAAGTGTTGGACTAGTAAGAGAAGAAGAGGAGGCCCAGGCCTTGAATGAATGAGAAAGTCCAGCCCCTTAGAATGAAATGAGGATAAGGGATCGCTAATCTAGTGAGTTTGTTAGATAACATGATGAGGCTGTAATACTATAAAATACATATCAATGAAAAGTTACAACAGTCTATTCCTCAAAACAATCTTCTTCTTCTTCACCCTCTACTTCTTCTTCGTCTTATTCTTCCTCTTCTTCTTCTTCTTCTTCTTCCTTTTCTTCTGCCTACCTCCACCATCATGTCGAGCTCCCTGAGGCACCATTCGCTGGATGCGTAGTTCCTGGAAAGGACGACGGCTTAGACCCTGGAGCCGCGGATCACTCACTCGATCTCTCCTCTGATTACTTCGCCGCGATGGAAAATGTCCGCATCTGTTAAGTATCTATGCGTAGATTATTGCATGGTTTAAATAAGAATTTGTAAACAACTACCTAACGCAGGTTTATTTGCATCTGATCTGATGGAAAGAGTGTGCATGGAGGACTTCATAAGGACTTTGGAGGACATCTGATGGCCGAACAAATCCTCTAAAGTTCTCATTAGAGAGTTTGTGTTTTTCGGTAATACTTCCCAAGCCCAAGTCAATTGCTATGATTTTCTCCGAAACCTTATAAACGAGAAAATTCAACTGACATTAATAATCATACTATGCTCATGAAGAGTGACATCAATCCCAAAGTAATGCACATGGAAAGAAAGTAATATTTTAAATGCTAACTTAATTCAACGGCTTTTCACGAGCAGAGCTCAATCAATTCATAAACGGTTCTGTCAACACGATTGTTTGTGATGGAATAAATATTGTTCTAATCATCGCCTTTATTTTTTAAATAAATTCCAAAACGATTGTTCTTCATTCAGCTCTTCATGTTCGGAAGAGGAAAGAAGTGGTCGACTTTGAAATAAAAAACAACATTTTTTAAGCATCCAATGAGACATCTTGTAATTCCCTGTATTCCCTGTAACTCCTACTAAAACAATCCAACTTGTCACAGCGAACAATTGATAGGTCACACTCGTCGATCAAATGGGGCACGGGGAGCCACGAGGAGCAAGACCAGATATTCACTCTCTCCAATCTTTTCAAGCCCAACAAATCCTGAATTCCGCAAATTGAATGGCATTCCAAAATTTCCAACTCCTCCAACATCTCCAATTGTTCCGGTCCTGGAATCTCCACCAACGCTCTACACTTTCCCCCCGTATTCCCTGTAACTCCCCCTAAAATACTCCAACTTGGCACACCAACAAATTGATAGGCGACACTCGTCGATCACACAGGGCACGCGGAGCAACGAGGGGCAATCACGGATATTCACACTTTTCAATCTTTTCAAGCCCAACAAATCCTGAATTCCGCAAATGGAATGGCACCGGTGAAAACTCAACTCCTCCAACATCTCCAATTTTTCCAGTCCTGGAATCTCCATCAACGCTTTACAGTGTAAGAACAAAAGCCACCTCAGCCCCCTCAATCTCCCTATATTTGACACTCGGATGAGACTATCAGATCTCCAAATACTCAACTTGGTAAGATTGGGTAACGAATCCAGCCCACCAAGCTTCACCTCCGTCCATGTGAAATCTTTAATCTTCACATGTGTCTCCCGGGAAGCCTTGTCTGGAAAACTCAAACCGAGAGTCTTGAGCCTGGAAAGGAACCCCAACTCCAAAGCTCCTCCAAATGTAATAATTCTCTTTCCATACTTTTCTGTACAACTTATTTCTTCATAGAGTCCCACCGTCTTCCATGAAAAAAAAAATGCAAAGAGTGTTAGGCTAGCAGGAAGTCTTGGAAGCTCCTGAAGCATGTTGGAACCATTCAATTTAAGGGACTTGAGGCTCGTGAGTTGGATAATTGTTGTCGGCATGAAGCGAATCTTACTCCCCGAAAGGTTCAATTTTTCTAAAGCTGATAGGTTCCCGATTTCTTCCGGAGTTCCTTCTTCAAGAGGACAACCCGAAGCATTCAACACTGTTAGGCTGGTTGGAAGTCCTCGAATCTCCCGAAGCATGTTGTAACCACTGAAATAGAGGTCCTTAAGGCTTGTGAGTTGGCTGACCGTTGCTGGCAGGAAGCGAATCTTACTCCTCGAAAGGTCCAATTCTTCTAAAGCCGATAGGCTCCCGATTTCTTCCGGAATTCCTTCTTCGAGAGGACACCCCGAAGCATTCAACACCGTTAGGCTGGTTGGAAGTCCTCGAATCTCCTGAAGCATCTTACAATTTGTCAAGTCGAGGTACTTAAGGCTCGTGAGTTGGCTGACCGTTGCTGGCAGGAAGCGAATCTTACTCCATGAAAGGTCCAATTCTTCTAAAGCTGATAGGTTCCCGATGTCTTCCAGAATTCCTTCTTCGAGAGCACAATTCGAAGCTTTCAACACCGTTAGGCTGGTTGGAAGTCCTCGAATCTTCCGAAGCATGTTGCAATTAGTCACAATTAGCTCCCGTAAAGCTCTTGCACCACAGAGCTCTTTTGGTAAACTCCTCAAAGACTTACAGCAGTAGATGTTCATATAAGTAAGACTCTCCAACTTACCCACCGAATGGTGGATTTCTTCCAAGGTTTTTAAATACTCAAAAACCATAATCTCCAACTTTATGCAACAAGAGACATCAGGAGTTGTCATCATATCACTGTTGGAGATTGCCAGCACCCTTAAATTAGGCATAATCTGTAAATGCACCGTTCAGCATAATTTATCAGCACATTTTACGATCAAGCACATGACATATGGGAGGATGGGGAGGAGGAGTTCATACCAGCTTTTTAGTACCCCGCCATCTACGTTGAATTCGGAGAACAACTAGGTTGCTCATCTTGAAGAAGTCAGGCTTCAACAGTTGATTACAATTCCGCCAAGAAAGCCACAGTAACGTCTTCCGGATACTTCCAAAATCTCTAATAAATTGATACTTTCCTTCTAGATGAAGATACAACAAATTAGATAATCCTCTAAAGTTCTTGTTAGAGAGTTCGTATTCTTCAGTAATACTTTTAAAGTCCAACACCATTGCTTTGATTTCCTTCGAGACCTAATAAATGAAAAAATTGAAATAACATTAATAATCATAATGCACATGGAAAGAAATTGTAATATTTTAAATACAAACTTAATTCAACGGGTTCCTTAGCTTTTTCTGACGCACTATCTTTAAGGCATAGTTTGGATCCCAAAGTCTACTACACATTTCAGGCTTTCCGGGGCTTTCCGATCGAATAATTTCTCTTCCCATGTCTCGAAGCTGGTCGTGAATCCAGAATTGACCGTCTGAATAAATCCTTATCAATGATTTGTTGATGAGTACCTTCATTCCGCTTTGTGGATGCAATTCGCGAGCTTCCCAGAGATAATGCACATACCCCGACTGCATCACTTCCTGAAAACACGCTATATCGAGAAAAATTTCCTTCTCCCTCCAGTCTAACCCCTCATAACTTACCTTCAAGATCTCAAAGACGTCTTCTTGGGGAACTTGCTTCAACTTTTTGAGCTCAGACTTCCATGAGTCTTTGCTCTCACAACACAAGTGTCTTCCAATTACCACCAAAGCCAAGGGAAGGTTCCCAGTGGTCTTAACGACCTGTTTCGATAAAAGAAAGATAATCTTCTGGAGGCTCATCAGTGCCAAAGGCATACCTGCTGAAGAGTTGAAGGGTGTGGTTGTCGTCCATTTTCTCCATTTCGTAAAATTGAAGTAATTTGGAAGCAGGACGAACAAATTGTTTGCAAACGCTTTTATCCCTAGTCGTAATTATGACTCGACTGCCTGTTCCTAACGTGTCTTCTAGATTTTTCAACAGCAGCTTTTCCAGTTAAAAGAACTTATCCACGTCATCGAGAACCAGAAGAACCCTCTTGCACTGAATCCTTCGTATCATCTCACCGTCGTAGTTACAAGATCTAGCATTTTTGCCACCGAAAATGTCCTCCAATAACTTGTTCTGCGATTTCTCAATGCCTCCATTACCCTTGGACGTCTCACGCACATCGGAAAGGAAACTGGAGCCTTCGAATTGGGAATGTAATTTATTGAAGATGATGCGAGCAATGGTCATCTTCCCAATTCCCCCCATGCCATGAAGCACCACGAGTCTTACTCCCAAGGAGTCACAGTCCAGCAGATTTAACACGTCGGATACTCGATCATCGATCCCCGTGAGATGATCAGGCAAAATTTGATCTTTAATTCTCAACTTCCCACAAATGTCCTGAATTATTAATTGAACGAATCTGCCTTCGCTGCAAGACGACGATGAAAATAGAGTAATATTTAAGAAAATTTATTTCCAAAGTGAGCAAAATAACATGGCTCTGGTGGTTACCCCTGGATGGCTTTGGAGTCCCATCCGCTCATCCCGCCGACCGTCTTAAGCACTTCTTCCCAATTCTTCACGGCGTCGTGGCCATGTCGATCCTTGTGTACGTCGAGCGCTTTCCGATACAGCTATGTTCGCAGCTTTACGTCGGCCGGATCTGCCCCGTAGATAATCGGCAGTATGATCTTCCTGCCGACGTTTGAGCCTCTATGGAGATCCACCATCATGTTGAGCTCCCTGAGGCACCACGCGCTGGACGCATAGTTCCTGGAAAAGACGACGGCATAAACCCTGGAACCGCGGATCGGTCGCTCGAGCTCTCCCCCTATAACTTCGCCGCGACGGATCTCCTCGTCGTCCTTGAAAACACGGAGACCGGCCTCAGTCATCCGCTGGTAGAGGTGGTCGACGATGCCGTGTCGAGCATCGGGTCCGCGGAAGCTCAGGAAAACATCGTACTCAGATGTGATGGAGGTGGGGGTATCTCGGTCACTGCCGTTGCTCCGCACGGATTCCATTATTGATCTGCTCAAAACGCTTCCTTTGCTCCGCGAACAGAAGGTTTATGAATATTTCGTAAAACCAGATCGGTGGATTGCAGATGAAGAAGCTACTGGTTGGGAACCGCACAAGACAACTGGGTTGGAACTCCTGCTGCTGCTGGGTGGGGCGGCAGAGGAGCCATCCTTCTCATTTTCCAAAGCGTTTCCGGATAAAGCAGGTAATGGGGAAAAATAGTTATTGAGTCTTCCGGTGTGAATCAGCTGCCCCTTACTTTTAACGCAGTAGACTTTTATTTCGTGAGTCTTCTTTTAGCCGTCTGTCCCCCTTTTTTTTCTACTTTTTCTTTAACAAAAAAAAAAGGACATCCCTTTCGTAAAACCCGACATCGACCCGAATATCGGTAGACATCCCTTGACCATCAAAATCCCCCCCGGATAAAGACATCACACCTAACATTACAACTATGATTAAGATCCAAGAAACGAAACCAAAATCTTAATTAATGATGATGATGAGGGGGATGAAGGAGTTGTGTTCCATTTTGTCTATCATAACCCCAACCAATCCTTACAACATGTATTTCACTTACTTTGTAGAACATGACTAATTAATTAAACAGGGCACGCTCAAATTGAGCCCAAGTTCACACTCAGATGGACCCCTCTTTCCTTCTATTTAATAATAATAATAATAATAAATTTTGTTCATTCTTCCATCCTCAGATTTCGCGGAGACGAAGAACTTGTGCAAAAAGGACTTCATGCCGATTAGCGAATAGAGACTCCACTTAGAGACTTCATCAATTCTTTGTTTAATTATATTGAAATGGCCAACCCAAAGACTTTGGCTTCATCCAACACCTTCTGCTTATCCAACCCTAAGTCCCACGTGCACGTACCGTTAGCCGCTTCCTTGTCATACACAATAAAAAAAAGTTGCAGGAAGTTTCCTCTAAACTTATGGCATCCATATAAGAAGCCGCCCTCGGGAGGGAGCTACTGATGAATTGATGGGAAGAGTTTGCCCCAACTATTGCAAATCTTCCTCCCCGAAATTTCCCACGGGACATGGCAGGCCGACATAATTGACCGAGTCGTTGAATGAATTGATGGGGGAGACTTTTTGTGTTCCCCCTTTCATGTCTTCCTCCCCGAAATTTCCCACCCGTGAAAAAGTAGCATCGTTTCACGCCCAATGATTAAGAAAGTGGTCGGCCACGTGAATACGTCACATCGTAAGAAGGGATTGATTGATTCCAACCAAAAGGATTAATAGATTATGTTTTTCCTGAAAACGATGAAAAATATTTTTGTGTGAAGTGGCAGACAATTCACAGCTCATCCATGTGATCTGAGCAAAGAATCGAGGGGAAAGCTTTTCTTTTTCAATGACAATGGGAAGCTTTTTAGGTAATATACATGAGCTTTCTATTACTCTATAACTAGTCACGTTTTTTATTGATCGATCGGTCATCAAACCGTTTATTCGGGATAAACTCTCATACACACATCGGAATATCATTATCAAATGTATTTTAGATGGGATTTCTACGTGTATCTCAGGTATATTTAATAATATTATATATATATATATAGTTGGAATATAACAAGACCGAGAGACTTTAAAAAAAATATAGTGTTAAAAGTATCTACACGTAGATTATTACATCGTTTCAATAAAAATTAATATTTCAACAGACACTTTCGTTGTTCTTTTTCGAGGAAACAGTCAGACGTACTTATTCCCTGAAATTTCGTTCTTTTTCTACCATTGAGACATCCCGAACAGGAACAACAATAATATAAGATGAGCTCGGACATCTTGAATTTCCACCGTTGTGCATCGCACCCCGCCATACGTCATCATGAATTTGCCCAGCCTTCGCACACTCCGCGTTGTCTTCCCCTCTGGCAAGCTATGCCTTGGTGATAACTCCTCCACCCTCCTCTGGTGGTGTGCGCACTTTGGCTCCTCCCTCAAACGCTTCCTCATTCTTGCTGCTGCTGCCACATCCTCCTCCTCCTCTCCAAGGACCAGCACATTTGAAGATATCAACGATGCAACCCGGCTTATCTGCAGGTAATTCTTCAGAGGTTCCTTTCGCATACCATCCGTTTTTCGGGGTCCGACCCAAGTTTCTCTTAATTCAGATCACTGCAGTAAATCCAGCAACCGAGAAGGCGCTTCAAATAACTCAAAAAATTTGTTGCTGATGCCCGGGGTGGATGGATCCCAAAGATAAACACAATTTTGGTGCTCCACGGAGTCATCCCAATTCTGAATTGAACTTGCAATGGGCAAAGATTCAATTGATGGACTTTGTTCAGTCCTTTATCCCCTGAATTCATCCTTCTGGCTTCTTACTTCACCTCTCACAATTCACCGTAGCAGGAGCAGATCGAGGGCCCAAGCTTGCCATCATCCTCCCATTATAGGACAACAAGGTGAGTGGAGTGGAGTGGAGTTGGGCTTTTCAGAGATGGATGATATTGGTGGATCGATGTCGGTCAGCGAGGCATGTTTCGGGAGCTATGTTCCAAAATAATGTTGTCCGACGCAAAAAAAGAAACATCAATATATATATATTTATTAACATAAGAAAGATTAAGATAGGATTGGCCTTACGACCTGTTTAATCTAGAAGCTCTCTATAGAAGCTTAGACAACAAGGTACATGCGACTTTGACGGTCGTCGTGGACATGCCCACCATTCCCATTTAAGGAGTATCAAATTCGATTCCACGCGATGATGTCAAAGATTGCTTTGGGGATAAAGGTTTACATGTCCAAATGGTTCTGCACAAGAGAGTCCATCTTCATCTGCATTACACTCTACTGTACACATGTTGTCTATAGAAATATTTTATCATCCTCGTATTTCTTTTCCAAAAAATCATAATTTTCCTCGTATTTGTCATTTCTTTAGTGGAATATTAGCTATTTCTCCAGTAGTGTATTCATGTTTATTTGTCTTTACACATAATAATAATAATAATAATAATAATAATCACTATTATGGAATGGCACCGATGAATGCTCAACAAACTTGGGATTTGGTGCCCAAACCTAACGAGGTGAGACCGATATCCTGCAAGTGGGCCTATAAGGTGAAGACTCGCCCTGATGAAAAAATAGAGAGATATAAGGCTCGTCTCGTCACTCGAGGATTCTCTCAACAGTATGGCTTGGACTACGACGAGACCTTCAGTCCAGTTGCGAAGATAACAACTGTCAGAGTTCTACTTGCCTTAACAGCATGTAAGCCCTGGAAACTCTGGCAAATGGACGTGAAGAATGTATTCTTACATGGAGAGTTAGATAGAGCAATTTATATGGAACAACCTCAGGGGTTTGCATATAAGAATCGTCCGAACTATGTCTGCAAACTAAGGAAAGCATTATACGGACTGAAGCAGGCCCCAGCTTGGTACGATAAGATTGCATAGTTCTTAGTGCAGAGTGGATATATTCTCGCTGTCGTCGACTCAAATCTCTTCGTGAAAGTTCAAGGAGAAGATCACAGTAGTACTCGTGTATCTGGATGATCTCATCATCACAGGAGATAATGATAATGAGATCAAACAAATCAAGGAGAATCTCTCGGTGCGCTTCCACATGAAGGAGCTTGGAGAACTCAAGCACTTCTTGGGACTAGAAGTTGACCGCATTCCAGAAGGCTTGTTTCTATGTCAAGAGAAATATGCAAGGGAGCTGCTAAAGAAATATGGAATGCTCGAGTGCAAGCCGATATCGACCCCCATCAAGTTCAATACCAAGCTCAACGCGAATGAATGCAAAGATCTTGAAGAGCCAATGATGTACTGTCAACTGGTGGGAAGTCTATTATATCTTACTCATACAAGGCTAGACATATCATACGCAGTCGGAATAGTAAGCAGGGTTATGCAGTCTCCGAAGAAGCCCCACCTCGAAGCAGTTCGTAGGATATTAAGGTATATCAAAGGTACATCGAGTTATGGGATACTTTACAGAAGAAATGGAGATTGCAGAATCACTAGATATTGTGATGCGGATTATGCCGGAGACCGCGATACTCGAAGGTCCACTACGGGATATGTCTTCAATCTTGTAGGGGGAGCAGTATCGTGGTGGAGTAAGCGACAACCAACTGTGTCACTTTTAACAACAGAAGCAGAATACAGAGCTGCTGCAAATGCAACTCAAGATGCGACATGGCTTATGCAACTCATGAAAGATCTTCACCAGCAAGTTGAATATGCAATACCTTTATCGTGCGACAATCGATCGGCGATCCAATTAGCTGAGAATCCGGTATTTCATGCAAAAACCAAGCATGTGAGGTCCATTATCACTTCTTAAGAGAGAAGGTATTACAAGGAGATATCAAACTATAATATATCAGCACAGAAGATCAGCAAGCAGATATCTTTACCAAAGGACTTAATGCAAGCAAGCTCGAAGACTTTCGGTCACAACTTGGCATGGTAACAAGAGTAGCTCGGTGTTGAGGGGGAGTGTTGAAATCAACACCTCGCCAATGTTCTAGATAATTCGTAGCAAAGGTAAAATCTAGATATTTTGGTTTTGGTTTTCAATTAGCACATATAGTAAAGTTGATATATCGGTGAATTTTGTGGCAGATTAGAGTTATAAACATTGTGTGGTAATAGTTATAGTTACGTGGCAATCTGTAAATCTCATCCGGGGCCATTGATTCACCTATAAATAGCGACCCCCACTTGTAACAATCTATCTAATTGAAGATTCCCTTCTATTCTAAAGCTTCTCCTTAGTTATCTCTCCAGTGGTCGGCTAGAGTTCTCCTTTCGAGTCCTGGTACTTCTGAGATTAGTGGTCCCTTCTATGGCCATTGTTCAACATCACTGAAGAAAGTTCTTCAAAAGCAGAGTCAAACACATGTTGTACATGCATCCCACGGCTTGGTCCAAAAGTTACTAATATGTTCTATCAATCATCTGATGGAAATTGGTAGTTTTGATATTTTTTAAAGCAAAATATATGTATATGTCCCTAACTATTGACGCATTTTTTTTCTGTCAACGTCTTTTTTTCATATACAAAAATGTCACTAACTATGTTATCAACCTTTTTATGGTCAATCTTAGACGACGTTAGGCAAATTGCCAAAGTGGACATAACGAAGCTCCTACTTGGAAAAGATCAGAGACATCCTATGTTGAGGGGTCCTCGGTCCTCCTAGCCCCAAATCAGAAATTAACAAAATCTTTTGGAACCCTAATTTGCCCAGAACCCTTGACGAAATCGGAGGCGAAAGCGAAGTCGAAGGCAAAAGCGAAAGCGAAGGCGAAGTCGAAAGCGAAGGCGACCGTAATCGGAGGTGAAGAAGGAAGTGAGGCGACCCAGTTTGTGACTCGCTTGAACCAGGTAGCAACTTCTTGTCACCATCGAAGGTATGTTGTCAAACCCTTTTGTCTCCACTGTTCTCTCTCGTGATTAGGTAGGTTAAAGTTTAAGTAGGTAATTTGGGTGTTGTTTGGCTGAAAAAACAGATACAATGAAGCGGCTGAATCTGAATATGCATATTGGTGGTAGGATGTGTTTTTTTGGGCTGTATTCGTTCACAGGAGGCACGATAGTTAAATATGGTGGGGTGGATGCTGACCTTTTAGGCTATTTCACCTTGGTGGCCCTGGCCAAAGATTCAGGGCTAAATAAGGTGTTGAAAATGTGGTAAGGGCATCCGGGTCAGAGTTTGTCGCTGTTTAGGAAAATTGTAGGAGACTAGGAGGTTATGAAAATGATTGAAGCATGTCAAGAAGGTAGAACCGTGGATATATACAGTGAAGGGGAGGGTGATAGTGTGGCTGACTTAGAAGTAGAAGAAGATCCTAATGAGGAGGAGACCGATGAGTTAGAAGTAGAAGTAGAAATGTTTTTTTTTTTTTGAATGGACAGGTGAATGCATGATGATACGTAGCTTAACTAATTAAGCCCCAATTCCCCTTACATAGTAAATAGCATGAAATCATTGGGCCTTTAGATTATATTGGATCCGGTTAGAAACTTAATTAGGTAGAATTGGGTGTAATTAGATAGAATCATTGGTCATAATTTTTTTAATAAATTTTTTCATAACGAAACATTTCAGATAGGCGTTAGTGTGTTCCTGCACTTTTTGATTTTTAAGAAAAAGTCATAATTTATTTTTGTATGAACTGTGATTATTATTTTAGCATTGAATGCATAATGATATGAACATTCATATTCATACCCCACCGTAAGTGCTGTAAAAGCCATGTAACCCTCAAAAAAAAAAATTCTAATCATCGCCTTTGTTTTTTAAAATAAATTTCAAAACCATTGTTCTTCATTCACCTCTTCATGTTCGGAAGACGAAAGAACAAGTGGTCGACTTTGAAATTAAAAAAAAACAACATTTTTTATGCATCCAATGAGACATCTTCTAACTCCCTGTATTCCCTGTAACTCCCACTAAAATAATCCAACAACTTGTCACACCTATGAATTGATAGGTGACACTCGTAGATCACACGGGGCACGCGGAGCAACGAGGAGCAACCAGTGATATTCAATCTTTTCAATCCCAACAAATCCTGAATTCCACAAATGGAATGGCAATCCCAAATTTTCAACTCGTCCAACATTTCCAATTGTTCCAGTCCTGGAATCTCCATCAACGCTCTACACTCACTGAACAAAAGCCACCTCAGCCCCCTCAATCTCCCTATATTTGACACTCGGATGAGACTATCAGATCTCCAAATAAACAACCTGGTAAGATTGGGTAACGAATCCAGCCCACCAAGCTCCCCCTCCGTCCATGTAAAATCTATAACATTCACACGTGTCTCCGGGGAAGCCATGTCTGGAAAACTCAAACCGAGAGTCTTGAGCCTGGAAAGGAACCCCAACTCCAAAGCTCCTCCAAATGTAATAACTCTCTTTACATCCTCTTTTGTACAACTTATTTCTTCAGAGAATCCCACCGTCTTCCATGAAAATGAAAACTCTTTTAGGCTAGTAGGAAGTCCTGGAAGCTCCTGAAGCATGTCACAATCAGTCAATTTAAGGGACTTGAGGCTCGTGAGTTGGCTAATTGTTGCCGGCATGAAGCAAATCTTACTCCCCGAAAGCTTAAATTTTTCTAATGCTGATAGGTTCCCGATTTCTTCCGGAATTCCTTCTTCGAGAGGACAACAGGAAGCATCCAATTTCGTTAGGCTGGTTGGAAGTCCTCGAATCTCCTGAAGCATCTCACAATGTCCCAAATCGAGGGACTTAAGGCTCGTGAGTTGGCCGACCGTTACTGGCAAGATGCGAATCATACTCCACGAAAGGTCCAATTCTTTTAAAGCTGATAGTTCCCAATTTCATCCGGAATTCCTTTTTTGAGAGGACAATACGAAGCATCCAATTTCGTTAGGCTGGTTGGAAGTCCTCGAATCTCCTGAAGCATCTCACAATGTCTCAAATCGAGGTACTGAAGGGTCATGAGTCGGCCGACCGTTGCTGGCAGGAAGCGAATCTTACTCCTCGAAAGGTCCAATTTTTCTAGAGCTGATAGGTTCCCGATTTCTTCCGGAATTCCCTTTTCGAGAGGACACTCCCTAGCATCCAACACCGTTAGGCTGGTTGGAAGTCCTCGAATCTCTTGAAGAATCTTACAATGTCTCAAATGGAGGTACTTAAGGCACGTGAGTTGGCTGACCGTTGCTGGCAGGAAGCGAATCTCACTCCCTGAAAGGTCCAATTCTTCTAAAGCTGATAGGTTCTCAATCTTTTCCAGAATTCCTTCTTCGAAAGGACAATCCGAAGTAATCAACACCGTTAGGCTGGCTGGAAGTCCTCGAATCTCTCGAAACATGCAATTAGTCATAATTAGATCCCGTAAAGCTCTTGCACTACTGAGCTTTTTTGGTAAACTCCTCAAATACCGACAACGGGAGATGTTCATATAAATAAGATTCTCCAACTTACCCACCGAATGGTGGATTTCTTCCAATTTTTCCAAATTCTCCAAAACCATAATCTCCAATTTTATGCAACAAGAGAAATCAGGTGTTGTCGTCATATCACTGTCACATACTGCCAACACCCTTAAATTGGGCATAATCTGTAAATGCATTGTACACCATAACATATCAACACAATTAATGATCAAGCACATGACATATAAGAGGATGGGGCGGAGGAGTTCATACCAGCATTTCAGTACCCCGCCATCTACCTTGAATTCGGAGAACAACTAGGTTGCTCATCTTGAAGAAGTCGGGTTTCAACAGTTGATTACAATTCCGCCAAGAGAGCCACAGTAACGTCTCCCGGACACTTCCAAAATCTCCAATAAATTGATACTTTCCTTGTAGATGAAGATACAACAAATTAGATAATCCACTAAAGTTCTGGTTAGAGAGTTCGTATTCTTCAGTAATACTTTCGAAGTCCAAGACCATTGCTATGATCTCTTTCGAGACCTAATAAATGAAAAAATTTAAATAACATTAATAATCATATAGTCCTCGTTGAAGAGTGACATCAATCCCATAGTAATGCGCATGGAAAGAAAGTGTAATATTTTAAATGCAAACTTAATTCAACGAGTTCCTTACCTTTTTCTGAAGCACTATCTTTAAGACATAGTTTGGATCCCAAAGTCTACTACACATTTCAGGCTTTCTGGGGCTTTCCGATCGAATAATTTCTCTTCCCATGTCTCGAAGCTGGTCGTGAATCCAGAATTCACCGTCTGAATCAATCCTTATCAATGATTTGTTGACTAGTACCTTCACTCCGCTTTTTGGATGCAATTCGCGAGCTTCCCAGAGATAATCCACATACCTCTGATGCATCACTTCCTGAAAACAGGCTATATCGAGGAAAATTTCCTTCTCCCTCCAGTCTAACCCCTCGTAACTTACCTTCAAGATCTCAAAGACGTCTTCTTGGGGAACGCTCTTAAGCTTTTTGAGCTCAGACTTCCATGAATCTTTGCTCTCACAACACAAGTGTCTTCCAATCACCACCAAAGCCAAGGGAAGGTTTCCAGTGGTCTTAACGACCTGTTTCGATAAAGAAAGATAATCTTCTGGAGGCTCATCAGTGCCAAAGGCATGCCTGCTGAAGAGTTGAAGGGCGTGGTTGTCGTCCATTTTATCCATTTCGTAAAATTGAAGTAATTTGGAACCAGGACGAACAAATTGTTTGCAAATGCTTTTATCCCTAGTCGTGATTATAACTCGACTGCATGTTCCTAACGTGTCTTCTGGATTTTTCATCAGCAGCTTTTCTAGTTGTAAGAACTTATCCACGTCATCGAGAACCAGAAGAACCCTCTTGCACTGAATCCTTCGTATCATCTCACCGTCGTAGTTATAAGATCTAGCATTTTGGCCACCGAGAATGTCCTCCAATAACTTGTTCTGCAATTTCTCATTGCCTCCATTACCCTTGGACGTCTCACGCACATCGGAAAGGAAACTGGAGCCTTCGAATCGGGAATGTAATTGATTGAAGATGACGCGAGCAATGGTCGTCTTCCCGATTCCCCCCATGCCATGAAGCACCACGAGTCTTACTCCCGAGGAGTCGCAGTCCAGCAGATTTAACATGTCGGATACTCGATCATCGATCCCTGTAAGATGATCAGGCAAACTTTGATCCTTGATTCTCAGCTTCACAACAATGTCCTGAACTATTAATCGGACGAATTTGCCTTCCCCGCAATGAAAATAGAGTAATTACATGGAATTCAGTCGCCGTAGTCATCACCATCTTCCTCGTAGAATTTCGATACGTTTATTTCCAAAAAAAGTTATGCATATTAAAATATTTATTTCCAAAGAAAAAAAAAGAAACGATTCAAAAGAGAAAGTGAGCAAAATAACAAGGCTCCGGTGGTTACCCCTGGATGGCTTTGGAGTCCCATCCGCTGATCCCGCCGACATTCTTAAGTGCTTCCTCCCATTTCTTCACGATGTCCTGGCCGTGTCGAACCTTGTGTGCGTCGAGTGCTTCCCGGTACAGCTCTGTTCGCAGCTTTACGTCAGCCGGATCTGCCCCGTCGAAAATCGGCAGTATGATCTTCCCGCCGACTTTCGAGCCTCCGCAGAGATCCACCATCATGTCGAGCTCCCTGAGGCACCAAGCGCTGGACGCATAGTTCCTGGAAAAGACGATGGCGTAAACCCTGGAACCGCGAATCACTCGCTCGAGCTCTCCCCCAATTACTTCGCCGCGTCGGATCTCCTCGTCATCCTTGAAAACACGGAGACCGGCCTCAGTCATCCGCTGGTAGAGGTGGTCGACGATGCCGTGACGAGCATCGGGTCCGCGGAAGCTCAGGAAAACATCGTACTCAGATGTGATGGAGGTGGTGGTGGTGGGGGTATCTCGGTCACTGCCCTCGCTCCGCACAGATTCCATTATTGATCTGCTCACGACGCTTCCTTTGCTCCACGAACAGAAGTTTTATCAATATTAAAATTTCGTAATTCCTTTCGTAAAATCCGAGATCGATCGGAGATCAAGTATGCGTGGTTTCATAGTTACCGGTGTTGTTGTGACCAGCTGATGCGCCTTGGTTTTCTTTAATGCGTCGCTTCATGGAAATAGTCGTCACAACGAATGCAGCCGCGACGACGATCATTATAATCCATTTTACGGCCAAAGCTGCAGCAAAATTACACAACATTTTCTCGTTTAGGGAGGAGTGAGCAGAATAAGTGAGTCACGACGTAATCTAAGCAGCCACTGGTTCATTATGTATGGGATATGAGCTGCCACTTACACGGATGTGGATTGCTGATGAAGAATCTACTGGTTGTGAACCGCACGAGACAACTGGGTTGGAACCCCTCCTGCTGCTGCTGCGTGGGGCGGCAGACGAGTATGACGGAGTAAAGGATGAGGAGGAGGAGGAGGAGGAGGAGCAGGGGAAGAGGAGCCCTCCTTCTCATTTTCCAAAGCTTTTCCAATCACTCGCCTGGAAATAACGCGGTAGGCTTTTAATTCGCGAGTCTTCTTTTAGCTGTCTGTCTCCCTTTTTCTTTTTACTTTTTCTTTAACAAAAAAAAACTATTAATTATACCTTTCTTACCTACCAAGGAAACAATTAATTATTATTACTAGCAAAATCAAATAATTAATTAGATACGAAAAATTGTTTATATAATAAATGACTCCCCACACCCACTCAGAATGAAGGAGGAACAATTTATTCCAACTAAATACACATATAAGGCATACATCTTATCGCATTATTTCTCGATTTCGACGTGAGCGAGGAGTCGAAGGAGGGGCCAGTATTCTCCAACGCGTTGCTCCGAGCATCTCTCCTCTGGCAAACAAAAAGCAACCCGTAACATAAGCAAACATCAAGCATCTGTTATTTCGGATCACAATTTGGGGAATTATTTAAAACCCGGGCTCGCATAAGAATCTTGGAATCTCAAGCTCGGCTTAAAACTTTTTAAAGGCACTTAATCTAACAGAGCACGGTCTATTACATCACACTGTCTAAAAAACTAAATATATAATAATGTTACTAATCCAAACTTATTATTAAAGATGAGACAATTATTTGGGTCGAGGTTTCATTGGAGTATTAGTAACTTTTGCAATATATTACACGTCAATTCTTTAAGAGAAGGTAAAAAAAATTTCACGTGAATTCTTGTAGTAAGTACACATTTTTTGTTTAGGTTCTCTTTACTTAGGTTCATAGCGACCTAATTTTAGACCATTAAAACTTTTAAGAGGTTTCTAGTCTGGTTAAAGTCCGACTCAGACGTAGTACGTCCTCTTAAGGCCATTACCAAACCCCCTAACGCACGACGATCGTGTTAGTCAAGCCCACTAAGACTAGGGCCTGATGGATACTCAAAGCACGACAGCAGAGATTCGAACATGAGATCTCCGGTGAATCCTCATTGTACTCTTGGGGACACGGATAAGCTTGTAAGTTTACAAGTTTCCAGAGTTATATTTCTCACCCATTTCGAGTTGGAGGGTGTAGATCAATTAAGCCCAACTTGAAAGTAATATAATTGAATGGATCTTTGGTAAAAATATCAGCTCATTGTTGAGTTGTAGATTTAAACTCAAGTGGGATATGTTCTCGTTGAATTTCATTTTTGGTGAAGATAAATTTTGATATAGTAGTATATACCAGGAGATTGATCCAGTATTTTGATTGTATGGCCTTTCTTTATCAGGTTGAGGCAAAGAATGTGTGAGAGTTTGGACAGGCAAAGTGACGATCAGTGATGCCATGATTTGTCAAGTGGTTTATATCGACTTTCTATTGAAGAGGTTACAGAGTGTCTAAGGGGTAATATACCTGACATTGTTATCCTTATTAACACCTATTTATTACTACTATTTAGAATCCATCCCTCATCCACTTTTCTTTTCTTTTTCTAAAATGTAATAAATATAAAATTTCAGTACATACTAAATTTAATTTCAACAAATTTACATAATGCTCAAGCTCAGCTCATCAGATCTTTAAACTCATATTCCTTTTTTCTGATTTTAAATGACAAACTCTAAGGATATAAACCGCAACCCCTTTAATCCCCCCAAATAATAATCACCTCATTCACAAAACAAAAAGGAAACTTGTTATACAATTCTTCTTCGTTTCCCACCTCCTCCTTCCTCTGTATCATCTTCCAATTGAATTTTGCTGCTCGTACTCACTATAACAACCCTCAAATGCCCGCAACTAGTCACAGTCAAAAATCAAGATGTGACACTCGTCGATCAAACGGGATATGCGGAGCAACGAGGAGCAAACCCAGATATTTACAAATTTCAATCTTTTCAAGCCGAACAAATCCTGAATTCCGCAAATGGAATCGCACTTCCAAATTTTCAACTCCTCCAACATCTCCAATTGTTCCAATCCTGGAATCTCCACCAACGCTCTACACTCGTCGAACCTAAGCCACCTCAGCCCCCTCAATCTCCCTATGTTTGACACCCGGATGAGACTATCAGATTCATTAATAAACAACCTGGTAAGATTGGGTAACGAATCCAGCCCACCAAGCTCCCCCTCCGTCCATGTAAAATCTTTAATATTCACACGTTTCTCCGGGGAAGCCATGTCTGGAAAACTCAAACCGAGAGTCTTGAGCCTGGAAAGGAACCCCAACTCGAAAACTTCTATAAATTTAATCTCTCTCTCTCCATACTCACTTGTACAACTTATTGCTTCATAGAGTTCCACCGTATCCCATGAAAATGAAAACCTTGTTAGGCTAGTAGGAAGTCTTGGAAGCTCCTGAAGCATGTCACAATCAGTCAAATTGAGGGTCTCGAGGCTCGTGAGTTGGCTGACCGTTGCTGGCAGGAAGCGAATGTTACTCCCTGAAAGGTCCAATTTTTCTAAAGCCGATAGGTTCCCAATTTCATCCGGAATCCCTTCTTCGAGAGGACAATCCGAAACATTCAACACCGTCAGGCTTGTTGGAAGTCCTCGAATCTCCCGAAGCTTGTCGCAACCAGTCACAACTAGCTCCCGTAAAGCTCTTACACTACAGAGCTCTTTTGGTAAACTCCTCAAAGACTCACAGCAGGAGATGTTCATATAAGTAAGACTCTCCAACTTACCAATCGAATGGTGGATTTCTTCCAAATTGTCCAAATGCTCAAAATCTATAATCTCCAACTTTATGCAATAAGAGACATCAGGTGTCGTCGACATCACTGTAGGAGACTTCCAGCACCCTTAAATTAGGCATACTCTGTAAATGCATCGTGCACCATAATTTATCAACACATTTAACGATAAAGCACATGACATATAGGAGGATCGGGAGGAGGAGTTCATACCAGCTTTTTAGTACCCCGCCATGTACCTTGAATTCGGAGAACAACTAGGTTGCTCATCTTGAAGAAGTCGGGTTTCAACGGTTGATTACAATTCCACCAAGAAAGCCACAGTAACGTCTTCCGGATACTTCCTAAATCTCCAATACATTCATGCCTTCCTTCTAGATGAAGATACAACAAATTAGATAATCTTGCAAAGTTCTTGTTAGTGAGTTCGTATTCTTCGGTAATACTTCCGAAGTCCAAGACCATTGCTATGATTTTCTTCGAGGCGTAATAAACGAAAAAATTCAAATAACATTAATAATCATATTGTGCTGGGTGAAGAGCGATATCAATCCCAAAGTAATGCAGATGGAAAGAAAGTGTAATATTTTAAATGCAACCTTAATTCAACGAGTTCCTTACCTTTTCCTGAAGCACTATCTCTAAGGCATCGTTTGGATCCCAAAGTCTAGCATACCCTTCGGGCCTTCCAAGGCTTTTCGATCGAATAATTTCTCTTCCCATGTCTCGAAGCTGGTCGTGAATCCAGAATTCACCGTCTGAATCAATCCTTATCAATGATTTGTTGACTAGTACCTTCACTCCGCTTTTTGGATGCAATTCGCGAGCTTCCCAGAGATGGTCCACAAACCTCGAATGCATCACTTCCTGAAAACATTCCATGAATCTTTGCTCTCACAACACAAGTGTCTTCCAATCACCACCAAAGCCAAGGGAAGGTTCCCAGTGGTATTAACGGCCTGTTTCGATAAAGAAAGATAGAGGCATGCCTGCTAAAGAGCTGAAGGGCGTGGTTGTCATCCATTTTCTCCATTGCATAAAATTGAAGTAATTTGGAATCAGGACGAACAAATTGTTTGCAAACGCTTTTATCCCTGGTCGTGATTATGACTCGACAGCCTGTTCCTAACGTGTATTCTGGATTTTTCATCAGCAGCTTTTCCAGTTGAAAGAACTTATCCACGTCGTCGAGAACCAGAAGAACCCTCTTGCACTGAATCCTTCGTATCATCTCACCGTCGTAGTTACAAGATCTAGTATTTTGGCCACCGAGAATGTCCTCCAATAACTTGTTTTTCAATTTCTCAATGCCTCCATTACCCTTGGACGTCTCACGCACATCGGAAAGGAAACTGGAGCCTTGGAATCGGGAATGTAATTGATTGAAGATGACGCGAGCGTCTTCCCAATTCCCCCCATGCCATGAAGCACCACGAGCCTTACTCCCGAGGAGTTGCTGTCCAGCAGATTTAACATGTCGGAACTCGATCATCGATACTGTACGCGCGCGCAGGCGGGTCCGCATGCCTTAGGCGCGCGCGAGGTGGTTCCATGCAAGCCCGAGGATCGGGCCCGCTCCCCCGAGACCTAGTCCGGGCGGCGTTACGGCTCGAACGCCGGACGCTGCTGGAAGTGGCCTAAGGGTTGGGCCTTCCCTTGATTCGCGAACGGGTCTGTGGGGCATTTCGCCAACCACCTGAAGGTGGCGAGCGAAAGGCTGCGCTAAGGTCTCGCTCGCGAATTTCGGGGAGGGCCCAGTGAGCCGCTCGAGTCTGCCGTCACCTCATCCTAAATGGCTCTAGAAAAGGTGAGTGTGAGGTTTAGTTTAGCTTTGGAAACATTGTTCGGAGTCGCCACCGACTTAGTTTAAAAAATGTGATTTTAAGTCGGAAATATCAGAGTCTGGGTCTGGAGATTCCTATTTACTAACCTTAATATTCTACCACATGTGAAAAGGGTGGCGATTTGTCCAAAAAGGTTTAACTTTTGATTGACGGATGTTGGACCCGATCCGGGAGTAGGCCGGACTCTTATCGACATTTTAACGGGCGTTAAACCCGACTTTAGGTTGGTTTGATTAAAACCAAATATGCGACGTTCAACCTAAAGCCTAAACAAGCACGCAATCACAAGCAATTATTTAGATAAAAAAGGCGGGGAAGGGTGGTGATTGCAGGCCTATGCACTTGGGCCCGCAATCCGTTACAAGTGGATTGAATAAAAATTCGGGGAGGCCCGCACCTCCCCTTTGTACCGTAGATTTGTCGATCAGGGTTGTCTGGATACGGTCCCTCCTGCGTCATCTTGAAGTTGGAAAACGGAAGTTGGGCTCGTCGACCTCCAATATGTCTCGAACGCCACTCTGATTGACGAGATTGTATTTTCACATGCGAAAACGTCATAGGAAAATGATTAGTAAATAGTATATATACATGACAAACACGAGGCAGCTTTGGTGCCTTTCACAAAAATATGCATAACTTTCTGTTCCATTTATGAAAATATGCATATTTATACTTGAAAGAAAGCTCTTGAAGTCAATAATCAAAAAGCACAAGTTTCAAATCAATCTAAGATCTGTATCGAAAGTTATGAACGAAAGAATGAGATGTCCACATGCAGATCCGAACCTTCGACAGCTTTGCTGTCTCTCATAAAAATGTCTATAACTTTTAGCTAAGTTCATGAAAATGAGCCTACTTATATTCAAAATAAGCTCTTTTAGTCACCAATCTAATGATGTGGGTTTTATGTCAATACAAGTTCCACAGAGGAAGTTATGAACGAAGGAGTAAGGGACCAACATGCAGATCTGAATCCCCGGCAGTTTTGCTACGTCTTAGACAAATATGTATAACTTTTAACTCGATTCACTACAATGAGCTTACTTATACTCAAAACAAAGATCTTTGAGTCAGAAATCTAATGGCGCATGTTTTATCTTAATACGAGTTTCATACAGAAAGTTATGAATGAAAGAGTGAGGGACCAACATGCAGGTCCGAACATTCGACAGTTTTGCCACCTCTTAGAAAAACGTCTGTATCTTTTAGCTCAGTCCATGAAAATGAGGCTACTAATGCTCAAAACAAAGCTCTTTGAGTCAGAAATCCAATGGTGTAAGGTTTATGTCAATACAATTTCCAAACAGAAAGTTATGTGTGAAGGAATGAACTGTCGACCGGCAGATCCAAACCTACGGACCTCTAGATTCTTCGAAATCACTCTACTCGTGAGTAAGTGCCATGTCACTTTAAAACCACTAAACCTTTATGCTTGAAACTCTGTATATAGCTAGTATGACTTGTCTAGAGTATATTTGAAGTTTGACGTACGGTAAAAATGCAAATGAGCATGTCCAAACGAGCAAAACTCGGCTGTATGTGATCAGTTTAGTATTTTACTGGAAACACCCAGGTTAGGAACTCAAATTTAGCTTAGTTAGTGTCTTTAGAACCGTATTTAAGTTGGGAATCAAATGGAAGTGGTTTCGCACGATTCGGATAAGCACACAGAAAGATATAAGGCAAAACCCGAAGGGTGCGCAAACTGATCCGAAGTATGCTTGGACTTACCAGCTATTTTGGCTCAATGGGAGGGTTGCAACACATCCAAACATGCTAGGACGTATGAATAAAAGGGAATGTGAGAATCTTGGCCTCCGGAAGTTGGTTCTCGGTTGTCCAATCCTTGCGATGCGGCTGCACAAACAAGAAAATATCAAAGCCAAAAGAGAGCTCCCCTCGCTAAGTTATGAAGTTACGAAAGGTGATCGTTAAGTCCTCATCTTTGGACGAGGGAAGCCAGATCCTAGATGCCGGAGAGAAGGCCTCGAACATAGAGTCGACGAGAAGAGTATGTTGGAGGTTATCCGGGGTTGTCGTTGTTTCTTCTTGCCGCAATCGACGACTTTGTGAAACCGGAATGTGTCTTCCGCGGTTAGGCTGGTCGGGGGAGTCTCCATTGCTCCATGAGCTTACCTTGGTTGAGAGGCTCGTTGGGAGGAAATGGGAGGCTTCGGAGGATGCTCGATGGGAGGAGGTGTCGTGTGTAGGTGTGTGTTGTCGTGTGATTCTTCTCCTCTTCCTCCTTTCTTTTCTATTCAAGTTTTTTGGACACCGAAAGCATCATGTGCCTTCTTCATAGCTATGGGGTGGGAGTGTCATCATGTGGTTCTCCATAATTACTCTTCATCATTTTTATTCCCCATAATTGCTCTTCATCATTTTTATTCCCCATAATTGCTCTTCATCATTTTTATTCCCCATGATTGACATCATGTGGTTCCCCGGTTGAGTTCAAGTCCCCCCCTCGAGGAATAAGTTTGTGGCAATACTTGCGTCAAACAAAGGGTAAACCTCCTAATACATGTCTCATGCAATTTACAATTCGGGGGATTTACAGTTTGCCCCTCCTTGCGAGTGAATCTGAAAAGATTGTCTCGCAAGGATACCGTAGATACCCCAAATTGTTAACTCGAAGTGTTCTTTGTCGATCTGCACCTTGGGATCTCATCAAGAAAATGTTATTAACAAATGCATTCCCGTGATGTACGGGGGTGATATAACATGTATGATTACGACATCCATGCATGTCATGTTTCATTTTAATTTATAAAGCTTGCTTCTGAGCAAGATCGAAGAAGGGTTTATGACTTCCCTCATGCGTTACTCTCATTTCTGAAAGCCATTTCAGTTGGATTTTAGAAGTCCCTTGACTTGGATGCTCATGTACCGGTCAAAGGAGTCTTTGCCTGGGTTATAATATGGTTTTGGCTTAAGGCCTTTAGATTGAATATTTAAATTCATGATTTGAAAGAAGGAGTCTAAGAACCTCATCGGAAGCTGTTGTACCATAGAGGTTTCACCGTCCAAGCGAATTCTCCATCTACCAGACAGCAGTCCCGTTGAGACGCGCCGTTGGGGATTGATGGTCGATCCGTTAGAACTTTGAAAATCTGTTTTGGGGAGTGTCTTGTCCCCGTTTTGTCCGGGAGATAGCACATTTGCTTTTGCGGCCTTTCATGTCGGCCCAGGTGCTTTAATTTGCTCTTTTGTTTTCTTTTTGTGCTTTGCTTTTGACGACCTTGGTCTTTGCGTTGACTTTGCTCTTTCTTCGATTTCATGCAGGGATTTGACCATTTTCTTTCTTTTTCTTTGCTTTGTTGGAGACGCCTTGGACTCATGGGATTTATATTTCTTTGCCCCATTTTCTTCTCTGTTGATCTTTTTGGAGCTGCTTTGGACTCTTTGAGGTTTTCGTCCTTGGGTACAAGTCAGCTGGCAAGCATGTCTGTTGATGGTACCTCTTCGCTTGAACCTTGAGGAAGTGTCGCCTCTATGGTCCATTGCTCCCGGTTTCTTATTACATGAGCTCCATTTACCTCAGTGGGAGGCGGTCCTTAGACTTAGAGGGAGTAGTGCGTAAACAAACTTCAACTTTGGCTCAGAAGGGCTAGCAATGGTCGATGTTTTGTGTTGGGATAGAGAAGGAATGCTCGATTTCATTCCGATTTAGAGCATCTTTTGTCAAAGGATTCGTCATCCGCCTGAATGCTTGTGTACGAACCTTTTATAGTGTTTGCACTCATCATTCTGGTTAAGTGGTTGGGGATAGGCTTGCCTTCTCCACTCTCGCTCAGAAATATTTTTATTAAAAATGATTTTGAATTATATGCAAATGAGCACACGAATGTTTAAGAGACGAATAGGTTTAGATACTCGAACCTCTGTGGTACTCTTGTGCACCTTCGTGTTCTGATTTCTTTTAAATTAAATCTGGAACGGCGTCCACCCGATCACCCTCGCCGCTGCCTAGGAGTTTGTACCGTACTGTGCGGATGTCCATGTGCCTGCACAGTTGACAACGGACAGAGAAGAAGTTAGCTCATGTACTTCGACTCTCGTTTGGGGAGATAATGATGAAGTAAAGTATCCGCTGGGGAGATGAGATGGATATGTCCATCTCGATGATGATCCTTGTTGAGGAGCGCGATGTATGTAATTAACTCCAACTTGAATGAAGACATGACTCCAGTTGGGGAAATGGAGACACGACTCCGTCTGGGGAATCATGAGAAATTTTGTTAGAGAGTAGTGTAGATGATACTCCCTTTCGATATGATCATCTTTAGTGACAACAAAGGCAATTTCGAAGTCTTGGCTCGAAATTTTCCACCCAATCGCCCGCGCCTTTGTCTGTAATGTAGGATGCTTATGTACCTACACTAAGCAAAGGACATAAAACAAGTTAGCTCGTGTAACTTGTTTCTTTTAAAATAAGAATGAAGTTCGTTCATGTAACTTCACTTATATGAAAGGCGAAGTAGAGTTTTGATACTTCCCATTTCTATGTGTTTCGCCATTGCATCTTTGTCCGGAGGAATCAAAGGATTGACGAAATAGTTATTCTTGCCTGATTCTGTTGTTTAAGAAAGCTCATGTACCTATCAGACAGATGGCAAGAAACAAGTGAGTTCATGCGACTTGTTTCTGTTAGAGTAAGAATGAAGTTTGCTCATGTAACTTCATTTGTAATAAAGGTGAAGTAGAGTTTTGGTACTTCCCTTTTGTATGATTTCGTCATGCGTCTTCGTCGGATGGAATCGAAGGTTTGACGAAATTGCTACAAGACTTTGACTTGAAGCTTTGCCGCCCTACCGCCCTCACCTTTGCCATAGGAGTTTTGCACCATTCGTGTGAGGAGCTCTTGTTCCTGCCCACGAGACAAAAGACGTAAACGAAATGAGCTCATGTAATTTCGTTTAATTAGGTGAAGAGAGTAATGGCTGTATGATTATCCCCTTTCATGTGTCAGCGTCTTTGCTCTAATCGACTCCCTTGGGATATGGAGGAGCTTTGTTGACGTATATTGCTTTGAAGTTTTGGCTTTGACACTACTTAGGTGTAATATCGTCGAAGAGCATCTACGTTTATTGCTTGTGGCAGGTCTCCTCCGTCCATCTTGGTTAGGATGGTTGCTCCTCCTGAGAAGGCGTGCTTGATAATGAATGGCCCTTCATAGTTTGAAGCGAATTTTCCTCTCGGGTCCTTAACATTCGGTAGGATTCTCTTGAGGACGAGGTCACCTGGTCTGTATCTGATCGGTTTGACCTTTTTGTTGAATGCTCTTGACATGCGTTGTTGATAGCATTGCATGTGGTGAGCTGCGGCAAGTCGTTTCTCATCAATGAAGTCGAGGTGGGCGAGTTGATGATTGGCCCTCTCTTCTTCTGTCATGTTGCTTTGGGATGATATCCTGAGAGTTGGCAATTTGACCTCTGCTGGAATGACCGCTTGAGTGCCGTAGACGAGCTCGAAGGGGGTTGCCCCAGTCGAAGTGCGCATCGTCGTTCTGTAGGCGAGTAACGCGAAAGGGAGCTTTTCGTGCCAGTCGCGATATGTAATTGCCGTCTTTTGAAGAATCTTCTTCATATTTTTGTTGGCGGCTTCAACTGCACCATTCATTTATGGACGATATGGTGAAGAGTTGAGATGTTTGATTCGAAATTCTTTGCATAGTGGTTCCATCAGTTTACTGTTGAAGTTTGAACCGTTGTCGGTGACTAATAGCTCTGGAACTCCGTATCTGGCGATGATGTTCGCCCTCATGAAACGCACGACATTGTTTGCTGTGACTTCTTTGAAGGATTGGGCTTCAATCCATTTGGTGAAGTAATCGATTGCGACCAGCAAGAATCGATGCCCGTTGGATGCCTTGGGATTGATGGGCCCGATCACGTCCATGCCCCACATTGAGAACGGCCATGGTTCGAATAACGGATAGAGTCTTGTTGGAGGCACATGTACCTTGTCGCTGTAAATCTGACACTTGTGGCATGTCTTAACGTATTTGATGCAATCGGCTTCCATTGTGTGCCAATAGTACCCTTGTCACATTATCTTCTGGGCGAGAGCGTATCCATTCATGTGTGGTCCGCAAACCCCTTCATGTATTTCGACGATGAGAGCTTCAACTTCTTGCTTGGTGACGCATCTCATGAGGGCCGTCGTGAAACACTAAACTGATCACATTTAGCTGTACAGGTTCTTGTATAAGGACCGTACAGGGCTGGTGAGGAAGGTCTCTTCTTCATGGTTATTTTAATCGGCTTCTTTGGCTCATGCTTCTCACAAATATTGTCCTTCTTACACGGCGGAGGACGAAATTGCTCAATCAAGGTTTCGATGCCACGCTCTAGATAATCGTCATATCTGGATGCCCACCATTTTTTGTACTTCGTCTTGACATAGTTGCACAACTTGGTCGGGATGGCAGGCAAGTACAAGTGAGAGCCTGTACTTGACAGATAAGGCACGTACAACTTGGTCTAGATAATCGTCATATCTGGATGCCCACCATTTGTATAAGGCATTGACTCATTTTTCGAGCTAAGGAAGAAACCATTCTTATGAACTTACTTGACAGATAAAAGCATGACCGGTTCGCTCGATTGGCAGAAGCGTTTCAGCATCATCGGCGGGATCGCTCGTGGCCTCCTCTACCTGCACGAGAATTCTCGTGTATGAATTATCCACCGTGACCTTAAGGCTAGTGACATCTTGCTGGACCACGAGATGAATCCAAAGATTTCCGATTTCCGGAATGTCAAGGATCTTCGGCATCAACCAAGACGAGGCCGCCACGAATCGAGTCGTTGGAACTTAGTAGGCCTCATATTTCCACTTCTAACTTACCATCACCAAGCATTTGTTCGTCTTCCGACTTACTCTCTTTGGTCGATGTTGCATAGCGGATGCATGGCGCCGGAGTACGCAATGGGAGGTTCTTCTTTGTTAAATCGGACGCATTCAGCTTCGGCGTGCTCTTGCTCGAGATAGTCAACGGGAGGATTTTGGTGTTGCATGCTCCGGGCTTCCCCTGTTTGCCCCGGTAACCGCCCCGTTTGAATGTGAATCTTGATGGGTTTTCTACTGAGTGCAACTAGGTTTGTACTACTTCACCGCATTTAGATAACGTGTGATGAGTATAAACTTTGCGTAAGAAAAATGTTCATGTTTACGTGTTATTACGTACTACCCTCTATATCTCATATAAGAAATTGTAATTCTATACACAAATTAAGACTAGCCGTGATGGAATAATGATTAGCCCCTCCCCTGCTCCTCTTCATCAGCATCCTTGTCTCCCTCGTCCTCTGCCGAACCACGATTTTGCAGTCACTGTACAAAAGTAACTGCATCGACACCGGGACTTCCATCCAGTCCTCCAATGTCAGAAGGCTCCTCCAGCACCTCTTTGTCGAGGGCTGAAGCTCAGGCTTGTACAATCCCACAGTGGGCGACCCCCCTGACACGTGTACGGCCTCTTCCTCTGTTGTGGTGATGTCTCTGGCGATGCCTGCCAGAGGTGCATAACTGATGCGACCACTGAGATCCACCGGGAGTGCCCTGGTAATAAGGAATCAACCATCTGGTTTGACGATTGCCTCTTGCGATACTCGAACTGTCCTCCTTCTTGGTCATGGAGTCGATCCCGGGTTTCCCCATACCAGACGAGAAGAGTGCTGTACTGATGGCGGTGCTACAGAATGTCACGAGGACTGCGACCTCTTCAACAAAGCTATACACATTGGCGCAATGCACGCCGGATTTGTCAAAAATCAACTGCAGGAGTTGCTTGAGTGCAGCGGTTGCGAAACTAGTTGAAAGCATCAATGGGAAGGATGGGATGAGAGTTTTCCAAGGCAGTTGTTTTGCGTGTGAGAAATTCACACAATCACAGAAATAACAAACAAACAAAACAGCGGAAGAATGGATCGGTTACGCAGGTTTACGGTCACCGAGAAAGATCAAGGGAAAAGAAAACGTACCCGTATTCACCATGTTCGCCGTACCGTAAGGCTGATGATTGTAACCTGGGCGGCGTAGATCTTCTTCCCCTTTTCTTTCCCGTACGGCTGCTCTCGATGGAGGAGGCCAAATAAAATAAACTGACTATCTGTTTTCTGTCAGGGTGATTAACCTAGATATAAGAAAAATAATTTCCTTTATGAAATGTCAGTTTTGCCCCTTAGTTAAATAATTGTTTTAAGGACAGGGGAATGGACCTAGCCGTAATATACGATAGCCTATGTCCTATCCGTCAATGGACCATAGGTTATAAAATAGTCTACACTCAGCCGTAATCCACATTAAACAAACGAGATGCGCATATCCCAATGACTTAAGCGATTTAGTGGGATTTCATGCATTGTCTTTATGTCACGACCTGTTTTATAAAATATACTTTAATAAAATAAAATAAAATAAATAAAAGAAAATTAAAAATAAACAATTAATGGAAGCCCAAAATCAGAAATTTCTAACATTGTGCGGTGCGCAACCCACTAGTTCGAAAAACGTTTTATTTCGAAACATCGACGCTGCACAGAGTCCCGGCAATTCACTACTTCCCGAGGTGTTTTGTACTGCAATCACTAATGCAATCCCAGGTCTTCTTAGCGTCTGCAATACAAGAGACGGTTAAAATCATCCAGCAAAAATCGAGAAGAGACCGTTGGTAACTTTCTTTCAGGGGGTCATTTGAGACGTACTGGATAAGTTCAAGCATTTAGAGGAAATGCATTCCCTTTCGCACTGGATATTCGGATCGGAAATGGGGCGGCGTTCAGAAGAATCGAGATCAAGGGCTGGCCTCCTGCATTTCTGCAGTATACATCCATTGTAGCAGCGCTGGTCGAGCTTTCCATGGTTATCTAGCCCAACACTTTTTCTCGCATTTGCCCGCAAAGGCCGCGTCCATCGACTGCATCGCTTCCAGGAACGAAATCATCAGTACCATTGACTTCTTAACAGCCATATGGACGGAAGTAAATGTTCTTCTACTTTGAGAGTTTGGTATCTAGGGGGTGTGGGGAGTCATTTATTATAATGCAATCGTATGTTTAACTAATTAATTATTTAATAATTAATTGTTTCCGTGGTAGGTAAGAATGGTATAATTAATAATAATTGTTTTATAGAAAAAGTAAAAAAAAAAGGAATCTTAATCATAGTTGTAATGTGAGGTGTGATGTCTTTATCGAAGAGGGGGGGAATTTTGATGGTCAAGGGATGTCTGCCGTGCCTTGATATTCGGGTCGATCACGGGTTTTACGAAAGGAAATAAGAAATTTTAATATTCATAAACCTTCTGTGCGGGGTGCAAAGGCAGCTCAATAATGGAATCCGTGCGGAGCGAAGGCAGTGACCGAGATACCCACACCTCCATCACATCTGAGTACGACGTCTTCCTGAGCTTCCGGGGAACCGATGCTCGTTACGGCTTCGTCGACCACCTCGACCAGCAGATGACCGAGGCCGGTCTCCATGTTTTCAAGGACGACGAGGAGATCCGTCGCGGAGAAGTAATTGGTGGAGAGCTCGAGCGAGCAATCCGCTGTTCCAGGGTTTACGCCGTCGTCTTTTCTAGGAACTATGCGTCCAGCGCGTGGTGCCTCCGGGAGCTCGACATGATGGTGGATCTCTGCGGAGGTTCGAACGTCGGCAGGAACATCATACTGCCGATTTTCTGCGGGGCAGATCTGGCCGACGTAAAGCTGCGAACAGAGCTGTATCAGGAAGCGCTTGACGCACACAAGGATCGACACGGCCAGGAGGTCGTGAAGAAATGAGAGGAAGCACTTAAGAGGGTCGGCGGGATCAGCGGATGGGGCTGCAAAGCCATCCGGGGGTAACCACCAGAGCCTTGTTATTTTTCTCACTTTGGAAATAAATCTTCTAAAATATTACTCTATTTTCATTTTCGTCTTGCAGGGAAGGTAGATTCGTCCGATTAATAGTTCAAGATATTGTTGTGAAGCTGAAAATCAAGGATCAAACTTTGTCTGATCATCTTACAGGTATCTGTAAATTCCCCAAATTGTGAATTGCATGAGACATGTATTAGGAGGTTTACCCTTTGTTTGATGCAAGTATTGCCACAAACTTATTCCTCGAGGGGGGACTTGAACTCAACCAAGGAACCACATGATGTCAATCATGGGGAATAAAAATGATGAAGAGCAATTATGGGGAATAAAAATGATGAAGAGCAATTATAGGGAATAAAAATGAAGAAGAGTAATTATGGGGAACCACATGATGACACTCCCACCCCATAGCTATGAAGAAGGCACATGATGCTTTCGGTGTCCAAAAAACTTGAATAGAAAAGAAAGGAGGAAGAGGAGAAGAATCACACGACAACACACACCTACACACGACACCTCCTCCCATCGAGCATCCTCCGAAGCCTCCCATTTCCTCCCAACGAGCCTCTCAACCAAGGTAAGCTCATGGAGCAATGGAGACTTCCCCGACTAGCCTAACCGCGGAAGACACATTCCGGTTTCACAAAGTCGTCGATTGCGGCAAGAAGAAACAACGACAACCCCGGATAACCTCCAACATACTCTTCTCGTCGACTCTATGTTCGAGGCCTTCTCTCCGGCATCTAGGATCTGGCCTCCCTCGTCCAAAGATGAGGACTTAACGATCACCTTTCGTAACTTCGTAACTTAGCGGGGGGAGCTCTCTTTTGGCTTTGACATTTTCTTGTTTGTGCAGCCGCATCGCAAGGATTGGACAACCGAGAACCAACTTCCGGAGGCCAAGATTCTCACATTCCCTTTTCTTCATACGTCCTAGCATGTTAGGATGTATTGCAACCCTCCCATTGAGCCAAAATAGCTGGTAAGTCCAAGCATACTTCGGATCAGTTTGCGCACCCTTCGGGTTTTGCCTTATATCTTTCTGTGTGCTTATCCGAATCGTGCGAAACCACTTCCATTTGATTCCCAACTTAAATACGGTTCTAAAGACACTAACTAAGCTAAATTTGACCGTACAGCCGTATGAACGTCGAGGAAGTGTTTCATGGTTATTTTAATCGGCTTCCTAACCTGGGTGTTTCCAGTAAAACACTAAACTGATCACATACAGCCGAGTTTCGCACGTTTGGACATGCTCATTTGCATTTTTACCGTACGTCAAACTTCAAATATACTCTAGACAAGTCATACTAGCTATATACAGAGTTTCAAGCATAAAGGTTTAGTGGTTTTAAAGTGACATGGCTTTTACTCACGAGTAGAGTGATTTCGAAGAATCTAGAGGTCTGTAGGTTCGGATCTGCCGGTCGACAGTTCATTCCTTCACACACAACTTTCTGTTTGGAAATTGTATTGACGTAAACCTTACATCATTGGATTTCTGACTCAAAGAGCTTTGTTTTGAGTATTAGTAGCCTGATTTTCATGGACTGAGCTAAAAGATACAGACGTTTTTCTAAGAGGTGGCAAAACTGTCGAATGTTCGGACCTGCATGTTGGTCCCTCACTCTTTCATTCATAACTTTCTGTATGAAACTCGTATTAAGATAAAACATGCGCCATTAGATTTCTGACTCAAAGATCTTTGTTTTGAGTATAAGTAAGCTCATTGTAGTGATTCGAGTTAAAAGTTATACATATTTGTCTAAGACGCAGCAAAACTGCCGGGGATTCGGATCTGCATGTTGGTCCCTTCCTCCTTCGTTCATAAAACCTACATCATTAGATTGTTGACTAAAAGAGCTTTATTTTGAATATAAGTAGGCTCATTTTCATGAACTTAGCTAAAAGTTATAGACATTTTTCTGAGAGACAGCAAAGCTGTTGAAGGTTCGGATCTGCATGTGGACATCTCATTCTTTCGTTCATAACTTTCGTTACAGATCTTAGATTGACTTGAAACTTGTGCTATTTGATTACTGACTTCAAGAGCTTTCTTTCCAGTATAAATATGCATATTTTCATAAATTGAACAGAAAGTTATGTATGTTTTTGTGAAAGGCACCAAAGCTGCCTCATGTTTGTCATGTATATATACTATTTACTAATCATTTTCCTATGACATTTTCGCATGTGAAAATACAATCTCGTCAATCCGAGTGGCGTTCGAGACATACTGGAGGTCGACGAGCCCAACTTTCGTTTTCCAACTTCAAGATGACGCAAGAGGGACCGTATCCAGACGACCCCGACCGACAAATCTAAGGTACAAAAGGGAAGTGCGGGCTTCCCCGAATTTTTATTCAATCCACATGTAACACACCACCCATTCCCCGCCCTTTTGATCTAAATACTTGCTTGTGATTGCGCGTATGCTTAGGCTCTTAGGTTATACGTTGCATGTTTGGTTTTAACCAAACAAACCTAAATTAGGGTCCAACGCCCGTTAAAACGTCGATAAAAGTCCGGCCTACTCCCGGATCGGGTCCAACACCCGTCAATCAAAAGTTAAACTCTTTTTGGACAAATCGCCACCCTTTTTGCATGTGGTAGAATATTAAGGTTAGTAAATAGGAATCCTCGAACCCAGAACTCTGATTTTTCCGACTTAAAAATCACAGTTTTAAAACTAAGTTGGTGGCGACTCCGAATAATGTTTCCCAAGCTAAACTAAACCTCACACTCACCTTTTTCGGAGCCATTTAGGATGAAGTGACGGCAACTCGAGCCGCTCACTGGGCCCTCCCCGAAATTCGCGACGTGAGGCCTTAACGCAGCCTTTCGCTCACCACCTTCGGGTGGTTGGCGAAACGCCCCGCAGACCCGTTCGCGAATCAAGGGAAGGCCCAACCTCGGGCCCCTTTCGGCAGCGTCCGGCGTTCGAGCCGTAACGCCGACCGGATTGGGCCTCGGGGGAGCGGGCCCGGATCCTCGGGCTTGCCAGAACCGCCTCGCGCGCTCCTAAGGCACGCAGCCTGCTTGCGCGTGCCCGGATGACGACTCCACTGGGGACGACTCCGCATGTGGATTCCTACCGAAAACCTTTTCTTACCACATGTGGAGGAGGAGTATTGTTTGCGTATGTAATTGTTTGGCTCGGTGCCTTTTGTATGAGCTCTTGTTTGTGTTTGTTTACCGCTTTTTAGGCATTCCTAGGTATGCCCGAACCCGGGGCTAGGATCTTAGTAGGGTCACCGTTAGGCCCAGCTGTGCTGGTCTTTGCGGCTTGGTTTTGGGTCGGGGCCCCGCCTCCCTTAGTCCGAGGGAGGTCTAGAAACCTCTTCCGAGTCTAGAAATTTCTTGCCCACTACAGGTACGAGACGCCGCACGTGCATTTGTCTGATACTAAGTGCCTGTTACTCGCGCAGGGACAGGTTCAGGTACGTTTTGTATGCGATAGTCGTTGCACTAACTCTGTTCATTTTGCAACGATTTGGATTGGTCAAGGGGGGTTTCCGAAATTTCTTTTCTCCCTTCCCTACCTCCTCTTTTTATGTCGTCATACCCATTTGCATCCATTTCGCATGAATGCTTGTCAATCAATAATCAATTTATCAATGCTTCTACAATTGCTCGGTATTATCACTGTTCAAATAGGAGAAAACTTGCATGCAAATTCATCTCATGTTAGGAGTTGGATTGGATTGTGATTACAATTGAATAACGTCCAAGCATGCAGGTTTATCAAATGGACTCAATCGCACTGCGTTCGGACGTTGCATCTTCTGACAAATTTCGGGATTGGTTCAATGTACTCAGACCCTCAGAACAGGAGTTCGTCAAGCAAAAGCTCAAAGGCTCATGCTGCAGCACCTCGTCGCCCGATGGAACCCGAACACTTACACCTTCCACTTTGGTACCCTGGAGCTGGCACCGCTTTATGAGGAATACGGACACCTCTCCGGACTCCCTCATCTCCCCGGAATATCACCTCTGCCTCATTTCAACAAGCCGGAAGAATACATCACCAGTTTGCTTCAGATCTCTCCAGCGAACGTGTCCACCTTATTCACAACAGAGGGGCATCGCGGAACTCTGCAAGTATCAACTGACACCGTACGTACCGGAAGGAGGAGACGGCCAAGGTTCAGCGCGTGCCTTCATCCTCTTGTTCGCAAGAATCTTTATCCTTACAAAAAGGAATCAATTCACGGACGAGCGGTCTACCTAACGAAGGCCATTCTCAAAGAACAACCCTTCCTCCCTAATCTAGTTGGTGAGACAAACTACAGTCTTACCAAGATAGTGCGGAAAGCAAGAGAAGGAGTTCGGAACCATGACTTCTCCTTCAGCTCTCCACTGCTCCAGGCCTGGTTCTACACTCACATTGGCATCACCGGAGAGCCATTCAGAAGGGAGCAGTTTTCAGATTTACTCGACCGCATATCGGACCGCGCTCGACTTCCAACCCGCACCTTTGCAGGAGTTAGGGCTCTCTTCCGCTCGCTGGAACCAGAAGATTTCTATCAGAAGGCTAAATGCTTCGACGTAGACCTGGCCATTACAAGCTCCCCAGACGGAGATTACATCCCGATCGCTGGGATCACTGGAACGTCTTATTACTGTCCAGCGAGGGTGATGCATCAGTTTGGAGGAAGCCCACGAGTTAGACCAACGCCGAACAAACTATTTGACCCAATCGACTTAGACAGCCTACCGGCAAAGGGAGTAGTGCAATGGGTCATGACACATATCGCTCGAGTCTGGACAAATCTCAAGGAAGAGGAGTACGATCTTTTCACGAAGCGTCAGGCTGACATCGACGCCCGATCTGCACGATTCCAGAAGAAACGGATAACCCCCTGGGATCGCATTTGAGTGGGGGGCATCTCCTCGCAACCCTTGGGCCTGCGAGCCCATCCTATCTTTCATTTCTATTTTAAGGAACTGTATTCTGAAATGAACCTTCGTGGATATTATCTAATGCACTTCTTTTCACTTGGATTGAATTCGTTATAATCACAATCCAATCCTTGCATTAGGCATACAATCATACATCATTACATGTCATGCATCCATAGTATCACTGCTTTATGCTAATCGAATTTTCCTTTGTTCACCAAGGTACCAAGCAATTGCTCCCTTCAAGACACGCACGAAGTATCGTTCGAAGAATCATGGCAGACGCTTCCCCAGGACCTGCTATGAACGTTCCAACTGTCAACCTTGAAGGCGAGCCCCCTCCTAAAGTCACAATTGTTGTTCCGCCTCCAATTGTTGTCGAATCCTTGTATGCCCCGACGCCAACATTCTCCTTGGGGGTATCCATGTTCCCTCAATTGGCCTCGGTTGTCTCCACTGGTCAATCTTCAACGGGAGGCATGTCTCCAATCTACATTCCACCGCTGGCAGCCTCCACTGCGCCAGCCATCCAAAGCTCAATGGTGACCCCGGTCACCGTCCCATCCAATTCTGCCACGCTTATATCGGCCCAAGGAGCCGAAAACACTTCTCTCGGGGGAAACGTAGAGTCACTCACGGCTGAGCTGTCTTCCCTAAAGACTATGATGGCGGAACTCCTCCAACGACAACTTGCAGCCACGCCTGCACCTGCTACCTCCCAAAATCCTCACATGCCTCCGGTCATGCACGGATCTGCAGCACAAGCAACCATGATGCCACCTTATTATCCCTACCACCAACCGGGATTCGGCACGTACATGGGAGTACAATGACTTCCAAGTTTCTCATTTCCAGATGCCGCCCAAATTCAAGCTCCCAGAATTTGAGAAATTTGAGGGCACGGGTTGTCCCGAACTGCATCTTAAGCACTTTTGTCATAAGATGTCAGTTTATCCTACGGATGACAAGCTCCGCATTACCATGTTCCAGGAAAGCTTAGCAGAATCGGCACTTCAGTGGTACTACTCCAAGGATGTGAGGACATATACAACCTTCAAAGAGCTAGCACTCGATTTTCTTAACTATTACAGTTTTAATGTCGAGATGGCGCCGACACTTTCTGACCTTCGTAAGCTACAGAGATTCCGAGGGGAATCAATTAAGAATTTTGCCCACCGCATTCGCGAGGTAGCCGCACAGATTAAACCAGCCATGCAAGAGCGGGACCTTGTCAGCGAATTCCTACAGCTATTACCTCGCGAATATGGGCCGTTCATGATCGGTGGGCGGGAACCCTTAACATTCGCTCAAGCCGTTATCGCCACCAGTCAGCTTGATGACGCGAGTCGTGATGGCCTTATTCCAACCGCACCGCCTAAACCAACCGTTAAGCCGAAGCCCAAGGAGCTTATTGCAACCGCCGAACACAGTAGGCAATCAATGAGGGCAGCACCACCTTCAACCTCATACGCACCAAGGTCGTACGTCGCAGCAGCTACTCGACCTCTAGCACTCGCTGTCGCTCTCCCTGGAGCACCTACACCAGTAGTAATGCATCAGCAACAAAGGCCTGCCCAGCAGGAACGTCCTCGACGAAGATTGGAGGAATTGACGCCTACCCCCGACCCGTTGGACGTGGTGTTCGTTCGACTGAGAGATATGAGTTTCATCAAGCCCGTAGAGGCCAAAGCAACCAACCCCTCTTCGATTGGCTACAACCCCAAGGCGGCTTGTCAATATCATTCCGGAGCATTGGGGCATGACACCAAGGACTGCATTGCCCTTCGTTTTAAGATCCAGAATTTGCTAGGTGATGGCGTCATCACGTTCGCTGTGCCAACTGTGACTCCAAACGTTAGAAGCAATCCATTGCCCGAGCATGTCAATTACATTGGGGCCAACCCCTTCGCACCGCTGACTAATCGGGATGAAGAAGTGCACATGTACATCGTTCAAGGTAGAAGAGGCTGGGGAAGAGGACGTGGACGTAGAGGCGCACATTCTGTACCTGTACCCACCGTTCAACCTGATGGTTTTACCCCAGTACTTCCTCGACGGCCTAGGACACCATATGTCTATGTCCCACTGGGGGCAGAACAAACTGGGGCACCCATTACGGTCGGAGCGTCACCCCTAGCGGAACCAAGGAGTCCTATAGTCATTGGCCCAAGCAACTCGGCATCCAGTTCTGAGGTCGAACTCATCACTTGGTCAGGGAGGATAGTACCAGCTCCAGTGGCCCCGCCACAGGTCGAGTCATCGCAGGCCAAGGTGCCTTCAAATGAAGAAATTCGCAGGGTGATCCACGCGGTCAAGGGGAGCGATTACAACATCGTCGAGTAATTGAGAAAGCAGCCTGCTCAAATCTCCTTGTTGGATCTCATCCATTCCTCCGACAAACACAGGGAAATGTTGGAAAAATTTTTGGCCGAGGTTCACGTACCAGAACAAGTCGAGGTCAATGCATTGGATTCATACATGAACGACATGCTTGCAAATAACGCCACCACCTTCTCGGAAGATGACCCGCCAGAAGTGGGGTGCGACCACAACAAGGCTTTATTCATCACACTTAGGTGTCGCGACACCACAGTCTCCAAGGTACTCATAGACAGCGGGTCAGGAGTCAACATCATCCCCCTCGCGGTAGCACAAAAGCTCGGTGTCAATGTTGAGAAGCTTCCATCTTCCGGTCTGACCATTCGGGCTTTTGATGGAGTAAAACGTCAGGCCCATGGCGAAGTAACCCTGGAGATCAAGGTAGGGCCTACCCTCTTCTCTACTACTTTTCAAGTCCTCGAGACGGCGGGTTCCTTCAACATGCTGCTAGGACGTCCTTGGATTCATCAAGCTGGGGCAATTCCTTCAACATTGCATCAACTGGTTCGATTTCCCTCAGACGGCAAACTCGTCACGGTCAAGGGAGAGCACACCATGGAGCTTTGCCACGAGATTGACATGCCATATGTTGGTGAACCGACTGGTGAACCGTCGACAACTCAAGCGTTCGAGATGGTTAACATGGTCAGGAAGGACATCAAATCGGATCCTCTGATGAGCCGGGGCAACATCAAATCGGATCCTCGCACCTATTTAGGGGGAGTCAGGGGGAGTTACTTGCAAAAATATTTCCCTCAACGATGAATGTTTTGTCATCATCAAAAAGGGGGAGATTGTTGAGGTGTTTTGATGATGAGGAATGACCTTCTGCAATGCAGAAGTCAACCCTCTACACGACAGAAGCTAATCCTGACAGGAACCTTCTGTAAGGAAATATTTTTGTAATTAATAATTAATTACGAAATTAAGTGGGAATATTCCTTAGGAATTATCCAATATGATCAGGTTAATTATGTGATCGAAATCATTGCCAAAGAAATAAAATAGAATAATATATTTCCATTGGAGGAAATATAATCTTCTATTTATGGTAACATTCTACAAGGTTGTTTCAACCTTCTGTGAATCAATCCGATCACCAAGACCCGTTATCTAGGATGTTTATCCACGTCATCTGTCTAGATACATTCACTTAAGTATCTTGAACAGAATGAATCGAATTAAATCATTAAGGAAGTTAATCTTTGATTATTTCCGTTTGTAGAAGGCTGTCGACAAACCAGAACCTTCTGTAATGCAATATTCGTGGAAACAATCATCAAATTATTATTAATTTGATTTGATACGTTTACCTAAAGAATATATGCCTAGTGTGACGTATTTGTAAATTAAATATTGTATTATAATCTAATCTTTTACTTTCCTTGTTCTGCAGAAGGTTGATTCGTCAGATTACCTTCTACACTTAGCATTTTTGTCTTTGTGTATAAATAGGACATTAGTTCATGCTTTCAGAATAAAGAAAAAACCTAGACAGAACTACCACGAATCTTCTTGTATTCTGAGAGCGTAAGTTTCGAGTTTTGTTAGTCACGCACGAGGGACGCTACCTGCAGAAGGCTGCATCGTTGGTGAAGTCTTCTGGGAGAGTGACTCGGGGGCCACGAGGGACTCGGTTGGAAGCTGCAGGAGACGTTGGTGGATAGCACGGCTGGGTGTCGTGTGCCAACGTGCGGTGGGCCGGAGAGAAGGGCAGATACCCCGGGAGCACAGAAGGTGAGGGACTAACCAGCTTCTGTAGTGTAACGTTCTGTGTGTGCAGGTACCTAGGACGGAGGTTGTTGTATGCTTGCATGGGGTTTGTCGCGTGCTTGCGCAGGGTCTGCTGCGGGCTTGCGTAGGGTATGCTACGTGCTTGTGTGGGGTACGCCACATAGTCGCTATCTCGAGGAGATCGTGCAGGTCGTGTGGAGCCGCCGGAGGGAAAATCCATCCTTGAACAGGGGTTGCTGTTCGCTTGCGTAGGGTCCGCTACGTGCTCGCGTGGGGTACGCCACGAAGTCGTTGTCCTTGAGAGGATTGCGCATTGGTTACTTTGTTAGTCACATCAACGTGTGCATTGAGTTACTATAGTGCAGAACCTTCGGGTCTGTACAACCTACTATAGTGCAGAACCTTCGGGTCTGTGAATCTACTTCAGTGCAGAACCTTACGGTCTGTACTTATCAAGTCACTTCCTACATAGAACCTTCTGGTCTATAGTGGATTGACATTTACAACACAGAACCTTCTGGTCTGTGATCTTTCACTCAGAGTTCTACGGTACAGAACCTTCTGGTTTGTGCTGTGTAACAAGTTCTACGGTACAGAACCTTCTGGTCTGTGCTCTGCCACTCAGACTTCTACAGTGAAGAACTTTCTGATCAACTCTATTTGCTATCGATTGTGTAATCTGTATTGAGATACAATTGAGTGGAAACCATCCAAGTTTCTGGGTGAAGAGTGGAGTAGGCGATTTGCCGAACCACTATAAAAGTCTTGCGTACTTCAAACAAATCGCAATCACAATCCAACGTTCTGTTTTACAGAAACCTATCTCTAAGGTTCTGTGGCACAGAAGCTTTCTTCCGCTGCGGGGTTAATCGAAAAGGAGTTAAATATCCTTAATTGGACTTTAACACTAATTCACCCCCCCTCTTAGTGTAACAATTGGTATCAGAGCGGGTTCCAACAGAAGCTTAACCGCTTGTTGTAGATCCACAGAAGCTCGTGCCAGCTACACACTCTACGCTGCAGAAGCCTCTGACTCTGCGATTATCATCTAAACAGATCAAAATTTGTTTCTGTTTGGATTGCTCTGTTCGGTACTCTTGTTCTGACTATCTAGAACTTGATTATCAAAGGAATCAGATTTACTTCCACAGAAGCTTTAAGTTCTGTGAAAAGTTATCCGTCTCTACTCTGTAGAAGCCTACGCTCTATCAGAATTATATTTCAACAGAAGCTTACACTCTGTTAAAATACAAAAATTGATATAAGAGTTCTGGTCAAACAGAGGCTAATTGTCCTGCTGTGATCTTACAAAGACTCTACCACTTAAATACTCTTTTGCGATTTGCATCTTGGTTCTGTTCTGCAGAAGCCTATTGCTCTGCAAGAATTTGACATCTGCTATCGAAAAAGACAATTCAGATTTGTCATATTGACATTCATTCTCTAATTACTAGAGACCTTACGGTCGGTTTGATAACTGTCTTCTACCCAACAGAAGCCTTCAGCTTGTTGAGGTTCTACGCAGTAATCGTCAACGTTCTGTTCTATAGAAGTCTGATACTCTATACGAATTGAACTAATGGCTGATAACTATCATATACCAAAACCACATGTTGGGAATCCTCCCATATTTGATGGTAAGAATTTTGCCTATTGGAAAATTCGAATGAGTGCATTCGTCGATGCTATTGACGACGACTTATGGTCCTATATAGAAGATGGTCCACCTTCTATACCAGAGAACCAACAAAATGATCGAGATGGTCGTCCTACACGGGAATACCTCAAGATCAAACGACTCACTAAGACGGCAAAGTATCTAATGTTTAGTGCTATGTCTGAAAGTGAATTCGTGAAAGTTTCTACTTGCACTTCGGGCAAGGAAATCTGGGATAAGCTTGTCACCATGTATGTTGGGACAGACCAGATTAGAGAAACTAAGATGAATTTTCTAATTCATCAATATGAAAATTTTACTATGAAGGCTGATGAATCTGTATAACAGATGTTCCAGAGACTCAACCTCCTAGTTGATGCCTTAACACATTTAGGCAAAATCTATACAAATTCTGAGATAGTTCGAAAGGTTCTGCGTACTCTACCCAAATCTTGGGAAGCTAAGAAAACAGCTATAGAGGAAGCTAAAGATCTTTCTACTCTTCGACTAGATCAGTTGATGAGCTCCTTAATATCATATGAGATGGAAAGATCCTCTCAATCTGATACAAAGAGAGCAATAGCTTTCAGAGCATCGGAAGAACCTACAGAAGGTTCTGATGATGAAGAAGAAGCTGACTCGGATGATGAACTCGCAATGATAGCTAAACGTCTTCTGCGGTTCGCCACCAAGAAACGCTTCAATAAAAGAAGCCAAAATCGTGAAAAGCAATTTGATCCAAGATTGGTCACTTGTTTTGAATGTAAAAAGAAAGGACACTATAAGACAGAATGTCCTTTACTTAAAGAGAAGGAAAAACCTTCTACACAATCTAAGTCCAGGAAAGCAATTGCTGCTTGGGCAGATCTTGATGATTCTGATGTTGAGGATGAAGAAGCACTAATGTGTCTCACCGCTCACACAGAAACTCAAAATGAAATGCATACCTGCTTTCAAACAGAAGCTGTTGAAAGTGAATGGTATCTGGATAGCGGATGCTCCAGGCATATGACCGGAGATCCTTCAAAATTTTCACAATTGACTCTACATAATGGAGGGTCTGTGAAATTTGGTGACAATAGCAAAGGCTCTGTCATTGGAAAAGGTACCATTGGAAGTCCTGACTCCATGGTCATAGATGAGGTTCTGTTGGTCACAGAACTCAAGCATAATTTGCTGAGCATTAGCCAGCTTTGTGACAAAGGTTATAAAATAACTTTTGATCAAGACAAGTGTTCTGGTATCCTAGACAATGAAGTTCGCTTCATTGGAAATCGGAAAAGGAACATTTATACCTTGACACAGGAGAGCTTCTGTATTACAGAAAACTGCCTTCTGTCCGTTAAAGATGAGAGCCATCTATGGCATAGAAGGTTGGGACATTCCAACTTCAAATTGTTATCCAAGCTTGTGAAAAAGGATTTGGTTAAGGGATTACCCAATATCTGTTTTGAGCATGACAGCTTCTGTGAAGCATGTTCTCTTGGAAAACAAACTAAGTCTTCATTCAAATCTAAGAATGAAGTCTCTACTTCTCAACCTCTTGAACTTCTACATATGGATCTATTTGGACCTACTAGAGTTCAGAGTGTCGGCGGTAAAAGATACTGTCTAGTTGTGGTCGATGACTACTCTAGATACACGTGGGTTAAATTTCTAACTCACAAAAGTGATGCTTTTGAAACTTTCATTAAGCTAGCTAAGAAATTACAGAATGAAACTGGATCTTCTGTAAAAGCTATAAGAACGGATCATGGTACTGAGTTTGAAAACCATGACTTCGCTACTTTCTGTGACGAACAAGGTATAGATCACAATTTTTCTGCACCATATACTCCTCAACAGAATGGAGTAGCAGAAAGGAAAAATCGGACGATTATAGACATGGCTAGAACCATGATATGTGAGAGCAACGATCCACAGAACCTATAGGCAGAAGCTGTTAATACAGCCTGCTACATATCAAACAGGGTTCTACATAGACCCATACTTGAGAAAACTCCCTATCAACTATACAGGGGGAGAAAACCGAACATCTCCTATTTCTACTCCTTTGGAAGTCCTTGTTTTATCTTGAGACCTTCTAAGGACAATTTAGGAAAGTTCGAAGCTAAGACAGATGAGGGCATCTTTCTCGGATACTCTTTGTCTAGCAAAGCTTATAGAGTTCTAAACAAAAGAACTTCTACTATAGAGGAGTCTATTAATGTAAAAATTAATGACCTTCCTACTATTATTACAAGAGATGTTATATCTCAAGAACCTACAGAAGATGCTGTAGAACCTCTACCCTCTACGAAAGAGAAGGGTGAACCTTCTGTTCATGAATCTAAAAATGATCTTGAACAAACAAATGATAATTATGAAGAACATTCTCATAATAATCAACAAAGTGATATTAGAGCACCTGCTCTTTATCAAAGACGTCATCCTATAGACCAAGTCATAGGAGATCTTAACAGAGGCATACAGACTAGAAGTTCTGTAAATGCCTTCTATGAACACTCGGCTTTTCTATCACAGAAAGAGCCAGAGAATATTGATGAAGCTCTAAATGATCCAGATTGGATACTTGCTATGCAAGAGGAGCTTAATCAATTTGAAAGGAGCAAAGTGTGGTCACTTGTTCCTAAACCTGACAACCGTTCCATCATTGGAACTAAATGGGTTTTCAGGAACAAACTAAATGAGTCTGGCATTGTTGTGAGGAACAAGGCTCGACTCGTTGCAAAAGGGTACTCTCAAGAAGAGGGTATAGACTTTGATGAGACGTTTGCTCCTGTAGCACGTCTAGAGGCAATAAGACTCTTATTAGCTTATGCTTGCTACAACAATTTTAAGTTGTATCAAATGGACGTAAAAAGTGCATTCCTCAATGGAGAAATCAAAGAAGAGGTATACGTAAGTCAACCTCCTGGTTTCAAGGATCTGCAACACAGAGACTACGTCTATAAACTCTCCAAAGCTCTGTATGGCCTTAAACAGGCTCCTAGGGCATGGTATGAAAGGCTTAGCTCCTTCCTTGTTGAAAAGGGCTACAAAAGAGGAAGAGTAGATACCACTCTCTTTCTCAAACACAGAAGCAATCATCTCATTGTTGTTCAGATTTATGTCGATGACATTATCTTTGGATCAACTGATGAAACGCTCTGTAACGAATTCTCCAAACTCATGACAAGTGAGTTTGAGATGAGCATGATGGGAGAACTCACGTTCTTCCTTGGTTTACAAATTCAGCAGACTGCAGAAGGTACATTCTTGCATCAAGAAAAGTACACTAAGCAGCTCCTGAAGAAATTTGGCCTAGAAGGCACAAAACCTTTGTCTACTCCAATGGGTACAAATACCCAAATAGACAAGGATGAAAACGGGAAAGAAGTGGATAGTAAGCTCTACAGAAGCATGATAGGTTCCCTTCTGTATCTTACAGCTTCTAGACCTGACATACTCTTCAGTGTATGTCTCTGTGCTAGATTTCAATCAGCACCTAAAGAGTCTCACATGACAGCAGTCAAGAGAATCTTTAGATATTTACAGGGTTCTATGAACCTAGGCATTTGGTATCCAAAAGGATCAAACTTTGATCTCATTGGATATTCCGATGCAGACTTCGCAGGATGTAAGGTTGACAGAAAAAGTACTAGTGGTACATGTCAGCTTATGGGAAACATGTTGATTTCATGGTTCTCTAAGAAGCAGACTTCTGTTGCCCTCTCCACTGCAGAAGCCGAGTACATAGCAGCCGCAAGCTGTTGTGCTCAACTTCTATGGATGAGACAACAACTTGAGGACTACGGTCACTCATTTACAAAAATTCCGATCAATTGTGATAATACTAGTGTGATAAGCCTAGCTAAGAATCCAGTGTATCACTCTAGATCGAAGCACATTGAACTCAGACATCATTTTCTGAGAGACAATGTACAACAGGGTTCTGTTAGTGTAGAATACATTAACACAGAACATCAATTGGCTGACATTTTCACCAAGCCTCTGAATAAAGAAAAGTTTTTCTTTTTTAGAAGCGAATTGGGAATCTGCCATCCCCTATAACGTCTTACAAAAGACAAGGAAAAGTCATGTAAGTACTTTATATAATATAGAAACTTACAACAGAAGGTAGAATACTTAGTATGCTACACTATAGAAGGTACATCCTTCTACGCTACAGAAGGTATAGCAAGAGTATACCTTAATAAACACAACTCGAATTAAAAATTTCCAAAAATAAAATTGGAAGTTTAAAGCAGAAGATATATTGTGAAAATATATCTGCAAAATGATTCGAGCAAAAATTAGCTTTCCAAAATCGAAAGCATCTACAGAAGGAATCCTTCTGTCAAGCAGAAGCCACCCAAAGTGCGGACCTTCTGCAGTTCGTTAAACAAAATCTTGGAGATTAAAACCAATTACGTGTGAAAATCTCCAAAAAGATATTGTTTCTGAATATCTTAGGTGGAACAAGATTTTCCATCTAAAGAAATCATTCATGAAATATTTATAATGGAAGAAAATATCTTCTTTCCAATATATTGAATTTTAGGAAATAAAATTTTTTCCTAATTTCACTAAGAAGCCTCGCTTACTTAAACTAAATCGGAGGTCTCTGTTTCATCTTCCCCAGAAGAAAACACGAAACCCTAGCATTCCATTCTCCGATTCTCTCAACACCAATGGCACCCAAGACGAAATTTCTCCGGAAAAAGTCTCTTGCTGCCGCCACACCTTCATCGGAGAAATCTCCATCTCCCCTGAAGGAAACACCTGCTGCCATCGTTGCTGAACACTCAGCCGATGAGGACACCATCTCCGAGGATCTAGGGCTTCCTACAGTCCAGCTCCAAGAGGATTTGGAAGACACGGATGCAATTCCACCCACTGCGACAGAGGAACCTCCTGTTGTCCAGCCCTCTGTTGAGGAAACCCCTGCTGTTGGAGACGATGATTCGCCCAACGATGATGATGTCGAGAATGCTGTTTCTGACAAGGAAAAGCAACCATCTACCGATGATAAGGCTGATGATGAGATTCTTGAGATTGAGCCCATCTCTCAAGTACTCTCCATGCCGGATCGCAAGCAGAAGGGCAAAGCCTCTGCATCTCAGGCGTCTCTTATACAGACGACTTCTCCAAAGGCCAAACTTCTCCATGACGCTATGAAGCCAGGAGCTATTGCTTCTCGCACTCGGCAGAAAAGGAAAGTTCCTGAGACCGTGAGCTCATCAATGACAAAGATCGACGTGAAGAAACCTAAGTCACCGGCAAAGGTCTCTCTCACGGACGTTTCTACCATCGAGGTCATCAAAGGCTTCACTCCTTCGGTAACATCTCTTGTCTCACAAAAGGAGATTGATGATGTTCTTGCTGACACTAGACTGCCTAGTTATGATGCTATGGGTAGGCAGATTGCTACCTTCAAGCGTATTGATTTCAATTGGTTTGCCGCTAATGATCTCGATATAGCTCCTCTCTTTGAGAAACTTGGATTGAAATCCTTCTGCGAAACGTATGCTGAGTTGCCCGTAGTGAAATTGAGAGAATTCTACGCCAACATCACGTTTCATGAGGATAGTCCACTTGTGAAGTTCATCAAGACGGTTGTGGACGGGATCACTCTTGTCTTCTTCGCTCACGATGTAAACCAAATGTTTGGATGTGAGGAGCACGACCCACTGTCTGAGCTTGGCCGGACTGCTTCTTACAACATCATCCTTGGAAAGAAGGCACAAGTGCCGAGGTATCTTGAGTCCACGAGGCTGGACATCAAATGCAGAATTCTACACAGGGCTGTGCTATTCTGCCTTCTACCGCGTAGTGGGAGCATTGACACCATTACTCCAAATGATGCGTTGGTCATGGCGCACATTCTGAAAGGGATCCCCTTCAACCTTGGACTTTTAGTCTTTCAGCACATGAAAAGGTGCTGCAACACCACCGGGAAAGCTCTCCCGTACGGCCAGGTAATTGCCGGCCTCTTGAAACTTGCTGGAATTTCTTCTAATGCATCTGCTATGCAAGAGAAGTGGAAGGTTGGAACCTTCGGGAACCAAATCATCACCAGCATGCACTATGTGAAGTCGGGTTCGACTTGGACTCTCAAAGGGAAGTCTACAGAATCATCCCCTGCTGCTGAGGAGAAACCTCCAGCCCCCAGAGCTGTGAAGAAGGCTGCTACTGCCACACCTTCTACTGCTTCAGCCTCTGCTGCACAGAAAGCAGCTGGACTATCTGAGGACGTCTTACTTCCCTCGGATCTCCGCACACTCCTCAATGATCTCAAGCAGCAAGCTGTGGAGAATGGGGAAGATATTCGCGTGCTCCAGCGTATGGTGCTAGTCCTTACTCGCACAGTGGAACGCCAGGACAAGCTTCTGCACGATAACCTTGCTGATGCACCTTCTGTGGATGAAGCATAATGCACTTCTTTTGTTGCTTTGCTTTATCAGTACCTTTGGCCAAAAACTGATTCTCTTGGCCTCATGGTTTGATGTAATAAGTGCCATTTATGGACACACTTTCGCATTTGAGTTTGAATAATTCATCTGCAGCTTATGCTTCTCCGTTATAACGTTCTGTTCTCCTTATTTCTTTTTGATGTGACAAAAAGGGGGAGAAATTATGTTGAGGGGGAGTACATAGAACTAAGTACTTTGTGTACTTCGCTCTGTATTAAGGTTGTAGAAAAATCATGGATTTTCTATAACTATGGGTGTAGAAGGCTATGGGTATCAAAGCTCATATTCATCCTTCTGCTGGGAAGGCGAATAGTGATCTTGTATAGTCACCTTTGCTGGGAGTGCAAAAGTGAAAACTCATCATTTTTGTCGGGCTAAATACAGAAGCTTCATGCTCTGTACATTATAGAAGCTTTGTGCTCTATGAATAGCTTTTTCTATAACAGAAGCTTCTATGCTCTGTTCGATAGAAACCACATGGTTCTGTGAAATGCAAGACTCGTACTCGCACCTATTTAGGGGGAGTCAGGGGGAGTTACTTGCAAAAATATTTCCCTCAACGATGAATGTTTTGTCATCATCAAAAAGGGGGAGATTGTTGAGGTGTTTTGATGATAAGCAATGACCTTCTGCAAAGCAGAAGTCAACCCTCTACACGACAGAAGCTAATCCTGACAGGAACCTTCTGTAAGGAAATATTTTTGTAATTAATAATTAATTACGAAATTAAGTGGGAATATTCCTTTGGAATTATCCAATATGATCAGGTTAATTATCTGATCGAAATCATTGCCAAAGAAATAAAATAGAATAATATATTTCCATTGGAGGAAATATAATCTTCTATTTATGGTAACATTCTACAAGGTTGTTTCAACCTTCTGTGAATCCATCCGATCACCAAGACCCGTTATCTAGGATGTTTATCCACGTCATCTGTCTAGATACATTCACTTAAGTATCTTGAACAGAATGAATCAAATTAAACCATTAAGGAAGTTAATCTTTGATTATTTCCGTTTGTAGAAGGCTGTCGACAAACCAGAACCTTCTGTAATGCAATATTCGTGGAAACAATCATCAAATTATTATTAATTTGATTTGATACGTTTACCTAAAGAATATATGCCTAGTGTGACGTATTTGTAAATTAAATATTGTATTATATTCTAACCTTTTACTTTCCTTGTTCTGCAGAAGGCTGATTCGTCAGATTACCTTCTACACTTAGCGTTTTTGTCTTTGTGTATAAATAGGACATTAGTTCATGCTTTCAGATATAGAATACCTAGACAGAACTGCCACGAATCTTCTTGTATTCTGAGAGCGTAAGTTTCGAGTTTTGTTAGTCACGCACGAGGGACGCTACCTGCAGAAGGCTGCATCGTTGGTGAAGTCTTCTGGGAGAGTGACTCGGGGGCCACGAGGGACTCGGTTGGAAGCTGCAGGAGACGTTGGTGGATAGCACGGCTGGGTGTCGTGTGCCAACGTGCGGTGGGCCGGAGAGAAGGGCAGATACCCCGGGAGCACAGAAGGTGAGGGACTAACCAGCTTCTGTAGTGTAACGTTCTGTGTGTGCAGGAACCTAGGACGGAGGTTGCCGTCTGCTTGCGTGGGGTTTGCCGCGTGCTTGCGCAGGGTCTGCTGCGTGCTTGCGTAGGGTATGCTACGTGCTTGTGTGGGGTACGCCACATAGTCGCTATCTCGAGGAGATCGTGCAGGTCGTGTGGAGCCGCCGGAGGGAAAATCCATCCTTGAACAGGGGTTGCTGTTCGCTTGCGTAGGGTCCGCTACGTGCTCGCGTGGGGTACGCCACGAAGTCGTTGTCCTTGAGAGGATTGCGCATTGGTTACTTTGTTAGTCACATCAACGTGTGCATTGAGTTACTATAGTGCAGAACCTTCGGGTCTGTACAACCTACTATAGTGCAGAACCTTCGGGTCTGTGAATCTACTTCAGTGCAGAACCTTACGGTCTGTACTTATCAAGTCACTTCCTACATAGAACCTTCTGGTCTATAGTGGATTGACATTTACAACACAGAACCTTCTGGTCTGTGATCTTTCACTCAGAGTTCTACGGTACAGAACCTTCTGGTTTGTGCTGTGTAACAAGTTCTACGGTACAGAACCTTCTGGTCTGTGCTCTGCCACTCAGACTTCTACAGTGAAGAACTTTCTGATCAGCTCTATTTGCTATCGATTGTGTAATCTGTATTGAGATACAATTGAGTGGAAACCATCCAAGTTTCTGGGTGAAGAGTGGAGTAGGCGATTTGTCGAACCACTATAAAAGTCTTGCGTACTTCAAACAAATCGCAATCACAATCCAACGTTCTGTTTTACAGAAACCTATCTCTAAGGTTCTGTAGCACAGAAGCTTTCTTCCGCTGCGGGGTTAATCGAAAAGGAGTTAAATATCCTTAATTGGACTTTAACACTAATTCACCCCCCTCTTAGTGTAACAGTTTCCGAACAAGCCGAGGAGCTCGAGAACAAGGCACAAGAGCCTGAAGAAGAAGTCAACCTAATGGAAGCGTTGAACCCGACCGAGTCAGACATGTCGCTCGAAGGGTGAAACTTTCCAGCTTTACTTTTCTTCACATAGATTATTCGTGTCTAAGATAGGTTACCTTGCTACATTCTGGTCGCGGACTAGCAAGGTTGTCTATATGTAACGCGACCCCTAGGCAATACCTAGGGCGTTTGTGGGATCGGGCCGCTAATGATCAGGGCGAATCCGATGAAACGACGAGGGACCCGCTGAGTCCTGATCCCACAATATTTTCTTTTGGTAAAAAACGCATGCTTATTATGAATTGTCGCGTGAAACGATATTTCAAATAATTCATTTGAATGCATTACCCTAATTTCTTCACCTTTTCAGGAACGACGCTTCGGGAATACCCGAGAACACCCCTGAACAAGACGGAGAAGCAGTGGATGACCCTAAGTCTATAGAAGGATATTATGGGTTGGAACAAAGTCTTCAACGACATGAAGAACCAAAAGACATCACACTACAAAAGCCGATTTCAATCAACATCGGAACTCAAGATAACCCCAAGGAGTTGTTCATCGGCACGGATTTATCAAAGAATGAAACTGAAGACATCGTCAATCTGCTAAGGGAATTCTCTGACGTATTCGCTTGGTCATACACGGACATGCCGGGATTAGATTCAGAGATTGTGGAGCACAAGATTCCTACAGACCCGTCGATTCATCCCATAAAGCAGAAGCAACGTCGATACAAGCCTGAACTTGCCCTTGCCATCAAGGAAGAAGTGGACAAACTGCCGAAGGTCAACTTTATTGAGGTGTCTACCTATCCGCAATGGGTTGCCAACATCCCTATCATCAAGAAGAATGGGAAGGTCCGAGTCTGCGTCGACTATCGCGACCTCAACAAGGCAAGTCCCAAGGATGACTTCCCACTCCCACACAACGACTTACTGGTGGACAACACCGCCGGATTCAACAGATTCTCTTTCATGGACGGATTCTCCTGTTATAATCAGATTCGCATGGCCGAAGAAGACAAAGAGAAGACAACCTTCACGACACCCTGGGGCACGTTTTGCTATCGGGTCATGCCCTTCGGGCTCAAGAATGCTGGGGCAACCTATCAACGTGCCACGGTGGTTTTATTTCATGACATGATGCATCGCGAGATTGAAGTCTACGTTGACGACATGATCGCCAAGTCCAAACAAGATGAAAGCCACACTGTCATTCTCCGAAAGCTATTCGAGCGGCTTCGCAAATACATGCTTCGCCTCAATCCGGCCAAGTGCATCTTTGGGGCAACTTCAGGCAAACTCCTCGGTTTTGTTGTCAGCAGTAAAGGCATCGAGATCGACCCTGACAAAATCAAAGCAATTCGCGACCTCCCAGCGCCAAAGTCAGTTAAGGAGATTAGAGGCTTCATGGGCCGCGTCAACTACATTGGAAGGTTCATCTCCAACCTAGCCGACACGTGCAAACCACTATTCAAGAAACTCAGGAATGATGTCAAGTTTGAGTGGGATGACGATTGTAAAATTGCATTTAAACAAATTAAGATGTATTTGACAGAACCACCAGTTCTTCTCCCGCCAAAGCCGGGGCATCCTCTCACACTCTACCTCACCGTCAGGGAAGAATCATTTGGAGCCATGCTCGCCCAGCAACTACCAGGCGCCAAGGAACATGCCATCTATTACCTCAGCAAGAAGTTCACAGACTGCGAGTCTCGGTACACAACTTGTTGTGCACTCATTTGGGTCCTCCACCGACTCCGACAGTATACTCTGCACTATGAGATTCTGTTAGTGTCCGAGAATGACCCACTCAAGTATCTCTTCAACAAGCCAACATTGATGGGAAGAGTTTCTAAGTGGCAATTGCAACTCGCCGAGTTCGACATTCGATTTCATTCCACGAAGTCGGTGAAGGGGAGGACGATCGTTGATCATATCGCTGAATATCTAGGGACGGATGGTTCACCTTTGGAAATCGGACTACCAGACGAGAACATCTTGCTCATGGAACAAGAATCAAGATGGAAAATGTACTTTGACGGTGCAGTCAATTCCTCAGGGTCAGGAATAGGAGCTGTGGTGATCTCTCTAGACGGGCAATATTACCCAACGGCGGCCAAAGTCACCTTTCCCTGCACAAACAACATAGCTGAATGTGAAGCTTGCATCCTCGGCCTACTTCGCGCACTCGACATGTGGGTTAAGCTCCTCGACGTTCATGGAGATTCGGCACTCATCATCTCCTAAACAAATGGAGCATGGCGCACTCGAGACCCAAAGCTCGTTCCATATCAGGATTATCTACAAACACTAATCCGACAATTCAACTATCTCCCACGAACTGATAACCGGTTTGCTGATGCTCTTGCAGTGCTCGCGTCAATGATCCCGTTGGCTGGATAAATGGACATCGAGCCTCTACGCATCAATATTGCTGACGATCCAAGCTGCATGCACATTGAGCAAAGCCAAGTAGAAGATTCTCTACCTTGGTTCACAGACATTAAGAATTATCTACAATCAGGAGGATTTCCCCAAAATAGCACCGGAAAAGAACGCAAGTTCATACGGAGGATAACAAGAAGCTACTTCCTCGACGGTGATACCTTATACAAGAACCGGTTATTTTAATCGGTTTAAAATAACCATGAAGAAGAGACCTTCCTCACCAGGTACGACTGAAACAACTTCATTCATATCCCTTAGCGAGAAGTGTAACACATTTTTTTTTAGTTGAGGACTCTGAAAGATCGAGCACCGAAGAGCAACATTTCAAAAGAAAAAGACGGCCAGAGCCTGCATTAGAGAGTGAAGTCGAAGATGTGCTTCCTACACCTTGTATCTCGCCGAACTTGGACGAGTCGGTAAGTTTCTCATGCTTACTCATCATGTTTGTTTTGAGTCATTAATATGTATGGTCATCGGTCGGTGGGCAGTCATCCTCAATGGAAGAAAATGATGATCATCCCACCTCGACTCCAGCTGCCGTAGACAAGTTAAAACCCACTCAGAGAAAGCAACCATCTCGAGAGAAAGGATCATCGATGCCAGCTCGGGTTCCAGAAAGGATAGTTCAGCTCGAAGGGAATAAAGAAGTCGATGATGCTTCCGTCGATCTTGACTTGAGTGCATCAGCCATAGCCTCTCGAGCTTATAGAAGATTTGCGGCAAGTGTATGGGAAGACATCAAGGAGAAGATTTTCAAGACTCTCTTCAGCCAGGGTGCCAAAATTATTGACAGGCTTGGCACCTCTTGGCATACTCCATGCAGTCTTTCACCGTCGTCGGCCAATAATAACCCATCCTCTTCAGTTGGAAGTGGAGTTTGAGGCCGGACTGATGGGCTCCGCATACTCCGGAATGCACTTCTTCTACTGCTTTGGCGGCTTCTTCTTCTCCAAGACACCGTAAGAACACTCCTTCGAACGATCGCCGATAAAGAGTATTCTTGAAATATATGAACCGAGGTGCTCGTCTCCTGACATCTGCCTTTTGTCTAGGATCATTAGGCAACTTTCCATGCTCAAGAAAATCAACGAGTGGTTGTCTCCAGTCTTTGTCATCCATATTATAGATAGAGATGACATTGACTTCTTCTTCCTCCTCATCAAAGGTTGGAGGATCCGCCCAAGCTTGACAAAGTCGAATACTAACTGGCTTGTCCACCGAAGAGAGTGCAGAAGCGAGGTTCGCCAAGGTATCTGCTTGCGCATTTTCCCTTCTTGGTATATCACTTATTACAAAATCTTGGAACCATCCTCTGAGTTTAACTGCATAGTCATGATATGGTAAAAGCTCTGGCTTGCGAACTTCGTATGTAGATAGAAGTTGATTGATCAGAAGCTCGGAGTCTCCATATACCCTTAAGCTATGCAGTTTGTTATCCATGGCCATTTCTAACCCTAATATGAGGGCTTGATATTCAGCCATGTTGTTTGAGCATAATTGTGTAAGGGTGTATGCATATGGGATGATATCTCCATCAGAAGTGACGAAGACAACTCCAGCTCCTACACCTCCTTGGGTAGCCGATCCATCAAAGAACATCTTCCATGAACGGGGAGTATCTACCAACATCACCTCTTTGTCAGGTAGTTCTTCAAAAATCTTCGAATTATCTGGTATAGTATGATCTGCTAAGAAATCAGCCAAGGCTTGTCCTTTCATAGCTTTTTGAGGCAGATACGAAATCTCGAATTCCTGGAGCATGAGTGCCCATTTTGCTAGACGACCAGATAGTATTGGCTTTGACATGATGTACTTGAGAGGATCTGCTCGTGATATAAGGCGAACAGAGTGTGCCTGCAAATAATGTCGCAATTTTGTATAGCAAACATTAATGTGATGCATGTCTTCTCAATTGGAGAATAATTTAGCTCCGCACCAGTTAAAGTTCAGCTCAAATAATATAAAGCATTATCCTTTCCGTCATCATTCTCTTGGGCTAGCAGGACTCCTAAAGAAGCTTCTTGCGCCGCTATATAAAGTATGAGTGGCCTTCCTTGGATAGGTGCATTAAGGACTGGTGGCTTTGATAAATAAGCCTTTATGTTGTTGAATGCATTTTCACACGCTTCATCCCACTTAAAAGGGGTACCTTTCTTCATCAATATATGAAAGGGATGTCATCGTCAGGCCAAGTTCGATATAAACCTTCGAATGTATGCAAGTTTCCCTTGAAGGCTCTTCAACTTATGTTTATCCTTGGTCGTGGCATCTTCATAACCGCATCTATATTCGATTGATCGACTTCAATGCCTCGATGTTGAACGATAAATCCAAGGAATTTTCCCGAAGTGACCCCAAATGCACACTTCAACGAGTTCATCTTCAGTTGATATTTGTGCAGTCTGTCAAATGCTTTTCTAAGGTCATCAATGTGATCGCGCCTTCGTCTGGATTTGACAACCAGATCTTCCACGTAACACTCTACATTATAGTGGAGAATATCATCAAAGATCCATTGCATGGCGCGTTGATAAGTTGCTCCCACATTCTTAAACCCAAAAGGCATCACCTTACAACAATATATTCATTTTGGTGTACGAAATGCTGTTATTTCCTCATCCTTCGGATCCATTCGGATTTGATTATATCCCGACGATCCATCCATATGAGGGCTTCATAGCCTGTGGTAGCGTCTACCATTATCTCAGTGATAGGAAGCGGAAAATCGTCCTTGGGACACGCATTATTGAGATCACGAAAATCAACGCAAACTCGGAGTTGACCGTTCTTTTTCTTGACGGGTACGATATTTGCGATCCATGTTGGGTACTTCACTTCCCGAATGAATCCAGCTTCGATAAGTTTATTGACTTCGGCTTCTATTAGGGGAATCAACTCCGAACAAAAACGTCGTTGAGCTTGCTTTATGGGACGAACCCCATGCTTCACAGCTAACTTGTGGACTGCAATATTTGGGACGAGACCGGGCGTTTCTTTATAGCTCCACACAAAGACGTCCTTGTATTCCTTTAGCAATTGGATATACAACTCATCTTCTTCAAGCGTTAAACTCGCACTGAGGAAAGTAGGACGGTGATCTCCTTCTTTTCCAAGGTCTACTTCCTTCAGTTCATTAATAGTAGACTTCTTCCCATCTTCTAATACTTCAGGAGCATCTTCCACGTCATTTTCTTTGTGAGATGCGTCTTCATCAGCTTCTGAAATCGTGACATGATAAAAAGTGATAACATCATCTTTAACATTATCTTGAGATGACTCCTCACTGCCGTTTGTAGATATCCATGTCTTCATGGTCATTTTCAACAGTTCTCCAGTGGTCACCTCCACAACAGTTCGACGTCTCATCCGGAAAGGAATTTTACTACGGAGATCATTTGTATCTTCAATTATGATTGGGACGTCTTTCCGCTTGTCCACTCTCTTCCACATCATTCGACTTTTTGGAGCAGGGCCTAACCTTAGTTGTGCAGGTCTTCGATCATCAATCTTTTCTTCTAGAGCACCAAGTCTATCAAATACCGATTTTTGTTCGGGCGGAACTCCAAGTTGTTTGAATACTGAAGTTCTTGTAGGTACCTTGGTAGTTTCATCATTGGCCTCGATATATTGGGTTGAGGCATCTTTTACTGGGTGGGAGTAACATACCCCAAACCCAATTTTAACTTTTGTCCATCGCTTCCTGGATTAACCTCTTTTGAGACGTCACCGAGCGTCTTCAAATCCTCTGTGTAGCCTGCTGCAGAAAGTAATCTAAAAGCATTTGGATCAAACTCATTGGTGTGCTTATCGGCCAATGAATCCAAATACAGAATTGCCCCCAGCTTTGATCGAGCAAAACCTTTTAGTGGCGCGTTCGTGGGGGCCATTGCTGAGAGCTTTGTCATTGGCCAATTGAGTTCTTTCGGCAGCATCGCTTTTGTACTATCATTGCTCACGAAAGGCGGCTCTCCTGCTTTTCTGAATGCTCTGGGAATGTAGCGCAGAATTGGTTTGCTCTGTTTCATCACATCTTTTGCTTGTATAATTTCAGGCATAAGATCAGCTGAAGATTCCTCCTGTTGTATGGATGGTATATCCGCGCTTGATTCTTTTAGAGCATTCTTTACGATGGGCTTTAAGTTCGACGCCTTCACATGTATACTCTTATTCAAGTAAAACTTGGCGTCGGCAAAGTATGACTCCTCCTCTGTGAAGGGCTTAACCTCTGCCCATACTGTACATGGAACTCCGTCCTTAATAAACTTGAAGCATTGATGTAGTGTTGATGCAACGACTCCATATTCATGCATCCATGGTCGACCTAGCAACATATTATAGGTCGTCCTTGAATCAATAACATAGAATGTTGTGCAAGATTCCATGTCACCAATCGTGAGAGAAAGGAAAATTTTCCCGATGGCCCGTTCTCCACCTTGGTTAAACCCCTGAATTATCAGCCGACTACTTGAAAGATCATCTACTCCCAAGCCAATATCCTTCAATGTTTTTGATGAAATGATATTGACTGTCGAACCTGGGTCAATGAGGATGCGATTAACCTTTGTGCCGCATGTATAACCAGACACAAATAATGGTCGATTGTGGAACTTATGGCCCACAAGAAGATCTTCATCAGAAAACATGAGAATCGGACAATTCTCCTTCACCTTTTCCACTAACATTGTTGTAGAACTTTCCGGGATGTCAACCTTTGGATTGGACTGCTCTTTATTCATGTCAATATGGTGACAACTTCTGGACAAAGTCGCAAGCCTTTGAAAATTTTCAGGGAAGAAATCCCACACCGTGATTGGAGACGGCTTTTCTGGAGTCACTTCAACATTAGATTTTTGCTGATCTACAGCCTCCTTGAAGTTTACTTTCTTATGTCCTCTTTTAAAGACTTTTGCTCGAATAGGAGGTTTCTTCTCTTGAGGCTTCAAAGCCTTTCTTCGATTCCTTCTATGCGTTACCAAAGTCCAACCTTCATCATCATGAATCGCCTCGTGGCCGATTGCACAGCTTGACATCTTAGTGTCCTGATTATCATCTGGTTTCACTTTTGAAGACAGGAAAGCAGCCACTTCATCAGAGGTAAACGACCCGAAGGTAATATTGGATGCGTCCAAGCTTGCTACATCCACCAGATTCGAGGAAACCATGGACCCTAAGTCAAACTTATTATCCCGGGCAAGTTCCATAACCTTCTCCTTGAAGACAAAACATTTCTCAATAGGATGACCCAGAACACGGTGATACTTGCAAAAATTTGGATCTCCCGCTCGACTCGCTTGTTGTGGGCGTTTTGATGGAGAGAGTTCAATCATTTTAACAGACAAAAGAAAGTCAAATATATCCGCAACATCTGAATCTGGGAAAGGATATTGCTTGTTCTGCCTCTCCTCTAGAGTCGGTCGCCTCTTCTCTGTCTGAGGAGCTGCTGGAGCATGGGTTGAAGTGCTTGATTGTCCTTTTTCCTTCACATTCGGGACCTTGACAGGAACAACATCAGTAGCCAGCACTTGTTTCTTGTTATCCTTGAAGGCAGGCTTGCCCCCAGTACTATTAATTGGTCTTCCCGTTCCCTTAGATTGCTCAAGTACCGAAAGATCTCCCACACCAACTCCTACAAAACTCAACTCCATATCATGTGCTCTTGTAGCCAATTCCTCAAAAGACCGAGGTTTTATCCCTTGTAGGATATAGAGAATCCTCCAAAGCATTCCTTGAATGCACATATCTATTGACGTCGCCTCAGATAAGCGATCCCTACAGTTTAGACTTAGGTTCCTCCATCATTGTATATAATCAACAACGGGCTCGCCTTCCCATTGACGTGTGTTAGTGAGTTCTATCATGCTCACCACACGTCTCGTGCTATAAAAACGGTTCAAGAATTCCCTTTCTAACTGCTCCCAACTGTCAATACTTCCAGGTTTTATGTCAATATACCAGTCAAAAGCATTTCCCTTCAAGGAGCGGACGAATTGCTTGACCATCAAGTCTCCATCTGTACCAGCATTGTTGCAAGTCTTGACAAAATGAGCAACATGTTGCCTTGAATTCCCCTTCCCATCAAATTGTTGGAAGTATGGGGGCTGATAACCCATTGGCATGCTCAAATTTTCGATTCTTTGGCTATACGGCTTATTGTATGCCAAAGACGTTGCATATTTTCCCTCAAGTTCATCCTTCAGGGCCTCTTGTATTAGTTCTTTCATTGCTCTAGTTGAGACTGGAGCATTAACAGAGGCAGGTACAGGCTTCAGTGAATCATCCATGTTCAGTACATTCTTGCCTTTATCGTTGCGTATATGAGAACTTTCCTCATTAAATGTTCTTCCAGAATCTTTATTCTCGAGCCTGCTTATGACATACTCAAGTTGTTGATCTCTATCCCTCATCACCGACGCTTCAAGACTGATTTGGTGAAGAGTCCCCCGATATACTATAATGGAAGTTTGGCTGAGGAACTGGTGATATGTTGCCTTCGTTCGATGGCATCCTTCCAGTAATCTCTTTGCAGGATGGAATAGATCGGAGAATGTCTTCTATCTCCTCCATTTGTTTGCGCGTTTTGGCCCTTGATTCAGCAAAGCTCCATTTTGGAGTGCAGTCTGATGAAGAATCCTCAAGAGAAGAGACACTTGACGGGTTGTTGCAAAAACTACCCAAATCGGCTGGTGATATGGAACCCTTGCTGAGAAGGCTTCTTTCAGTAACCTCCTTGTATGATGGAGGTGACTTTGGAGAGATAGATCTTAGAATCTCTTCCGTCTCCTTGTATATCTCAGCAATCGTTCTGGTTTTGGTGAAGTTCTTGGAACCAGGCGACGAAAAGCTATCAGAAGACTGAGAGGGAAAACCAACAAGCTGATTATTCACAGCATTGATGGAGTTCTTCAGCATGATCATCTTTGAAGTCATCTGGATACTTAGACGTAAAGAGATGAGAGGTAGAGATGGTCCCACTGGGCGTGCCAGAAATTTGTTAACGCAAAACTTTCACAGTCCGTATATAGACCGGAAATGGCGTACAAATTATCGTATTGAGAAATAGCAGGTTCAATCTCTAGTCACGGACGAAGCACGTGAGTCCTCTGATTCGATACTTGTAAGATACCCTAAGTATAGATAGACTGAGGCTCTGGCAAATATCTGCTGGAGCTTCAGAAAGGTAGGTTAATGAAGACGCTGGAGCTGTAGAGCTTGATCCGACTGGTCTTCAGGAATGGCGAAGATCACCAGGACCGTAGAAGCTTGATCCGGAGAGTCTTCTAAAGATGGACGAAGAGCACCAGGGCTACTGTAGCTTGATATGGAGTCTTCAAGAATGGTGAAGATCACCACGGCTGCTTGATCTTGATCTTGAAAGCTTGAATTTGATCTTCAGGCTTGATCTTGAATCTTGAGGCTTGATCTTGAATCTTGATCTCGATCTTCACTTCGTCGTCGATCGGGTGAGGAAAAGATACTCGAGAACTTCGCTATCGAAGGAGCTCCTCACTCTTGAAGTCGTGTCCCAAAGAGGGGGAGGGACTCCCTTTATATAGGAGTTGAAGGACCCCTGGATAGTGTTCGTTTCCGATGTGGGACAAATGTATGTGGGCTTAGAGTTATATTGGGCCTAACATTTGGATTGGGCTGGAGTATGGGCCAGAATATGGATGGGCCGACATATGGGCTAGCTTATGGACTAAAATATATTATAGCCATATATATATATGATGGGACTTTAATTTGCATAAGCCCAAGGCCCCTCATTATATTAAATTTACACTAAAAGCTTAAGTGTAAGTTACCTTATAATATAAAGGCAATTAATCATACTCCGCCGATATATTATATGGTTTGTGTCGAATGATATATTTAGACATTAATAATATTTTAATGTCTACAAATGCCCCCACTTTAATTCATATCTCGTATGCGTATATATTGCAGAGAGATTAGAATTAAAGTATATATTTGGCATATATACATATATATACCTTTTCATGATAATCTTCCGAGATAATGAAAATCAATATATATTTCAGAGATTCATTGGAAATCTTGAACATATATTATTCTCTCCCGTTTTCCTTCAAATTATATGGGATGAAGATTTACTGCATCGTGTGGGAGGCTTGAATATCTCTTCAATTTGTCGTGGAAGATGGGAAATGTGAGGGTTAAGAATCCCAATATTATATTTTCTCAATATATTGTTGAGAAAATAAAATATTTTCTGGAGATCACACTAACAGATTTTCTCGATATCAAATATTTGCCCAAGAATAATTAGATTTTCTTACTCCTCTTCCACAATATCATCTGATTGTACCCAATATTTTGAGGGATTTTCAATAGATTGTGATGCCCACAGAATCTTAATGGTGATAGCAACCTTGTTTATAAATAGTCTTCTCTCTCCACTTTTCATTATACTTTCATACTTCGCTTTATATATATATTTTTTTGTCATTGCTTTACGAATTTAGCATATCATCGCACAGTCCGGTGAGGGATTTCAACTTCGTGCGTTGAAGGTTGCTTTTCTTTGCTCGGCTTCATGTTACTACCATTATGTGTCCTAGTTTTATCCTCGCGTCGCGGTGATTGTTTTGTTTCATTTTATTCTTCCCTTTCTTTTTTTATTTATCTGCCGAATAATTTCCATGAGCTTGCTTTCACTCCTTCGACAATAATTAAGTTGTCACATGATCACTTCTTTCAGGAACTAAAAGAAACTAAGGATTGTTGTGGAGTTTTCGAACGAACGAAGTGGGGTGAAGCCATATAAGTTTCGTTGAACTGTCCGATCGAACGCTTCGACCGCTCAGTTGTCGTCCACGGGGTTAGATGCTTCTCTTGCTTTAATCCATCCTTGTCTTCTTCTCACCATTGTTTTTTTGAATTAGTTGCAGGATACGATCATATACTTCCCTCATGAGAACTGTCCCCGTTATCCCGCTTTCCGTTTCTGCTATATCCGAGTGCACTCGTGTAATCAAGGTAATTAATTGCTCCATTTGTCGAGGGAATCGGCAACCCGAGAGTTTTCTTCCTTTGACAACTTTATTTACTTTATTTTTTTTTCTGTCTTCTGATGCGCTTCTAGTCCCACTTGCAGGAAGGACCATCATCTTATCCGAATTAAATCTCTATCCTTATATACCTTGGTCGGGGTCATCTCCATCGTGTAGCGATTTTTTTTTTATTTGTTGATAATTGCTCCGCTTGCGTTTTATTTGTGAGATTCGCGAATTCCCCCGTCGGTTAGAATCTCGTTTTTTCCTTGTTGGTGTCTTCCCTTGGAGCCCATCCGCATTGAATTGCAAGCGTCTTGGAACGTGACGAGTCTTTGTCTTTTCCCTTTTTTTTTTTCTCTAAAAGAAAATTGACCGAATGATTGTTCTTGTACAGGTTTGCAACAATTTCATCAAACACATCCGCTCTTGTGTTTGCGGGTGAGGTGAGAGCAAATCGTATTTCATATATTCTTGGAATAATCTCGTCGCCCTTCTCGTGATATTAATTTTTAGTCTTTGGAATCAAAAGAGCAAATAATCATTCAACCTGAGGGACACAAGGCTCGTAAGTTGACTAACTGTTGCTGCTGGAAGGAAGCGAATCATGCTCCCCGAAAGGTCCAATTCTTCTAAAGCCGATAGGCTCCCGATTTCTTCCGGAATTCCTCCTTCGAAAGGACAATGCGAAGCATCTAACACCGTTAGGCTGGTTGGAAGTCCTCGAATCTCCTGAAGAACCTTGCATTGTCTCAATTTGAGGGACTCAAGGCTCGTGAGTTGCCTAACTATTGCTGACAGGAAGCGAATCTTACTCCCCGAAAGGTCCAATCTTTCTAAAGCTGATAGGCCCCTATTTCTTCCAGAGTTCCTTCTTCGAGAGGACAATGCGAAGCATCTAACACTGTTAGGCTGGTTGGAAGTCCTCGAATCTCCTGAAGTACCTCGCATTTTCTCAATTTGAGGGACTTAAGGCTCGTGAGTTGCCAAACGGTTGTAGGCAGGAAGCAAATCTTACTCCCCGAAAGGTCCAAATATTTTAAAGCTAATAGGCTCCAGATTGCTTCCGGAATTCCTTCTTTGATAGGACAATCCCAAGCATCCAATTCCGTTAGGCTTGTTGGAAGTGCTCGAATCTCCCGAAGTAACTCACGTTGTCTCAAACCGAGGTACTTAAGGCTTGTGAGTTGCCTAACTGTTGCTGGCAGGAAGCGAATCTTACTCCATAAAAGGTCCAATTCTTTTAAAGCTGATAGGTCCCCGATCTCTTCCGGAATTCCTTCTTCGAGAGGACAACCCGAAGCATTCAACACCGTTAGGCTGGTTGGAAGTCCTCGAATCTCCCGAAGCATGTCACAATTTTTTAAACTGAGGTCCTCAAGGCTCGTGAGTCGCCTAACTGTTGCTGGCAGGAAACGAATCTTACTCCTCGAAAGGTCCAATTTTTCTAAAGCTGATAGGTTCCCGATCTCTTCCGGAATTCCTTCTTCGAGAGGACAACCCCAAGCATCCAACACCGTTAGGCTGGTTGGAAGTCCTCGAATCTCCTGAAGCATATCACAATTTGTCAAGTGGAGGTCCTTAAGGCTCGTGAGTCGCCTAACTGTTGCTGGAAGAAAGCTAATCTTACTCCTCGAAAGGTCCAATTTTTTTAAAGCTGATAGGTCCCCAATCTCTTTCGGAATTCCTTCTTCGAGAGGACAACCCGAAGCGTTCAGCACCGTTAGGCTGGTTGGAAGTCCTCGAATCTCCCGAAGCATCTCACAATTTTTCAAACTGAGGTCCTTAAGTCTCGTGAGTCGCCTAACTGTTGCTGGCAGGAAACGAATCTTTCTCCTCGAAAGGTCCAGTTTTTTTAAAGCTGACAGGTCCCCGATCTCATCCCGAATTCCTTCTTCGAGAGGACAACCCGAAGCATTCAACACCGTTAGGCTGGTTGGAAGTCCTCGAATCTCCCAAAGCATCTCACAATTTTTCAAACTGAGGTCCTTAAGGCTCGTGAGTTGCCTAACTGTTGCTGGCAGAAAGCGAATCTTACTCCCCGAAAGGTTCAATTTTTCTAAAGCTGATAGGTTCCCGATTTCTTCCGGAGTTCCTTCTTCAAGAGGACAACCCGAAGCATTCAACACCGTTAGGCTGGTTGGAAGTCCTCGAATCTCCTGAAGCATCTCACAATTTGTCAAACTAAGGTCCTTAAGGCTCGTCATTTGCCTATTTGTTGTCGGCAGGAAGTGAATCTTAGTCCCCGAAAGGTCCAAATATTCTAAAGCTGATACGTTCCCGATTTCTTCATGAATTCCTTCTTCAAGAGGACACTTCCAAGCAGCCAATTTCGTTAGGCTGGTTGGAAGCCCTCGAATCTCCCGAAGCATCTCACAACAGCTCAAATTGAGGGACAGAAGGCTCCACAGTCGGCTGACCATTGCTGGTAGGATGCGAATCTTACTCCCCGAAAGGTCCAATTTTTCTAAAGCTGATAGGTTCCCGATTTCTTTCGGAATTCCTTCTTCGAGAGGACAATCCGAAACATCCAACACCGTCAGGCTGGTTGGAAGTCCTCGAATCTCCCGAAGCATGTCGCAATGAGTCACAATTAGCTCCCATAAAGCTCTTGCACTACAGAGCTCTTTTGGTAAACTCCTCAAAGACTTACAGCAGTAGATGTTCATATAAGTAAGACTCTCCAACTTACCCACCGAATGGTGGATTTCTTTCAAGTTATCCAAACGCCGAAAAAACATAATCTCCAACTTTGAGCAACACGAGACATCAGGTGTCATCGTCATATCACTGCAATGGACTTCCAGCACCCTTAAATTAGGCATAATCTATAAATGCATCGTGCACCACAATTTATCAACACATTTAACGATCAAGCACATGACATATAGGAGGATGGGGAGGAGGAGTTCATACCAGCTTTTTAGTACCTAGCCATCTACCTTGAATTCGGAGAACAACTAAGTTGCTCATGTTGAAGAAGTCGGGTTTCAACGGTTGATTACAATTCCAAGAAAGCCACAGTAACGTCTCCCGGACACTTCCTAAATCTCTAATAAATTGATGCTTCACTTTTAGATGAAGATACATCAAATTAGATAATCCTCCAAAGTCCGCATCAGAGAATTCCACCATTCCCATTTAAGGAGTATCAAATTCGATTCCACGCGATGATGTCAAAGATTTCGTGGGGGATAAAGGTTTACATGTCCAAATGGTTTTGCACAAGAGAGTCCATCTTCAACTGCATTACACTCTACTGTACACTTGTTGTCTATAGAAATATTTTATCATCCTCGTATTTCTTTTCCAAAAAATCATAATTTTCCTCGTATTTGTCATTTCTTTAGTGGAATATTAGCTATTTCTCCAGTAGTGTATTCATGTTTATTTGTCTTTACACATAATAACAAGAGTGAAGCGAAAGATATTCGGAAGAAGATGGCTGATCCCAAAGAAGCTGCGGCTAGATCTGAGGGAAAAGCGAAAGTTGTTTCCCAGAAGGGGAAGGCTGAACCTGAAGGAAAGGCAAGAGCCAGTCCTAAGGGAAAAGCGAAAGTTTCCCAGGAAGGGAAGATGGATCCTAAGGATAAGGGAAACCCTAAGTCCGAAGGAGACATGAAAAAAGATCTTCAAGAGAAGAAGGCCGATCCTAAGGAGGAAAGCTCCAAAGGAGACGTGAAGATGGCAGATCTGAAGGATAAGGCAAAAGCTGAATCCCAGGAAAATGCCAGAAAGAAGAGGAAAGCCAAGAAGCTTAGATCTTCTAGTCAAAAGGGGGATGGTCCTGAAAAGGATGGTCCTCAAAAGGACGATAAGGTGGAACAACCTTGGTGGTTTCCATTAACCACGGTACAGTTCAATTATTGCCGAGACCATTTTGCCAAAAAGCAAAATCTCTCTATCAACCAGGCTGTAAAACTCTACAAATCCATAATTAAGGACAAAGAAGAGGGAAAGAAGCAGGTTGAGGCTGAGTATGCTAAGCCTAATATCGAGGCGGAGGCAGAATTCAAGGCTTTAATTGGAGAGCCAATTCTAGCGGTAGAGCCCGAACCAAGGGTAGAACCGGAAGAAGCGGTTGCAATGGAATGCGACAAGTACTTCGACTTTGAGAGTGCTATAGCATCCATAGAAGAGGATCTCCAGAAAAAGGAGAACCCTGAGGAAGCAATTCCTGTTGTAGACTCGGTCAAGGAGTCTGGAGAGCAAGCTCTCGGTGGCAGCAGTCACGATGGCAAACGCCGTGTTGGAGTAATCCAAGAGGATCTGGATGGATCCTGGTTTTTTTATCAAGACTCCTACGAAGATGAGTCCCTATCTTGGGATGCGTCTGTTGTATGTGGAGGACTCATAGGCGGCATCAAACATGATGAAAAACGCCAGATCGAGTTTTTCGCAACAAAGGTAGTTGAGTACATCAAAGATCTGGAGCGCAGATTATCTATCAACGCTTCAGGGGAGGAGAATTTGTCAATAACCGAAAGGGAAAGACATCAGATTTTCTCCACAACTATGTCTATAATCCCATGGGATATCAAGAACTATGAGGTCCCGACAACGATAGTAGACATGAGCGAATCTTCTCTGGAAGAAAACGCTGTACTTCAACCATATCTACACTGGATATCGGGGAAGTGGCCATCTCTGAGGTTAAGGTCAGATATGGTGGGAGTATCTTTACCGTTTTTGTATGTTGGGTTTGTTGATATCTTGGAGATCGATAGATCAGAACCAGATCAGATCAACCCACTGCCATACTTGGTGAAGGATGTACTCGGGTGCCTTGGCTATGGACCTAGATATGCCACGGCGCTGATTACTAGCACGATAAGGGAGGAAGAAGACCATCCGCAGTATGGGAAGGTAATACTTCCTAATATGCAAGTTTGGGATATTCATCCTTGAAAGAGTAGACGTTTGGTGGAACCTCAACGACAAAATCTCGATCAAAGAGGCTTGTGGCGGGATTATTACAAGAACAAGATAGTCCGAAAAGCCATAAAAGTTGAGTTCTTCAAGGACGTGTTGGAGCATGTGATAGCTCGCAAGGAGCAGTACTACGTGCTCTGTGACGGGATGACAACTGTCACGATTCTCCGATCAGACCTAAGCCTAATTGATGAGCATGCAGGAGATCGGGGATGACAGAGGTTTCTTGACCTTCTTGATAGTTTCGAGAGGAGAGAAAACTCTGAGTTGTGCTTCCGGACCGACACCTTTGAGGTCGGGAAACGGATCGCTGATTACACCGACAAATCCTTACATCAGCGAATCGATGAAGATGTGGAGAGAGCCCAACAAGCTAAGGAAGTCTGTCAAGTTCCATCGGGACTCTCAGAGAAAGAAGAAGTTGGCGAGTCTACAAAAGCCAACAACAATAACAACAATGAAGGAGTCTCCCAAGATAATACACCAATACAAACGGGAGAAGAAAAGCTAGAATAGGACAATTTTGTCGGTCTTTAGGACCCCACTAACTTTTTGTAATAGTTTAGATTCCATTTACTTTTGAGCTGGCAAACAGTGCATAAGCACCAGCTCCTTTGTGTATATATTTTACAGACCTCGACCTTATTTGGGGAGACAATCTGAATAGAGAATTTTCTCTCACATCCTTGAGCAGAATTCTTTGATTGTCCTCCGGGAGGAAATCTAAACGAAAAACTTTGATCACATCTCTTAGTTGAAGTTTTCTTTGATTATTCTTCGAAAAATACCTTAAAAACATCAAGAAAGGTTAGATCTGCGGATCGACACCTTGAAGGATAAGTCTTTGTGACTATACCTTGTAAGGCTTAAGCCTTCGGGCTGAAAACCTTGGATGATGAGTGTCTATATAAGTCCCTCATGGTATGGGCATTCGGATGAAATAGAAGAGCCTCTCCACAGCCTTCTCGTGTTCTGAGAAGAAGATTCTTGAGTTTCTCTAATTACGGAAGCTTAGTGAACTCTTTGAGCTATTCGTTTTAAGGTATGATAAACATCTTTGTGGTTTAAGTTGTTTATGTTGTTCTTTCAATCCTGAAATAAGATTTTAATCAAGGAAACTTAATTAAAGTGGTGTTAGCGCACGATTCATCTTATGACTGATTGTTCTAACCCGGAACTGCTCCATTTGGATCATGGGTTAGGCAAGGATTCTACTACTGGTCTTCTAAACACTGTAGTAGATCGTTTGGCAAGCTTATCAGCGCAAATTAAGCAGCTAACCAAGCTTGTGGAAAGTTATTCTAAGAAATTAGAAGAACTGACTCTCGTGCAGAGCGAATTCGAGGAATTCTTCCTTGAAGGTAAATCCAATCTGGGATTTGCGGCGAGTTCGAAATACTCAAACGAGTACTTGAGGTTGGCAGACCGCCGGCGACAAAGACAATTAAGAGAACCTTCTTAAGTATCGTTCCTGTAACAAAATTGGTATCAGAGCCGCTTAAGAAAAACTTCTTTTAAATTGTCTGTGAGGATTTACTCGAGAGAGTAAGGAGTTTGGGTAAAATTGGAACTGGGTAAAACCTGAGGATAGGTGAAGATACATTTTAAACTTCAGGTTATATTGGATAAAATATGTAAAGTTGAGGGTAGATTTGATAATTAAGCCTATTTATTTTGAGTCATCCAAGTCTTCCTCCCCGAAATTTCCCACGACACTCGCACCCGTGGAAAAGTAAAAAATATAAAATATGAAATATATTTGTGGAAAAAATTATATCGGCAAGAGGAAGACGAGGAGCCGAATAAAGATCCCGGATCAATTAATTTTGTTAGAAGTAGGGGTGGATAAGTTTTAAGGTAGGTTCCGAACGTGAAACTTAAAACCACGTTTGCTTACTTTTAAAACTTAAAACCTACTATGTAGCTCAAAGAATTACCCAGTTAGTTATAGTACTGGTTTCGATTCCGTTACCCGATGGGACAATTCTAGATTAAATCCATCACATTAGTACAATTAATCTAAAAAATCATTAACCATTATTCTAATCAATCTAAAAAAATCTCAAACATTGCTTCAATTAATTTAAAGGGTAAAGGACAATTATGCACAAAATCACTAAATATAAATAAGAAATATTTACAAACTTAAAATAAAAGTAATTTATATAAATAGAAAATAAAGATTATAAAAATTATATATAAAAATATATTATATCATATTTTAGGTTCATTCCGACTTGATATTGTCGGTTTTTAAAAATCCAATCTTATGGTCTTATTCTGATAGGTTACGGGTAATGGGGAAAAATAGTTATTGAGTCTTCCGGTGTGAATCAGCTGTCCCTTCCGTTTAATGTATGATGGTCCCTCCAATCACTAAACGCCAACAAAAAAAGAGCAGGTAGAAGAGAAAATAGTAAAAAGAGTAAAATTATAGAGGCCATGTGACTCTGGCTGACTGACTGACCGACTCAGGCCTATTTCCTTCAATTAAAATTTTAATTAAATGAAAGGCTATTAATGATTCAACGATATCTAAAAAGCTTTAACCATTTGTATTACTTATACCTTTCTTACCTATCAAGGAAACTAGAAAAATCAAATAATTAATTAAATGGAACAAAAGGTGAAGTAGTTAAACATACGATTGCATTATTTTTTATACGAGTAAATCGTTTATATAATAAATGACTCCCCACACCCCCCACTCAGTTACCAAACTCTCATAATGAAATCCAACATAGTGAAGGAGGAACAAGTTATTCCAACAAAATACACGTATAAGGCTTACATCTTACTGCATTATTTCTCGATTTCAACGAGAGGGAGGAGTCGAAGGAGGGGCCAGTATTCTCCCATGCGTTTCTCCGAGCATCTCTCCTCTGGCAAACGAAAAGCAACCCGTAACATAAGCAAACATTAAGCATCTGTTATTTCGGATCACAATTTGGGGAAGTGCAGTGGTTTGAAGTTACTTGACCCGCTGCACCATCGTTTCCTTCAATGTGTTTCATATAAATGCACAAGCCTGCAGAGATCGTGCAGTGGCGATCATTAAAATCCATTTCACGGCTGGCATTGCTGCAAATTTTCACATCATTTTTCATTTAGAGACGTCTGAGCGGAGTGATTGAGTCATATAAACATCGACGTAATCTAATCAGCCCGTCGATCGAATCTGTATCATATGTATGGGATATGCTCTGCTACTTTATGTGTAACCCCGATCCCTCCATTAGTATATTCCAGGAGATTGATCCAGTATTGATCGTATGGCCTTTCTTTATCAGGTTGAGGCAAAGAAGGCTGTCCCTAGGGATGACCAAAACAATATTTCAAGAAACCCAAGAGGCAACAACTTCTCTCCTGGCCAGAACAAAGAAAATCTTTGTTGGAGGATTACCTTCGACAATTACTGAGAGCGACTTCAAGAAGTAATTTGATCAGTTTGGATTGATTACGGATGTCGTCGTGACGTATGATCACAAACTATTGTTGTGATCAATGGACTATTGATTACGGACTCAATTATTGAGCTGCACATTCTGACTTTCCCAGCTGCTCACAAAACAAGGTGGTTATGAATATTGATTGAATGGAGGAAAATAAAGGGAGAGAAAATGATTAAAGTGCTTTCGGTGCGAATCTTCGTCGTTGAATGAATAGATGGGGGAGACACCCTTTCAAGTCTTCCTCCCCGAAATTTCCCACGGGACTCTCACCCATGAAAAAATAGCATCGTTTCACGCCCAATGATCAATTATAGCAAGATCAAATCTTTTGTTTAGGTTCTCTTTACTTAGGTTCATAGCGACCCACGGGCTACAAATATAATTTCAAACCATTAAAACTTTTAAGAGGTTTTCGGCATGTTCAAACTGAGATTTAGTACACCTTTTAGGGTTGTCGCAAGACCTTGCAATCCACGACGATCGGGTCAGTTAAAGTCTACCAAAATTAGGGCCTGATAGGTACCCAAAGCATGGCTTTCGAGATTCGAACATGATATCTCCGGTTAGTATCCGTACACGCGCGCAGGCGGTCCGCGTGCCTTGGGCGTGCGCGAGGTGGTTTCAACAAGCCTGAGGATCTGGACCCGCTCCCCCGAGGCTCAGTCCGGTCGGCGTTACGGCTCGAACGCCGGACGCTACGAAAAGAGGCCCAAGACTGGGCCTTCCCTTGATTCACGAACGGGTCTGCGGGGCGAAAGGCTGCGTAAGGTCTCGCATCGCAAATTTCGGGGAGGGCCCAAGGAGCGGCTCGAGTTGCCGTCACCTCATCCTAAATGGCTCCGAAAAAAATGTGTGTAGTGGGGGTTCAGTTTTAGCTTTGGAAAACCATTCGGAGTCGCCACCGACTTAGATTTAAAAAAATATGATTTAAGTCGGAAAATCAGAGTTCGGGTTCGGGGATTCCTATTTACTAACCAAAGTATTCTAACACATGCGAAAAGGGTGGCGATTTGTCCAAAAAAAAGTTACTTTTGATTAACGGGTGTTGAACCCGATCCGGGAGTGAGCCGGACTCTTATCGACGTTTTAACGGGCGTTGGACCCGAATTTAGACTTGTTTGATTAAGATCAGGCATGCAACGTATAACCTAAGAGCCTAGGCATGCGCGCGCCCACAAGCAATTATTTAGAACAAAAGGGCGGGGAAGGGCGGTGATTGCGGGCCTATGCACTTGGGCCCGCAATCCGTTACATGTGGGTTTTAAAATGAAATTTGGGGAGGCCCGCACCTCCCCTTTGTACCTTAGATTAAAGGTTGAGGCCGCTTTGTCTTCGAGCCCGCGGTTTTTAGGCCGGGGCGGATCCACGTGTTCTGATATACGCGTCTCCGAGTTAGTATTCGACGTTTTGGAGTTGACCTCCCGGAATCACATGCTCAGTGTACGTGCGAAGAAAATATAAGAGTGATTAGTATTGATTAAGTTTGATAAAATTTAATCAACTAAAAAGGAATGAGTAAAGCATGTCTTACCGCTTTGATCGGAGGTGTGCGTTCAGTGTAAGTTGTCGATGATATCCGAGAAATTTCTCGTGTTTCAGCTGTGGGCTTGGAATTTTATGATCCGTGACTCAAGCCCATCTTGCCTTACTTTGTGGGCTTATGCTTTGCGGCCCACTATGGAAGCCTTGTCTTTCTTTTGCTCCGAAGTCCTTCTCAGGCCTTCCTCCTCCTCCGCGTAGATTCGAACAGCAGATCTGTTGAGAGAAGATTCCAAAGAGGTGGTCGCTGCCAAGTCCTAGAGTCGGGGGCTGAGCGAGTGGTCTCCAAAGCCACCCCCTTTGAGATATGAAGCTGGCAGCGACGGCGTCCGGGTTTGGGGTTTGAAGTCGCCAGGGACGAGGGCTAGCTGGCGTCGCTGCGCTGTTGAGGTCGCCGGGAGAAGGGCTGCAGAGTTGTGGGTCGCCGGAGAGGACAGGGTATGTTTGCTGCCGTTGGGCTTGGGGTCGCCGGAAGGTGAAGTGGGTCTGCCGCTGAAGGAGGTTCACCGAGAAGTGGGGAGACGGGGCTGCCGTCGCTGGGGAGCGTGGTGGGAGGAGGGAGACGGGCCAGTTCTGCTGTGGATCTCGAGATGTCGAGGTGTGGATCGCTCGGAGAAGGGGAGGGGATCCGCTGTTGCCGAATCTGGAGTGTGATGCAGCTGGGTTGAGCATCAGGGGAGGAGGCCGGCCGGAGAAGAGAAATTGTCGGAGGTGCCGCGGAACCGCTGGCGGACTAGGGTCGTCGGGAAGCTGGTTGTCGACAGCCGCAGGGAGTGTGGGTCGCCGTGGAGCGCTGCCGATTCCGTGGGCGCCAGGGGGAAGTGAGGTTGGTTCGCTGAGGGATGAGTTGGCGGTGGGTCAGCTGCTGCAGATTCTTGGGATGTTGGGAAGTGCACGTCTGATGCAGGATCGGGAGCAAGATGCAGCCAGTCACCGGACCTTGGAGCAACTGTCGGCTGCTGTCTCTGTGGTCGTGAGTGGTAAGCTGAAGAACTCTACAATGTACACCTGCACAGAAATGAAGAGCATAAAAACAAAAGGGAAGGCTCCCCATGAAGAAGCTTAGGGTGGTGATTTGCATCAGTCCGGCATTGTGCAGAAAGAAAACGAAGGTAGGAGAAGGAAGAAGAAGAAGAAGAAGAAGAAAGAGAGCAGGGAAAAACCCCTGTAACAAACTATATTACCAACGATTGACACACAGTACGCTTTATACAAAACCCCAGCAACAGAACATGTGCTGAAATACCAAAAATCTCCTCTCCTCCAACTTCTGCATTCTCAATTCAGCAAGTCTTGTCTTGGGCTTTGTCTCGAACTATTTCGGGGCCAGGGCTGCTGGTAGCCTTGAGTTGCTCCTGGGCTGGTTTAGTCCAACACTTCCCCTCAACTCGAACTGTATTATTAGCCAGGTCTATATCTCCACCCTTCTTGTTTGCCTTCATTCCTCCAGCACTTAACCCATGCCCAGAAGCATCACTCGTTAGTTCCAGTGTACAGACATTACTTACATGCTCATCTGCTGACTCCACATTCTCCCACAATTGTTCACTCTTCCAATGAACAAAATTGTCCCTGCTGGCCACCGTGAGCCATGACCGAGCTCTTAAAAATTTCTGCACTGGAATCACTTTAGTGAGAGGATCTGCTACTTGCCCTTCGGATCCCACATGCAATATTTTAAGACTCCCATTCATGACCTTTTCCCTTACAAAATGGAAATCTATTTCAACATGCTTAGTGCGAGCATGCAAAATAGGATTCCCAGCAAGGTGAACAGTGCTCATATTGTCACAGAGTACTGTCGGAACAGTCTCTGTTTTGCCCTGTAAGACTTGCAGCTCTGCTAATAGTTTCTGAACCCAACTCACCTCAGCTGCTCCGTCGGCCAACGCTCGATATTCTGCTTCTGTACTTGAACGAGACACTACACGCTGCTTATGTGAGGCCCAGGATATCAGGTTGTGTCCCAGAAATGTACAGTATCCACTCGTGCTTTTCCTATCATCCGGACAACTTGCCCAATCGGCGTCCGTGAAACAGGATATGGCCAACGAATCATCAGCAGTGAACACGACCCCATATTGGACAGTTCCCTTGAGATACCTAAGGATACGTTTCACTGCCTGAAAGTGAGTAGAGGTTGGACGATGCATGAATTGACATACCTTGTTCACAGCGAAGCATATGTCAGGTCTGGTGTTACTACAATACTGTAGTCCTCCCACAATACTTCGATATTCTGAAGGATCTGGGAGCTCCTCTCCATCATACAATGACAAGGTACGAGTGGAAGCCATGGGAGTGGAAACAGGTCTGCAATCTGCCATATGTGCTCGCTCAAGAAGGTCCTTAATGTATTTCTCCTGGCACAAGTGGAGTCCTCTGTCCTGACGAGTAACTTGAAAGCCAAGGAAATAGGAGAGTTCTCCGAGATCTTTCAGAGCAAATTCCTTATTCAACCGTGGCAATAATGCATCCAGACCAGCAGAATCAGATCCCGTGACGATAATGTCATCAACATACACGAGGATAATCAAAATACCTTCTTCTGTACGTTTATAGAACAAGGATGCGTCTGCCTCTGAGTTAATGAACCCCCACTATCCCAAGCACGTACTAAGCTTCATATACCAGGCCTTCGGGCTCTGCTTCAGTCCATACAGCGCTTTCTGAAGCAGACAAACATGAGCCGGGTAGGCGGAGTCTTCAAAACCCGGAGGTTGTTGCATATAGACAGTCTCCGACAGCTCACCGTGAAGAAAGGCGTTATGGACATCCAACTGGCGGAGAGGCCAACCACAGGACACAGCCAGGCTAAGTACAACCCGTATGGTTTGATGTTTCACTACCGGGCTAAAGGTTTCTTTATAGTCCACTCCTGCCGTTTGATGAAAGCCCTTCGCAACCAGACGTGCTTTACACCGTTCCAGCGACCCATCGGAATGGACTTTCACTTTGAAAACCCACTTGCAACCCACTATCTTCTGTCCGCAGTTTGCTAGAACAAGAGTCCAAGTCCCGTTCCGCAGCAGTGCCTCATATTCCACTCTCATCGCCTCCTTCCAGATTGGTGTCGAAAGGGCCTCATCAATGGTTCTTGGTTCAGATGGGATGAGAGAGGGGATCTGGGAAGTGCAGGTGAGGTATGTTTTTGGTTTAAAAATCCCAGCCTTTGACCGTGTAGTCATGGGATGTATATTAAAAGAAGTTGATGGTATTTCGAGTGGCCTTGTTGGCTCCGGTGCATGGGATGGAGAGGAAGCAGCACTGGTGACAGGTGATGCAGAAGAATCAGTAGGACGCAGAGAAGGTGAGGAATGAGAGAATGAAGCTGGCATTGTACTTGAGGGAGGAAAGATAACAACAGGAAGACAGGACTGGGAAGAGGGGGGGTGATCGACTGTGGGATATGTTGGAACGGAAAGGTGTGTTCATCAAAGATGACATGCCGAGAGATATACACTCTATTTGATACGGGATCAAGACAGACATATCCTTTATGGGAAGAACTACGACCAAGGAAGACGCACGAGGTGGATCGTGAATCAAGTTTATTGTGGGAGTAAGGACGAAGTAAAGGAAAACAGCGACAACCAAAAATTCGCAAAGAAGTATAGTCAGGAGCAACTTTAGTAAGAAGGAACACAGGAGAAAGGAAGTTCAAGACCCTCGACGGAAGGAGGTTGATCAGAGACACCGCTTCATGAAAAGCGTATGGCCAGAATGCTTTAGGAACACTGGCATGAGTAAGAAGGGTGAGTCCCATGTCCACCACATGGCGATTCTTACGTTCAACCCGACCGTTTTGTTGCGGGGTATAAGGACATGAAACTTGGTGTGAAATACCCTGTTTAGTCAAGAGAGTGTGAAGGGATCTGAACTCGCCGCCCCAATCAGAGCGAACTTTGGATATGGAAGATTGATATTGAGTATGGACTAAGGCCTGAAACTGCAGAAAGGCTGCCAGTGCTTGAGATTTGGTGTGTAGGAAATAAATCCACGTAAAACGGGTAGCATCGTCAATAAACAAAATGAAGTAACGAGCTCTAGTGGTGGATGGCACAGGTGAAGGGCCCCAGAGATCGGTATGTATGAGCTGAAATGGGAGAGAAGCACGCGAAGAGGAAACAGGGAATGGTAGCTGATGATGTTTGCTCAAAACACATGCTTGACAAAAAGGTAAAGGATGTAGAGGAACTCGATCTGTATCTGTTAAAGAGTGTAAAACCCGAGACAGAGTGTCAACATTCGGATGGCCTAACCTGGAGTGCCAGACAGAACTATTTACATTACTACGTTTGGTAGCATTCCAGACATAACCAAGAGGGACATCAGTTGACCCATGAGATGAAATGGACGAGATGGTATGAACAGGGGTTGATGAAGGTGAAGAGGAAGTCAGGTGACATTGATTAGCTTGAGCTGGAAGTGGAACGGGAAATTTGTAAAGCCCCTGATGCAGATGACCCGTGAGGAGGACGCGATTGGAGATCTTGTCCTTGACAAAACACGAATCAGAATGAAATTCCAGAAACACATTATTGTCTTGACAGAGTTTTGAAACACTAAGTAAATTCTGAGAAAGAGCGAGAGTGTGTAGAGTATGAAGGAGGCGTAAAACACCTGATTCAGTATGCAGAACTTTGTCACCAGTGTGCTGAATGGGAATGTGTGCACCATTGCCAACAAGGACCGAAGAGGAACCATCATGGACAGACAAATTTTGAAGATGAGAAGACGAAGGCGTCATATGATGCGTTGCACCAGAGTCACACAACCAGTCCTCTGTAAACGGAGGGGATTGATATACAGAGGTGGGTTGGGGAAGAGTAGGAGAGGGAGTAAAGGTGTCATATGAGGTGAAGTTCGACTGTGGGGGATTAGGCGACCTGGGTTGGTAGGACTGTGTTTGGGGGGTAGTGATATAGGAGGGGTTAAGTCGATGAAAACATTGTAAGGCAGTATGACCAATTCTGAAACAAATTTGACATTTCGGTCGTGGTCTGAAGAATGGTCAACTACCACCCCTGAGGTATAACGCAGAGGAATTAGGACGTTGTGGGGGACGGCCAAGGAGGCTGGTTTGGGAAGAGAGTGTGTGGTCAGGAGAGTTAACAAGAGTTGAAGTAGGCTGGGTTATCTGGGCTGGTTTGGTGGACGAACCATGACGAGGCCGCGCACCCTGGTTGGAATTGAGTGAAGAGTAGTGTACCTGAGGCAGCGTGCAGTCAAGTCCCTGTCTCCTTTCCAGCCGTAGCTCAAAATTGATGAGCAGATTTTGGGCCTCCTCCACCGTAATCCGGTCTGAGCTATAGATTGAGGTGACGACCGCATCATACTCCAACGGCAGTCCTTCGAGCATGCACCACAGATAGTCACGCTGACTGACAGGTTCTCCAACAGCAGCGAGTTGCTCGACCAAATTCTTCAAGGTACTCAGATATTGTTGCATCGTCCTGCCCTCTTTACGAAGCTGTTGCATCTGCGTTTTGAGATTCATCACTCTAGAGGGAGACACAGACTCGAATCTGTTTCTGAGCGTTAACCAAACTTCGCTGGCCGTCTTACAGCAGACCACCTGCCCGAGGGTTTCCGGGGTTAATGCAGAAAAAAGCAGGCTCATTACAGCCTTGTCCGTCCTTTGCCAGACCTTAAACTCAGGATTCACGAGAAGGCCATCTGTGTCTAAAAATTGCGACGGAGGAACTGTGGAGTGAAATGAAATCTTCAAACCCAGCCGCAACTATTGCTGCCATCACCTGTCCTTTCCACACTAAATAGTTGGTATCATCCAACTTGACTAATGAGGTGAAGAAACTTGCTGGCATCTGCATCTGTGGAAAAACAGAGCCAGCTTGACCAGATGACGCCGACCCGTGAGTAACTGAGCCAACAGCAGGAGTAGAGGTGTGATCAGCCATCGCACTCTTGTAGCTCACGCCTTTGTTTGCTCTGATACCATGAAGAAGCTCAGGGTGGTGATTTGCCTCAGTCCGGCATTGTGCAGAAAGAAAACGAAGGTAGGAGAAGGAAGAAGAAGAAGAAGAAGAAGGAAAGCAGGGAAAAACCCCTGTAACAAACTGTATTGCAAACAATTGACACACAGTACACTTATACAAAACCCCAGCAACAGAACGTGTGCTAAAATACCAAAAATCTCCTCTCCTCCAACTTCTGCATTCCCAATTCAGCAAGCCTTGTCTTGGGCTTTGTCTCGAACTATTTCGGGGCCAGGGCTGCTGGTAGCCTTGAGTTGCTCCTGGGCTGGTTTAGTCCAACACCCCGCGACGCTAAATGCATCCGCAGGGAGCTTGGACCAGTTCTCCGTCGTTGACAGGGGAATGGAGCTGATCGGTCGTCTAAACGGGTCGCGTTGCTGCAGTAGAGAGAGACATCCGCATCGAGGGTCAGGGCTGGTGAGGGGGGGACTGTTGTTGATGATTATTGCTGGTCACGCCACACCCAAAAGGATCAAAGATCGTCGCCGCCCTAGGTAACGTGCTCTCTGTCCGGCCGTCATTGACTGCTCTGCATAAGTTGGTCATCGAGGGGGTTCCCATGGTGACTTCTGCTCCTTACCTTGGCGGAGGAAACGGCTGAGGAGCTAGGGATGATGGCGAGGCAGCTGGGGTTCTCTGTTCGTTCCCGGAGAAGCTAGCTAGAAAGGAATTCCCGAAGAATGAAGAAGAAGCCCCTCCTTTTCTCACCCGATCCTTCTCCCCTTTTTGTTAATTAATTTTTTTTCTTTTTATTTTTTTATTCCTTCTTCCCCAAAGAACCGTTTTTCTGCCTCAGTCTGCCTCCGCCTCTTCCCACCAATGGCAGGGTGCCAAGTGGCGAATTGGTTAGCTCCTCATGTGCGATCCCTCCATGTTTGTTTAGATCGTTAGGTTGTGGATAATCTTGAAAATAAACCAAATAAAACAAAAAAAAACGAAATAAACTACAATAAAATAAAAATGTGGTTGAGCTTGAGTTGGGCTTAGGCTTTGGCCTTTTCATAATTGGGGTCTTTGGGCTTTTAACAGGAATTGGGCTTTGGATGAAAAATTGGGTCGGCCCATTAATTTAAGGCATTACAGTATCCTTAAAAACACTGATAAGTTCTTAAGTTCACATGTTTCCAAGAGTTTTATAACTTAAAATTAATATAATTGAATGGATCTTTGGCAAGATATTTGGTAAAAAATATCAGCTCATTGTTGAGTAGATTCGTACCTGTTTTGTTGGAATAATTCCCATTGTTTGTACTTTCACGAACATTACAAACAATTTCAATATGTTTTGTATGGACTGCTGATCACGCTTGTCGAAGGCGGCAAATTAATTACTCTCATAAACCTAACTAACTTGTAGATAGGGCAAGCAGAGGTCGTTCCCACATAGAATCAACAGAGACAAATTCCTAACAGCGCACGTTTAACAAATTCGAGGTCAAGTCAAACAAGATTAAATTGAGATTAAAACTGAAAAAGAGAGTGCAAATAACGATAATTCAATCAATTAATAAAGCCTAGGACTATCAACTTCCCCTAACGAATTATCTAACTCGTTCCTTCCTTTCTCCAGTTATTAAATTCTCAAGTTACTAACCTAGGGTTCGAATATCTCTTTACGCCTCTCCCGAGTGCTCTAAAGACGTATTCCCTGTATCAAGCTAATTACTCTATTCCTAGGCAATTAACTAGTGGGAACCCATTATGCAACAACCCTAAATGGCTACCTAAGGCAATCTGGTATATTCCTATCCTTCTCGCTAATTAGCTCCGTTTTCCAACGTGACGCTAACTTAGGCTATTCAATCCACGGCTTAACCTAAACAACTTTTCCAAGCCCGAATAGGTCTCCTGATCAAATTAATTAGTGGCCAGTCAATTAACCGCATTAAGAACAAGATATGAATAAGTAATCACACGAATTCACATAACACGGAGAAAAGAAATTCACTCGTTAGATAAAATCGCTAGGTTCCATTGAAGTCCTAGAAAAAGAAATTAGTTCATAACGTAAAAGAAATTCAACTCAAATTCAAAAGAAAATGAGAGCGACATAATAATCAAAGAGGGGCAAGAAAAGAAAAACGCCCTCTCGAATCCTCCGATCCGAGAAGTAGTCGCCTAGTCTTGATCACCGCTTCAACCCTAGCCGTCTCCGAGTCGAATGTCTCCTCCGTTCTTCACCAAAAGAAAAGACTCTAAAAGCCAAAAGGAAGGTCCCTAGAGTTACCTCTAAAACTAAAATATATAGATCCCCTAAAAAATATTTCCTAAGATTCTCCAAATCTAGGCAATATTTCTAGGGAGAATAAAATAAAATAAAATCTAAAACTTCCAACTAAATGACTAGTTGATCCTCTATTTCTTCACAATGCAGTCTTAGGAAGACTTAAAAACTCCTCAAGCGATTAGCCTTCAAAATTCGCAGAAAGCTTTCGTCAGCTACAGAACACCCAGGGACACGTCCTTGGAAACTGAGGGACGCGTCCCTCAGCTCTCTGTCTGTTTTCCGCTCATCTTCACATTTCTTCATCCGATCTTCAAAATCTCCTTCATTTTCCTGCATTAACACATGACAAACCAAGAGGCAGCAACAAGATAACCGACTCGAGAATTGTTTTCACTCACTACCAATCCATACCGAGAATTCGTTGTCCAATTAAAGAAAAACAACCGTTTAATCACCCAATTAAGCTCACTTTTCACTCTTCCATAAGTCGTAAGCATGTGCATAATAGTCATCATCGAACAAGGGTCATCAAAGATATCATCAAGTTCACTGAAGAGTCTGACACGCCGTGACTTACCCTAAAAAAAAATTACCCTAAAAAAATGACCCAAGAGAAAGCAAAACACCAATGAAAATCAACCCAAACCACGTAGATCAGCACAATTGCAGCACCCCAAAACCTAGACTAAACATCGCCCCGATGTAAAAAAAATTGAATAAAAGATGAAGGGAACGAAGTGCTCCCCTGGGGTGAGCTAGTCGTCGATATTTTCCTCCTCAAAGTCTGGAGAGTTGTCATTTTCCGAACCAAGTTCATCGTCCGAAAAGGGGGTTTGAGGCGGTTGCATAGAAAAAATAATTTGGGTTAGGGTTGTTACAACTTATAATGATGTTGTTTTCTTTTATTATTATTATTTTTTTATTATTTTTTTGAAGGGACACGGGTCTGTAGGATTGCAGAATGCCCAAGGATGCGTCCTTGGGTATGAGGGACGCGTCCCTCAGCTTCATGTAAAATAAAATGAAAAATGTCAAAAATCTAAAACGATAAGACGAAATAATGCGCAAATAATAATGAAAAAAAACAATAAACTCGGGTTGCCTCCCGATAAGCGCTTGATTTATAGTCATCGGCTTGACTTTCTTGTTACTTTCAGGCCTCTTTTAGGTGAATCGAGGATGCTTCACGATCAAAACTTCCCCGATAATGTTTTAACAATTGCCCGTTTACCTTGAATATCCTTCCAGAACTCTCTTCTAAAACATCTACGGCTCCATATGAGAATACCTCAACAACTCGAAAAGGGCCCGACCATCGCGATTTCAGTTTCTCAGGGAATAATTTGAGTCGGGAGTTGAACAGCAATACCAGTTGGCCTGTCTCGAAGTGTCTGGGTATGATCTTACCATCGTGCCATTTCTTTGTCTTGTCCTTGTACACTCTCGCACTGTCATATGCCTGCAACCGAAGTTCATCGAGCTCATTCAATTGAAGTAATCGTCTTTCACCGGCTTCTTCGAGATTTAAGTTCAACTTTTTGAGAGCCCAATACGCCTTGTGCTCGAGTTCCACCGGAAGGTGACATGCCTTGCCAAAGACCATTATGTACGGTGACATCCCAATTGGATTTTTATATGCTGTCTTGTATGCCCACAATGCATCATCTAGCTTTGTCGACCAATCCTTCCTGGTTGGACATACTGTTTTCTCTAGAATCCGCTTGATCTCCCGATTAGAAACTTCGACTTGCCCGCTCGTCTGTGGATGATATGTTGTAGCTATCTTGTGCTTGATACCGTACTTCTTCAGGAGTTGATCAAAATAGCGGTTGCAGAAGTGCGTCCCTTCGTCGCTTATGATAGCCCGTGGTGTGCCAAATCGAGTAAAAATCTGCTTTTTCAAAAACTTGCACACGACTTTAGAATCATTAGAAGGCAAAGCTACTGCTTCCACCCACTTTGAAACATAATCAACAGCCATAAAGATGTACTTATTATTAAAAGATGAAATAAAGGGACCCATGAAATCGATACCGCACACATCGAATAGCTCAACTTCAAGGATGCCTTGCAACGGCATCTCGTGTCTCTTGCCGATGTTTCCCACGCGTTGACACCTGTCACAAGATGCAACAAAATTATATGAATCCTTGAAAATGGTCGGCCAATAGAATCCTGATTGTAGAACTTTAGCCGCTGTTCGGTCTCCTCCGAAGTGTCCACCATAGGGTGACGAGTGGCAATGTTCGAGGATACCTTTGATTTCCTCCTCTGGCACACATCTCCTGATAACTTGATCAGCACAATGTTTAAAGAGAAACGGTTCATCCCACATGTAATAGCGTACATCATGCAAAAATTTCTTCTTTTGTTGAGGAGTAAAGTCAGATGGAACATGGTCAGAAACAATATAATTCACAAAGTCAGCATACCAAGGGCACGACAAATCGTTCGTAGCAAACAATTGTTCATCAGGGAATGACTCATTAATTAGCATATGGTCAGGAGATGAAGTCGCATTTTCTAACCTCGATAAATGATCCGCAACTTGGTTTTCGGATCCTTTTCTGTCCCTAATTTCAAGATCAAACTTTTGTAAAAGAAGAACCCACCTGATGAGTCTCGGCTTTGCCTCTTTCTTTGAGATCAAGTACTTAATGGCAGAATGGTCAGTGAAAACGATAACTTTCGTACGAACAAGATAACTACGAAATTTATCAAAGGCATAGACAATCGCAAGCAACTCTTTTTCTGTGGTAGTGTAATTTACCTGAGCATCATCAAGAGTTCGACTTGCATAGTAAATGACATGAAATACCTTATTCACTCGTTGTCCTAGATCGGCTCCGACCGCGTAATCGCTTGCATCACACATTAGTTCAAATGGTAAATTCCAATCAGGTGCAATAACTATAGGGGCAGAAATTAACCTTTGTTTGAGCTCATTGAAGGCACTAAGGCAGTCGTCATCGAAAATAAAGGACTTGTCCTTCTCTAAGAGATTGCAAAGTGGCTTGGAGATTTTGGAAAAGTCCTTGATAAACCTTCTATAAAATCCTGCGTATCCAAGAAAACTCCGGATTGCTTTGACTGATGTTGGTGGCGGCAACTTTTCGATCGTTTCTATCTTAGCTCGATCCACTTCAATCCCCTTGTTTGATATCCCGTGTCCAAGAGCAATACCCTCCCGAACCATAAAATGACATTTTTCCCAATTTAAAATAAAGTTTGTTTCTTCACAACGTTTCAGCACACGAGCTAAATTTGTCAAGCAATCATCGAAAGACATTCCAAAGATAGAAAAATCATCCATAAAAACTTCAAGACATTGCTCAACCATATCAGTAAAAATAGCCATCATGCGTCTCTGAAACGTAGCTGGGCCATTACATAGACCAAAAGGCATTCGACGAAAAGCAAACGTACCATACGGGCATGTGAAAGTGGTCTTTTCTTGATCTTCTGCAGCTATAGCTATTTGGTTATATCCAGAATAACCATCTAGAAAACAATAAAATTCTTTACCTGCTAGACGATCCAACATTTGATCAATAAACGGGAGTGGGAAATGATCATTTCTTGTAGCTTTATTCAACTTCCTATAATCCATGCACACTCGCCAACCAGTCACCGTTCGCGTGGGAATGAGCTCATTCTTTTCATTGGAGACGACAGTCATCCCACCTTTCTTAGGTACACACTGCACAGGACTCACCCACGAACTGTCAGTAATCGGATATATTATACCTTCATCAAGCCATTTGATTATTTCCTTCTTGACTACTTCCTTCATGTTTCGGTTGAGTCGTCGTTGATTCTCCACTGAAACCATAGAGTTTCATTACTTCCAAGATATGCATACCTCAGGTGTTCAGGTAATGGTTTCAGCTCTAATTTGGGTGGTTCTTCAATAGATGGTTTCATCGGATTATGCGGCCTCTCCAAAGCTTCAAAATGCGCTCCCCTTAACATGTGTGGTATTGCATCCATTGCTTTTATCACTTCTTGTACTTCTTCATTGTCGGATGACGTTGAATTCATTGCAATTTCAAGTGGATCATCATAGGGAATCTCGGTAGAGTACCTATTCAAAACATCTTCAATTAGAAAGCATTCATCAATTTAATTCGGGCATTTCAGCGATTTTAAAACATTAAAGGTCACCTCCTCATCATTAACCCGAATGGTCAGTTCACCTTTTTGAACATCAATGAGGGCTCTACCTGTTGCCAAGAATGGCCTCCCTAAAATGATGGGGATATTCTTATCTTCCTCAAAATCTAAAACTACAAAATCCGCTGGAAAGATAAATTTATCCACTTTAACAAGCACATCTTCAACAATACCCCTTGGATATGTTATTGATCTATCAGCTAACTGCAATGTCACAGACGTAGGTTTCACTTCCCCCAAACCTAACTCATGGTATACAGATAAAGGCATAAGATTGATACTCGCGCCAAGATCACACAAAGCCTTACCATTGAATTGCGAACCAATAGTGCAAGGGATAGTGAAACTACCTGGATCCTTTAGCTTAGGAGGAAGTTTTCGTTGCAATATGGCACTGCATTCTTCCGTTAGTGCGACGGTTTCAAACTCACCTAACCTTCTTTTCTTCGATAGGATATCCTTCATGAACTTGACGTAGCTCGGCATCTGTTCAAGAGCTACTGCAAAAGGAATGTTAATATGGAGTTTCTTAAACACGTCGAGAAACTTACGGAATTGGGCTTCATCATGCTTCTTTGCTCTTTGAGGGAATGGAAGTGGTGGTCGTTCTATCTTCCCCATGTTAGGTATTATCCAAGTGGGACGATGTGGTTGATCAGTTGGGGGAGGGACACGTCCTTCAGATGGCACGGTCGCGTCCTTTTGTGTTGCTTCTTCCACAGAATGTTCAGGGACGCGTCCCTCAGATTCGGAGGACGCGTCCTTCACGGTTCTGTGAAAATTCTGAAATTCATTATCTCGACCTTCATTCAGCCTGGACGTGTTCGCCCCCTCGTTGGTTGGTCCTTGTGAAAGATCACTAATCTCACTTGGCTTTTTATTGTCACTCGACCGAACCTTTGGGGGTGCTTCTTCAAGTGCTCGGCCGTTCCTCAAAGTTACTGCCTTAATATATTCTCGTGGATTAACCTTAGTATCACTTGGCAACCCTCCTTGTTGACGTGAGTTCAAGGCTTGAGCGAGCTGACTGACTTGATTCTCCAAGTTCCTGATTGATGCTGTTTGATTTTTTATTATAGCATCTTGATTTGCCATGTACTTCATCATCAATTCCTCAAAATTCGTCTTCTTTTCTGGTTCTAGGGCTTTGGGTTGCTGAAACCCCGGAGGTTGCGTTGCTCGATGATCTACTGTTTGCTGCCCTTTCCAAGAAAAGTTAGGATGGTTCCTCCACCCCGGATTATACGTGTTGGAATAGGGATTGTTCCTCTGATTTCCTATAAAATTGGCCTCCTCCATGCTAGCAGAGCATTGATCTGTTATATGTCCACCACCGCAAATATCACATCCTCTAGTTGTACTCTGGATGGACTGTACATTCACTGAATCGAACTTCTTAGCCAATGCTGATATCTGCGCTTGAATAGACGTGAGGGCATCCAGTTCATGAGCATCCGAAACTTTTCTACCACTTATTCGGTCAAACGATTGACTCGGTACACATGTTCTCCTCATAGTCTCCAGAAGCTCCCTTCCTTCTACGTATGATTTTCGTAGGAATGATCCGTTCGATGCTAGGTTTCTGACAACCCGTTGTAGAAAGCTTCCAATTGTCGCCATCCCGGTAGATCATGATATGGGCATTGAATTAATAAATTTTTGAAGCGCTCCCAAGCCTCCACGAAAGTTTCTGTCTCATGTTGCTTGAATGTGCAGATTTCATTCCTCATGTGGGATATCTTGGATGGCGGGAAATATTGATCTAGGAATGCTTCTTCCATCTGTTCCCAGGTACTGATTGATCCAGCCGGCAGCGAGTTCAACCAACTCTATGCTCTATCCTTCAAGGAGAAGGGAAATAACTTCAATCGAACTGCATCTTGTGGCACTCCGTTTTGCCTGAAACTGTCGCAAATGCTTAAGAACTTCCTCAAATGCTCATGCGGATCCTTAATCGCTGACCCTCGAAACATCACTGAATTCTGAATCATCTGGATCACTGATGTCTTTATTTCATAGTCTCGAGCTTGAATCGCAGGCGCAACGATACAAAACCGATTGATGTGAGGTTTTGCTGAAGTGAATTCCACCATCGGCCTGTTATCAATGTCCTGCTGACCCTCGTTCTGTTGAGGTAGAATTAGGTTTCCGTCCATGTTGATGTGTTGTGCACTAGCTTTCTCACGAACCAGTCTATGGAAAGTCCTTTCGATTTCAGGATCAAAAGGAAGAATTTCTGTACTTCGAGTTCGTCACATATACCTAATGTTAAAAATATCAAAAGAAATAAGTAAGAAAATTAAACAACTTGAACGTCAAATAGATAAACGTGATGACAGTAGAAAACAAATTTCTCAAAATTGATTCCCCATCAGCGGCGCCAAAATTTGTTCACGCTTGTCGAAGGCGGCAAATTAATTACTCTCACAAACCTAACTAACTTGTAGATAGGGCAAGCAGAGGTCGTTCCCACAGAGAATCAACAGAGACAAATTCCTAACAGCGCACGTTTAACAAATTCGAGGTCAAGTCAAACAAGATTAAATTGAGATTAAAACTGAAAAAGAGAGTGCAAATAACGATAATTCAATCAATTAATAAAGCCTAGGACTATCAACTTCCCCTAACGAATTATCTAACTCGTTCCTTCCTTTCTCCAGTTATCAAATTCTTAAGCTACTAACCTAGGGTTCGTATATCTCTTTACGCCTCTCCCGAGTGCTCTAAAGACGTATTCCCTGTATTGAGCTAATTACTCTATTCCTAGGCAATTAACTAGTGGGAACCCATTATGCAACAACCCTAAATGGCTACCTAAGGCAATCTGGTATATTCCTATCCTTCTCGCTAATTAGCTCCGTTTTCCAACGTGACGCTAACTTAGGCTATTCAATCCACGGCTTAACCTAAACAACTTTTCCAAGCCCGAATAGGTCTCCTGATCAAATTAATTAGTGGCCAGTCAATTAACCGCATTAAGAACAAGATATGAATAAGTAATCACACGAATTCACATAACACGGAGAAAAGAAATTCACTCGTTAGATAAAATCGCTAGGTTCCATTGAAGTCCTAGAAAAAGAAATTAGTTCATAACGTAAAAGAAATTCAACTCAAATTCAAAAGAAAATGAGAGCGACATAATAATCAAAGAGGGGCAAGAAAAGAAAAACGCCCTCTCGAATCCTCCGATCCGAGAAGTAGTCGCCTAGTCTTGATCACCGCTTCAACCCTAGCCGTCTCCGAGTCGAATGTCTCCTCCGTTCTTCACCAAAAGAAAAGACTCTAAAAGCCAAAAGGAAGGTCCCTAGAGTTACCTCTAAAACTAAAATATATAGATCCCCTAAAAAATATTTCCTAAGATTCTCCAAATCTAGGCAATATTTCTAGGGAGAATAAAATAAAATAAAATCTAAAACTTCCAACTAAATGACTAGTTGATCCTCTATTTCTTCACAATGCAGTCTTAGGAAGACTTGAAGACTCCTCGAGCGATTAGCCTTCAAAATTCGCAGAAAGCTTTCGTCAGCTACAGAACACCCAGGGACGCGTCCCTCATCTCTCTGTCTGTTTTCCGCTCATCTTCACATTTCTTCATCCGATCTTCAAAATCTCCTTCATTTTCCTGCATTAACACATGATAAACCAAGAGGCATCAACAAGATAACCGACTCGAGACGAAACAGAAACAGAAACTAAGAAAACAACTAAGATTGACTTAAAATAAAACTAAATTAAAAATGACTCAAATCCTACCAAATCTCTATCAATACTCTTCCGACTAACCACATAAAGCCTCGTTAAGGATACGAAATAACCCTACTTTCGTGGAGTTATCAACTGCTACTTAACTATCATGAAATAATGAGGTAGGTGTAAACTTTAACATCTTCTAATAAAAAAAAGTGAGTATTTTACTACAAGTCATGAGCATCAAACATGGCCTCGATATTTGGTAAGACATTATAATCTTCCAATTAGTATTATCTAAAATTCTAGTTGATGTATGAAGAAACATCAATATAATTGTTTTTAATTCCGAGTTACGAACATTATTTGATAAATTTTAAAAATTAATGTCTTATTTCACAAAATATTTACAATAACAACAAACAAATCAACCGGTCCTTCTTCTGCGTCACTGCATTTCCTATGTAGGCGGGAATACATCATCGAGTGTAATTGGAAGGCATTATGCAATCTTTTCATTCTTCTATATATTTCGTTACATTATCAGCGGTGTTATCTGCAGTTCATTCAAGAATGCAAAAAATGTGCTCTGATCTTAAACGATTTTGAAAAGAAGTTATTGTTGGAGGTACCGGAGCATTGTACTAAAGGAATGAAAATGTACCTGTTATTCTTTTAAAAAGTAAGTTCCGACTATTTCCATCAAACTAAAAGAAATGGGAATAAACGACGTAATGATTATATAAGTGGTTATTTCAAACAATGTTGGGTTTAAAGAAAGCGACAAATAATATGAAAGAAAGGAAAAGTTATGTCCCGTGTTACTTTGACGTTTGTGCCACAATGATTTGTAACATTTCAGAAAAGAAAAGGTAACAGCTTCGTTGCTCATAACATAGACGCGTACAGATGGCTTTGCGAACGGAGAATTCAAGTACAGCGACAAGGAGATAGTATTTCCCCAACATCATTGCAAACCATGTACCATTCACAATATGAAGGGAAGGACACGGATAATAACATTAATTACGTATGCATGTCGTTATTCTCCACCGCGGCACCTGTACTTTTTGAAGCAACCGTGGGTGAAAGTATTCTTGGGAACCGGTGTAGTGTGCGCGCTTCGTTGGCAGTGCGGGGGCTTTGTTCCAGGCCTTCTGCATGGGTCGAGCACCATCCAATTCCCAGCGGCGGGTTTCGGGGTTGTCGCTGTAATGCTGGTGACCAAAACTAGGCAGAGGATCAGCACCAGCTTTGGCTTCTGCATTCCCATCTTCTAGAACAGGTTGAGGCTTCTCGTCGTGACGTATGTCAATCTTCGCTGTAGGGTGGTGTCTCTTTTGTGTGGGCTGCGGGCATCTTATAAAGGACATACAAGCAGCGGTTCAGAATAGGATTAACGATTCGTTAGGCCGAGTGGAAGTTAATGATTTCGGTTTTTTAGGCGATCCATTCTCTCCGAACAATTTCAAGCTGTTAGGGTGGTTTCTCTGTACAAATGGATAATATGAGAAATATTACTGCTAAAACCTATAAATAGAATATTACTAAATGATTTTGGCAAAATGTCGATTCGTGCTCGAACTTTTGGCCGAATTTCTTTTTTAGCGTAACGTTTAAAAGGTTATGTTTGTAGCGTTAAATCAATATTATAAATCATTCGTGGCCTAATTTAGACGCCGTCGTCAATTTGAGTAACGGTGATCAAATAATTTTCCGACGTGTATTGTTTTAGTTATTTTTCTTTATCTTACGTGGAGGTAAGTATTGGCTTTTTCCCCGAACATTGGACAGACTTTGTTTTTTGTCATAACATTTAACAATATTTCTTTTGTGCCCAAATTTTATGTTTTTGTGGCCTAATTTAAATGTTAACCGACTTCAAATAATTTTCGATCCCTTTTAGTTTTTTTTATCTCATATTAATATTTGACAAAAATAAATACAACTTTATGAGTTTGGATTCCGACAAAAGTATTTTTCGCTTGAAAACATTAATCTCTGGATTGCGCCTATAAACAGTTTATACCTCATAAGACTTAATCTCCCTCTTGCGCCTCAATAAGTTGTTGGGGCAAACGTTTTAGTGGTCCAAACAATTATTTGATCACCCTCGTGTGCATCACATCGGAAATTATTTGAAGTCCGTTACCAATGAAGGCGTTTACATAAAAATTTATAACATCCATTTAAGGCCACAAAGAAATACTGTTAAATGTTATGTAAAAAACAAGAAAGTCGGCCTGAGGTTCGGGTGAGAACCCAATATTTTTGCCTCCACGTATGATAAAGAAAAATAATTAATACTAGCGTCTGAAATTATTTGATATATGTTACATAAACTGGTGAAGGCGTCTAATTAGGCAATACAAAATTAATAATATTGATTCAAGGCTACAAACATAAATTTTGAAACGTTAGGCTAAAAGAGAAAGTCATTCAAAAGTGAGGCCACGCATCGATATTTTTGCCATATATGTAAGTATAAAAATGATATTTTAAATATTTGTAGACGAAAATTTAACGCATAAATATAAAGTCAAAATTAAGAAATATCTAATTAAAAATTTAAAATAATAATTATAAATAAATAAATAATTAATTATTATATTTTTTGTGATATTTTATTTGTTTTATTACACTACTCCATGGCTTTCTTAATCAACAAAACGTATTCAAAAGAGCCTTGCTTTTGGACTCTAGCTTGACTCTTATTTGACAACAGTATGAATTTTTACCTGAACTCCAATTTCAAGCAGCTTGTTGAGAGTGTATCAACATGATGTTGTGTCCATTCCCATGCCTGGATATGCCACTTACTGATTTTGTGACTTCTGGGCAATTTTATGGGTTATTCAGTTACATGATAAAGTTAGCCTTCAATGCCGTGACGGAGGACCTGTTGATGGAGAGTATGATTTTGATCGCCGGAAAAAGAGCTGCATATGCTTTTATATATCCAAACTTCATGATAAACAGGTATGTTTCTATTGTGCATAAGTTGATTATTAATATTCATGGTAATAAGTACTTTGGAGGGAACATAACTTTTTCTTTAGGTATGGTTTAGGGTTTAAGGTTGGATACCAATCTTGTCCTCCGACTCGGACCAAGGAAATGCTGTGTGATTTTTGACTATTTTCTGGAAGGCTCCCTGCCGGTAAATTCTCTGCCACTGTTTTATTTTCTGATGTCAAAGCATAATTATCCAAACGAAATTACAGAAAAAATCAGGGGGATTAATGAGTCCAAACTTAGGGACCATAGTCAAGATGTCAACATTTCTAGAATAATGACGAATGCAATTGTTTAGCCAGGTAAAGAGAAAGCTAGATTGAAGGGGCTTAATGACTGCACACAGGTTACACGTCCTGATTGACACCTTAACAGTCACGCCAGATCGTAAAGATCAACCAGATATCCAAAATCATTCTTATACAACATTATCGGTACATCTTCATAAGAGAACCGTGGAATAATTGAGTATGTACAAACAATTAACAAACATCCCAGGGTTACAAGAATTGCAGGCATCCTCAATGAAATCGGAAGAACTTGGCGTTACCGGACAGCCTGTTTCTTGTTCCATCCAAACGGAAAAATCCTTGCATCTAGAGGCCAAAAACAAAGGGACGAAAACAGCTGTTAGAGCGAAAACACAAACTTTAGGATTACTCCACTTGACAAGAAAGAGGGCCAAGAGCGGCTAGCCTTCAACTTCTGAAATCATAGAAACGACTTGCATTTTGACTTTTAGGTATATCGCCATCCTAGCGTAAAGTGCTTGTTTTAGTACCCGAGTCTGGCTAGAAAGTATTAAACAAAATGAAAAAACAAACGGGTGCATCAAGAAAAGAGGATGCATACAAATAGAGGGTCTGAGCGTCAAACCTAGACGGAGTGGAAAACAGAGCAACGACGAACCGGGTACGGAAGATCTCCAGTGATGAGGCAACCAGTGCCGTGGATTCGCTTTCCTTCACCAGCCTTGTATCCATTCAGGAACAGCAGAAGAAGCAGCTTCCTAAGGCTGGCAAACAGGATACAGGATACTGTTGAGAATCATGTTTACTAATTTTTGCTCGGGGAATACTTCTCTAGTAGCACCTACGTAGGCTTCTCGAGCGGAATTGATGTTGGGTCCTATCTGCCTTAAACGGTATCCTTCTAGAGCTTCACTTCTTCGGCCCATTGAGGACGAAGCCTGGAAATTCATGTGCATCAACACCATGGATGAGAAGCAAGGTCAATTTGTTATCTAACAAGGCATCCATGGTTGCAGTAATCGTCTCGGATTGCCAGGGAACTTTATCCTGGAGCAGGTGACAAGCATTACCACATTGCAGCATACGCTCAATGTTTGTGCTTTGCCAACTTCCCTGAATCGCCGAAAAGCGATTGCCAAGGCCGAGAGTAATTTTCACCTCCTTGCCCTCTGAGTTCCTCATGGAAGTCCAGGTTTGGTTACACCCCTCGATTCTTCCCAGGCAAGTGACTGTTGTAAACTCAGTGCTGTTACATTGCTGCCCCCGGAAACGAGCCGTCAAACTGAATGGTGTTAGATTGCTCCCACTCCTCAGGGAAAGTCAGCAGCACGTCCTCGCTTGTAACGGGCTCTACCTCCACCACCAGGCGTGAACCATCATTTTCGATGGGCTGTGAATGAATTTGAATTGAGAAGAGATGTATCCACCCTTATAACAAGAGAAATTTCCAAACCCTTCTTCTCACTATCAGTTTTTCGGCTGGAGACCTAACGCATCGGAATAGTTAAGGTTGACAGTGACTGCACGCAAGTTACACGTCCTGATTGACACCTTAAGAGTCACGCCAAATCGTAAAGATCAATCAGATATCCAAAATCATTCTTATACAACATTATCAGTACACCTTCATAAGAGAACCGTGGAATAATTGAGTATGTACAAACAATTAACGAACATCCAAGGGTTACAAGAATTGCAGGCATCCTCAATGAAATCGGAAGAACTTGGCGTTACCGGACAGCCTGTTTCTTGTTCCATCCAAACGGAAAAAGCCTGCATTCCTTGTATCTAGAGGCCAAAAACAACGGGACGAAAACAGCTGTTAGCGCGAAAACACAAACTTTAGGATTACTCCACTTGACAAGAAAGAGGGTCAAGAGCGGCTAGCCTTCAACTTCTGAAATCATAGAAACAACTTGCATTTTGACTTTTAGGTATATCGCCATCCTAGCGTAAAGTGCTTGTTTTAGTACCCGAGTCTGGCTAGAAAGTATTAAACAAAATGAAAAAACAAACGGGTGCATCAAGAAAAGAGGATGCATACAAATAGAGGGTCTGAGCGTCAAACCTAGACGGAGTGGAAAACAGAGCAACGGCGAACCGGGTACAGAAGATCTCCAGTGATGAGGCAACCAGTGAGAGCTCCGTGGATTCGCTTTCCTTCACCAGCCTTGTATCCATTCAGGAACAGCAGAAGAAGCAGCTTCCTAAGGCTACCAAACAGGATACAGAGTTCGAGTTCCGCTCCGTCACTCTAAATTCCACCAGGGTGGATCACCAAAGACAGGCCCAGGGTAACGTCTCGGTCTCCAATGGCCACACACAACTGAAGGAGTTACTCCTTCAGTCCAAGTAGTTGCGGCCAGCGAGTCCAGCCCATTCCAAGGTGCTGCTTCGAGAGCATTTAGGCAAGGAAAACAGTTCGTATTACAAAGACAGAAGCTGAGGAAGAGAGAATCATCCAAGAAACGGCAGTGAAAAAGAGCAGAAGACAGCAAATTCAGACAACGGGTCTTCAAACTTGGAGTTCGGCCAGAAACTCTTGGTCTCGTTTTTCTCCCCTTGCAGGGAATGCAAGGCAAGCAATCCAGCAGTAAAGAAGCCAAACAAGGCGAATAAGCCGAGGTCGCATTGAGCTCATGCTCTTAAATTCATGCATCACCTTTTCACAGTGCGGCTTCGCAGAGATTCATCCCATGTTTTTGTTTTGCTCTAATACTAGCAAATTCATTTTAGTGAACTTTAGATTGACATCATTTGGAAAAGTTCAGAGACTTCCGTTCAGCATATCTTTCGGTAGACCAACATTCAATAAAAGATCCAGCGTATCGTATACTGTTTTAGAGAACATCAGACATGAGAAAACTAAGTAAGAGCCATGGTTTGATCACAACACTCAAAGACCCAGAGGTTTTGGATTTATCACTTTTGATACGGAGGATGCAGTGGACAGAGAGCTCTTTACAAGACATTCCACGAGGTTAATGGTAAAATGGTAGAGGTCAAGCGAGCAGAGATGTCTCCATGGTCCAATCGGAGCCGCTTAGGTAGTTATAGTCCTGGTCTGAGTAGAGTTAGCAGCTTCCTCAATCAGGGCGGTTATGCTTCATCCCCAGTCGACAACTACGGAGCTAGAGTGGATGGCAGAGTTAGTCCCGGGTCGATTCCCCCTTTCGTGTCTCTTTATGAGTGGATGGTAGAGTTAGTCCGATGTGAGTTTGTTATGTTGGCTATGTAGGAATGTGTGATCAGTGGTGACTTGATTTGTCACGTGGTTTATATCGAGTGTCTAAGGGGTAATATACCTGACATTTTTATCCTTATTAACACCTATTTATTACTACTATTTAGAATCCATCCCGATTTCTTCCGAAATTCCTTCTTTGAGAGGACTTCCTCCCCGAAATTTCCCACGGGACATGGCAGGCCGACATAATTGACCGAGTCGTTGAATGAATAGATGGGGGAGACACCCTTTCAAGTCTTCCTCCCCGAAATTTCCCACGGGACTCTCACCCATGAAAAAATAGCATCGTTTCACGCCCAATGATCAATTATAGCAAGTTCAAATCTTTTGTTTAGGTTCTCTTTACTTAGGTTCATAGCGACCCACGGGCTACAAATATAATTTCAAACCATTAAAACTTTTAAGAGGTTTTCGGCATGTTCAAAACCCGACTGAGATTTAGTACATCTTTTAGGGTTGTCGCAAGACTTTGCAACCCACGACGATCGGGTCATTTAAAGTCTACCAAACTTAGGGCCTGATAGGTACCCAAAGCATGGCTTTCGAGATTCGAACATGATATCTCCGGTTAGTATCCATATGCCCGCACAGGCGGTCCGCGTGCCTTGGGCGCGCGCGAGGCGGTTTCGGCAAGTCCGAGGATCTGGACCCGCTCCCCCAAGGCCCAGTCCGATCGGCGTTACGGCTCGAACACCGGGCGCTACGGAAAGGGGCCCAGGACTAGGCCTTCTCTTGATTCACGAACGGGCCTGCGGGGCGTTTCGCCAACCACCCGAAGGTGGCGAGCGAAAGGTTGTGTAAGGCCTCGCATCGCGAATTTCGGGGAGGGTCCAAGGAGCGGCTCGAGTTGCCGTCACCTCATCCTAAATGGCTCCGAAAAAAATGTGTGTAGTGGGGGTTCAGTTTTAGCTTTGAAAAACCATTCATAGTCGCCACCGACTTAGATTTAAAAATATGATTTTAAGTCGGAAAATCAGAGTTCGGGTTCGGGGATTCCTATTTACTAACCTTAGTATTCTAACACATGCGAAAAGGGTGTCGATTTGTCCAAAAAAAAGTTAATTTTGATTGACGGGTGTTGGGCCCGATCCGGGAGTGAGCCGGACTCTTATCGACGTTTTAACGGACATTGGACCCGAACTTAGGTTTGTTTAATTGAAATAGACATGCGACGTAAAATCTAAAAGCCTAAGCATGTGCGCGATCACAAGCAATTATTTAGATCACAAGAGCGGGGAAGGGGCGGTCAAAAACAGATTGGTCTGAGGTTATCGACAAAAAAGATTTGTAAGTCGGAATAATTGCGGGCCTATGCACTTGGGCCCACAATCCGTTACAAGTGGGCTTTAAAATGAAATTCGGGGAGGCCCACACCTCCCCTTTGTACCTTAGATTGAAGGTTTATGCCGCTTTGCCTTCGAGCCCTCGGTTTTTAGGCCGGGGAGGATTCGCGCAGTTTGATATACGCGTCTCCGAGTTAGTATTCGACGTTTTGGAGTTGACCTCCCGGAATCACATGCTCAGTGTACATGCGAAGAAAATATAAGAGTGATTAGTATTGAGTAGCTCTTCATGTGCGATCCCTCCATGTTTGTTTAGACCGTTAGGTTGTGGATAATCTTGAAAAATAAACCAAATAAAACAAAAAAAAAACGAAATAAACTAAAATAAAATAAAAATGTGGCAGGGCTCATGGTTGTTAAAATCGCGAGTTTACTTGTAAACTCGTGCGATTTTACGAGTTCGAGGGGTTCTACGAGTTTTAACGGAACAAAAATCGTTTCTTATTAAACTCGTTGTGGGATCGTAAAAACGGACGTAAAATCGTGTGAGCGAACTCGTTTTTACGATCCTACTTCCGCCGCTCCGTCCGTCCCTTCTCCTCCTCATCCTCGTCTCCTCCCTTCCCACCTCCCGGGCCTCTCTTCCCCCTCCTCCCTCCAGGCCTTTGTCCTCCGTTCTCGTCCTCCCCGCCTCCGCCGTACCCGTTCTCGACGACCTCGAGACTCGGCCAGCCTTCCTTCCCGCTCGTCACCTGCTCCTCCCCTCACTCCACCTTCTCCATTGACTCCCTCTCATTTTCCCTCCTCGGCCTCCTCCCCAACTCCTCCTCCCTCCTCCTCTCCCCCTCCTCCACCACCAACTCCTCCTCCTGTCCATCCTCTGCCTACGTCCCCTCCTGTCCCATCTCCCTCTCCGGCTTGCCCTTCCGCGTCTCCAACTCCACCTGCTCTCGTCTCGCCTCCCTCCGTCCCTGCCGACCTAGTCTTTCCTTCAACTGCACCCTCTGCCCCTGGCATTGCGGCCTCTTCCGTGACCCCCTCTCCACGTTGGGTCCTTCAACGCCCCGGCCCGCCTGATCGGATCGCCACGTTGGGTTTCTTAGTTGCATTTCTGACGTGCTTTCTGTTAATGGTTTCTGCTGCGGCTGTCACGATTTTCCTCCGGTGGTCAGGGAAGGATGAGGAGGATCCCACTGCTGCTTTCCTCCAACACCATGGCAACATGGCGTATGGAGTATTGCTTGCTCACCAGCAAGTGCCACAGAAAAGGGCTGGCATCAGTCTTCTTCACCCGTTTCTCGATTGCTTCCGTGGCTGTGATTTTAGAAATCCATAAATATGTGTTGAGCAATAGCCGTGAGGAAATCACCACAGATAAAGGTAAGGTCATCTCACCCTTCTTGACTTGTCCTGTGTTCAGCAGCATGGAGTAATATACCTCATTGAACCCATCAAGCTGCTCGTGGGATGCCCCAATCCTCTACCATTAGAGAACACACAATGCCACAATGGGTTAAGCAAAACTACAAAATTTATCTGGGCATTTAATTAGTGGGTTGCGATTAGCCACGTGACGACTTCTTGAGTTTAGATTGTTGTTGGCTATTCGTGAGATTCGCCAGCAAGATTGGGATTAAAAGAAATTTTTTGGGTTCCCGAACTTAAAAACGTATTTTTTAGAATCGAGGCCTTATCATGATATTAGGACAATTGTTTGTTGACAATGGCACCTTAAGGTGCTTGATGTTTGATGACCGTGGCACCTTATTCTGAAAGTATTCAAATTATAATTTTGTAAACTCTTCCGATTTTACTTACGATCCCGCGAGTTACGATCTTACAACCCTCTCCCGATCCCGCGTAAAATCTCGATTTTGACAACTTTGGCAGGGCTTGAGTTGGGCTTAGGCTTCGGCTTTTTCATAATAGCGGTCTTTGGGCTTTTAACAAGAATTGGGCTTTGGATGAAAAATTGGGTCGGCCCATTAATTTAAGGCATTACAGTATCCTTAAAAACACTGATAAGTTCTTAAGTTCACATGTTTCCAAGAGTTTTATAACTTAAAATTAATATAATTGAATGGATCTTTGGCAAGATATTTGGTAAAAAATATCAGCTCATTGTTGAGTAGATTCGTACCTGTTTTGTTGGAATAATTCCCATTGTTTGTACTTTCACGAACATTACAAACAATTTCAATATGTTTTGTATGGACTGCTGCTTAACTATCATGAAATAATGAGGTAGGTGTAAACTTTAACATCTTTTAATAAAAAAAAGTGAGTATTTTACTACAAGTCATAAGCATCAAACATGGCCTCGATATTTGGTAAGACATTATAATCTTCCAATTAGTATTATCTAAAATTCTAGTTGATGTATGAAGAAACATCAATATAATTGTTTTTAATTCCGAGTTACGAACATTATTTGATAAATTTTAAAAATTAATGTCTTACTTCACAAAATATTTACAATAACAACAAACAAATCCACCGGTCCTTCTTCTTCGTCACTGCATTTCCTATGTAGGCGGGAATACATCATCGAGTGTAATTGGAAGGCATTATGCAATCTTTTCATTCTTCTATATATTTCGTTACATTATCAGCGGTGTTATCTGCAGTTCATTCAAGAATGCAAAAAATGTGCTCTGATCTTAAACGATTTTGAAAAGAAGTTATTGTTGGAGGTACCGGAGCATTGTACTAAAGGAATGAAAATGTACCTGTTATTCTTTTAAAAAGTAAGTTCCGACTATTTCCATCAAACTAAAAGAAATGGGAATAAACGACGTAATGATTATATAAGTGGTTATTTCAAACAATGTTGGGTTTAAAGAAAGCGACAAATAATATGAAAGAAAGGAAAAGTTATGTCACGTGTTACTTTGACGTTTGTGCCACAATGATTTGTAACATTTCAGAAAAGAAAAGGTAAGAGCTTCGTTGCTCCTAACATAGACGCGTACAGATGGCTTTGCGAACGGAGAATTCAAGAACAGTGACAAGGAGATAGTATTTCCCCAACATCATTGCAAACCATGTACCATTCACAATAGGAAGGGAAGGACACGGATAATAACATTAATTACGTATACATGTCGTTATTCTCCACCGCGGCACCTGTACTTTTTGAAGCAACCGTGGGTGAAAGTATTCTTGGGAACCGGTGTAGTGTGCGCGCTTCGTTGGCAGTGCGGGGGCTTTGTTCCAGGCCTTCTGCATGGGTCGAGCACCATCCAATTCCCAGCGGCGGGTTTCGGGGTTGTCGCTGTAATGCTGGTGACCAAAACTAGGCAGAGGATCAGCACCAGCTTTGGCTTCTGCATTCCCATCTTCTAGAACAGGTTGAGGCTTCTCGTCGTGACGTATGTCGATCTTCGCTGTAGGGTGGTGTCTCTTTTGTGTGGGCTGCGGGCATCTTATAAAGGACATACAAGCAGCGGTTCAGAATAGGATTAACGATTCGTTAGGCCGAGTGGAAGTTAATGATTTCGGTTTTTTAGGCGATTCATTCTCTCCGGGGCCGAAAAGAAAAACAATTTCAAGCTGTTAGGGTGGTTTCTGTGTACAAAGGGATAATATGAGAAATATTACTGCTAAAACCTATAAATAGAATATTACTAAATGATTTAGGCAAAATGTCGATTCGTGCTCGAACTTTTGGCCGAATTTCTTTTTTAGCGTAACGTTTAAAAGGTTATGTTTGTAGCGTTAAATCAATATTATAAATTGTTTGTGGCCTAATTAAGACGCCGTCGTCAATTTGAGTAACGGTGATCAAATAATTTTCCGACGTGTATTGTTTTAGTTATTTTTCTTTATCTTACGTGGAGGTAAGTATTGGCTTTTTCCCCGAACATTGGACAGACTTTGTTTTTTGTCATAACATTTAACAATATTTCTTTTGTGCCCAAATTTTATGTTTTTGTGGCCTAATTTAAATGTTAACCGACTTCAAATAATTTTCGATCCCTTTTAGTTTTTTTTTATCTCATATTAATATTTGACAAAAATACAACTTTATGAGTTAGGATTCCGACAAAAGTATTTTTCTCTTGAAAACATTAATCTCTGTATTGCGCCTATAAACATTTTACCTCATAGGACTTAATCTCCCTCTTGCGCCTCAATAAGTTGTTGGGGCAAAAGTTTTAGTGGCCCAAACAATTATTTGATCACCTTCGTGTGCATCACATGGGAAATTATTTGAAGTCCGTTACCAATGAAGGCGTTTACATGAAAGTTTATAACATCCATTTAAGGACACAAAGAAATACTGTTAAATGTTATGTAAAAAACAAGAAAGTCGGCCTGAGGTTCGGGTGAGAACCCAATATTTTTGCCTCCACGTATGATAAAGAAAAATAATTAATACTAGCGTCTGAAATTATTTGATATATGTTACATAAACTGGTGAAGGCGTCTAATTAGGCAATACAAAATTAATAATATTGATTCAAGGCTACAAACATAAATTTTGAAACGTTAGGCTAAAAGAGAAAGTCAGTCAAAAGTGAGGCCACGTATCGATATTTTTGCCATATATGTAAGTATAAAAATGATATTTTAAATATTTGTAGACGAAAATTTAACGCATAAATATAAAGTCAAAATTAAGAAATATCTAATTAAAAATTTAAAATAATAATTATAAATAAATAAATAATTAATTATTATATTTTTTGTGATATTTTATTTGTTTTATTACACTACTCCATGGCTTTCTTAATCAACAAAACGTATGCAAAAGGGCCTTGCTTTTGGACTCAAGCTTGACTCTTATTTGACAACAGTATGAATTTTTACCCGAACTCCAATTTCAAGCAGCTTGTTGAGAGTGTATCAACATGATGTTGTGTCCATTCCCATGCCTGGATATGCCACTTACTGATTTTGTGACTTCTGGGCAATTTTATGGGTTATTCAGTTACATGATAAAGTTAGCCTTCAATGCCGTGACGGAGGACCTGTTGATGGAGAGTATGATTTTGATCGCCGGAAAAAGAGCTACATATGCTTTTATATATCCAAACTTCATGATAAACAGGTATGTTTCTATTGTGCATAAGTTGATTATTAATATTCATGGTAATAAGTACTTTGGAGCGAACATAACTTTTCTTTAGGTATGGACCTTGGATGGATACCAATCTTGTCCTCCGACTCGGACCAAGGAAATGCTGTGTGATTTTTAACTATTTTCTGGAAGGCTCCCTGCTGGTAAATTCTCTGCCACTGTTTTATTTTCTGATGTCAAAGCATAATTAACCAAACGAAATTACAGAAAAAAGCAGGGGGATTAATGAGTCCAAACTTAGTGACCATAGTCAAGATGTCAACATTTCTAGAATAATGAAGAATGCAATTGTTTAGCCAGGTAAAGAGAAAGCTAGTTTGAAGGGGCTGCTTGCCATTATTCATCTGGCCTTTCCGAGAATGTTTTTTTTTTTCATTCCTTAAACATGCATATGCAGTGACACACTATTTATATGATGAAACTGGAGACATTTCCTTTTTGACATTCATATGGTGCAAGAAGCTCTACGACATTATCAAAGGTGAATGGAACCAAGAGCATGCCTGTTACGTGACCCATTCGAGTTGGTTGAACTTCTGTCCTTCGAACATGCAGTGCTGATATTTTGTATTTCAGCTTATGAAACCTTCCTTTTTGTCTAGAATAGTAGTAGTAGCTCCTTGAGAAGCATCTCTGATTTACTGGAACGAGTGGCGTAGTCTGCATGTCTTTACAAACAATGTAGATTATTACATCGTTTAAATTTGAATTAATGTTTAAACAGAAGCTTTTCGCATTCGTTATGTGGAAACGGACAGACTCCTTCCCCGTCGGCGTCCTTCTTCCATCATCAAGAGTGAGACATCCTGGTCGTACCTGCCTTGTAAGCTGCAGACGAATGGATTTATTAGAGTTGTAATTTTAATATAAAAAGACATAGAGACCTTTTTTATTTTTTAAAAAAAGGAAAAAGATAATGTGTTTAAAGTATCTACACATTGGTTATTACATCTGTTGAAGTGATTTGGATGATGAGCATTGACTTGTTGCGAAATAGAAGTGAACCTACAGAAAAAAAAACTTTTGTAATTAATAAATAATTACGAAATTAAATGAGAATATCGTCTTATCGAAATCAAATGATTTCATTGCCAAAAAATAAAAGAGAATAATATATTTCTAATTTATGAAATCTTCTACATAATTGACTATCTTCAATGCTTAATTCTTCTTTGGTTAAATCAATTGATCTTGATGAACTCTCACCCCAAATTGATATTTACTAACGGGAGACGACATTTGATTATTAATGTAATAAATATCATTATTATTGTCGAGTAACGTGGATTTAATTGAATGCATATTTTCAGTAATTACACTATTATTATTATTTTAAAAAAACAAGTGAATTATTTATTTTGAAACTTAAATTAAATAAGTGAAGTTGAAATTCATTATGGCTTGGACAAGCAAAAAAAAAAGAAACTTCCGGAAAAAGTAGTTTTATTTTAGAAATTAAATATAATAAACAAATGCAAATTCCATTTCCATGAGTATAATTTATCTTGCCATAATTATTTGTAATTCTTTTTTATTCTCACAGGAAATCAAGACTTTTGGAAAATGAATATATCATTAAACAAAGACTTTTGGCAGGAGTCGTTGTTAAATTAATACTATACTCCACAAAAACAAATGCTAACAAACAAACCATTCGGTAAACAAAACAGGGAAATGGACAAAATGGCCAATTCTTTCTTTTATTGATTTTCTCGGAAAGAGATGGTATCATCACCGGTGGACATTATCCTCATATAATGTCGTACGGACTTTCTTATTTACTTGTAAGAGATGGATGAGCTATATCTTGCTAATAAATTATATTCTTCTGTCTGGATCCCAATGGCAGGCAACGCTGGCACGCAAGCATCCTTCTCGAGAACCCTACAACTACCATTAAAGATCCAACCAATCATGAAACGAACACTTGGATCTAGAACAAATTAAATACATGTCTTACTCCTTCACGCGGCCAAAGACGGAAAGAGGGTTGAAATTTCCCATGGCAGACATCGATGACCATCAAAAGGACGTTAGAGGGTTCCAAGCTCTCAAGATAAAGGAATTGGATATTAGATCTCATCCAAATTATGAAGCCATCATAGCCATAGTTGTTTCAGATTCCTGCCTCTCCATATTTTGGATCCGGATCCTCTCTATTTCCGATGAAATGGAAAGTGTTCATTTTACGGTCTTGATCTATCTAGAGAGTTGAAGGGCGTCCATTTTCTCCTGCAATTCATAAAAGTAAAGTACTTCATAACCCAAATTAACCAAGCCATTACAAACGCTTTTATCCTTAGTTGTGATTATGACTCGACTGGGTGCTCCAAATGTGTCTTTGGGGTTATTTCCGACCAGTTTTTCCAGTTGAGAGAGCTCATCCACGTCATCGAGAACCAGACGCATCCTCTTGCCCCGAATTCATCGTATGATCTCATAGTCGTAGTTATATTTGGATTAAGATCCAAGAAACGAAACCAAAATCTTAATTTGAACATGAACTAGAACGTAGTAATATTTATATATATTTTTTTTAAAATTAAACATAAGACACTCAAAACACGGTTTCGGATAAGAATCGTGGAACATGACTAATTAATGAATCTACACGAAGACTTTGAGTCTTCTTTTCGAGTCGTTAGTTGTCTCTCCCTTTTTTTTTACTTTTTCTTTAACAAAAAACTATTATTACTCTAAAATCACTTAAAATGAGGGATGGACTTATGTTCGATTAGCCTCATTTGTCTAAGATAACCCCAATCCAATACTTATAGGTAATACAGGTGTCTCTTGACTTATTTACGGACCCAGCAAACCGTTTCGGCCCGTCTCGACTTGATAAATTTAATATATATATATATATATATATATAACTCGGAGAAGAATCATTTTGGCATCTTTGTTCATTTAGGGACGTGTGAAGATTGTAATGGCCTATTATTAATTTTTCACTCTTACTATTAATTTTTTGGAAGAGTCATATTATTATTTTAATGGCATATCCTAGTCGGTATCGCATCGTACCTGTTTGCATAATCTGGTTTTTGTGATGACAAAGTATGAGTATTGTTAATGTGATATTTAGCGTATACCGATAAATAAGTCTTCACGATTTTGATGTAAGTTTCTGTGAAGATTAATACATAAAAGGTTATGTGGAGGACATAACTTAAAAATAAGTTTAGCTTTCAAAAGTGATGTTATGTGAACTAGACTGATCACTCATATCTAATATATCTATTGCAGAGATAAGCACTTGTGTTACGGGAGCTATAATTCTCCTTTCTAGAGTGCATGTAATGGTTACATAATAGAGATTATATAGATAACAATTGTCCTTATTGGATAATATATCATGTGCGGTTTAAGGATGTTTATCCTAAACTTACTTATTAATTTAATAAGAAATTATCCCTTAGCTATTTGAAAAGATACGTGAGGCATGTTTTCATAACTTGAGAAAATTATAAAAATTGGTTATGATCTGATTACATGGAAAGCGTTGAACTATCCTCTCCATACATGGACGGCATGACTAGAAATCATCTAGTCGTTGCACTCCTTTAGAAAAGCTTCGCCCGAAAAACTCATACTTAAAGCCAAAGGATGAAGCCATATGTGAAGATAGAGTCACTATATAAGCACTAACGCGAGAATCTTTGAGTCTTTCACCAATCTAAAAGTTTGAGGGCATTCACTGCTCTTCATAATCATCTCTTTGATTGAGGGTTTTTCTCTAATTGCATACTATTCATTTTGCTGTCGAGTCTATCTGGATTATTGGTTACACGGGTGGATGTGTAAGGGAAGTCATAGGATTGGGAGATCTTACGCAGGTGGTGTGGCAGCCAAGGATTTATTATCACGTATCGGGCAAGAAGTGTGCATTTGTACTTGTTCTACTCCCTTGATCTTATAACTAGTGGATACACCTTTATTGGGGTGAAGTGTAGGGAGGAGTACGTGGACTTCAGTTGTCAAACCTATAAATCTGGTGTCTCAACTTTTTCATTGACCCGAACATATACACACAATAAGCAATATCGTGTAAGGGAAGTCATAGGATAGGGTGATCTTACACAGGTGGTGTGGCAGCCACGGATTTGTTGGATGTGTAAGGGAAGTCATAGGATAGGGTGATCTTACGCAGGTGGTGTGGCAGCCACGGATTTGTTATCCTGTACCGGGCAGAAGTATGCATTTGTACTTGTTCTACTCCCTTAATCTTATAACTAGTGGATACACCCTTATTGGGGTGAAGTGTAGGGAGGGAGTATGTGGACTTTAGTTGTCAAACCACTATAAATCCGGTGTCTTTGTTCATTGAACCGAGCATACACACACAATAAGCAATATCGTATCCCTGGTTTTATAACTGCAGATCTAAGCTCAGCGATTTGACAGACCAAGACTCCTATTCCTGTTAGAAAGGAATTTCCACGACACCTGAAAAGAAGTTGAGGTAGTACCTTCGAATCGGAAGCACTAATTCAATCCATTCTTAGTGCATTCCTACACTAATAGATAGAAACATGGATAGTTTGATATAAATTAAAGTTAAACGAAGTTATAACCAAGTTATCACCTCGTCGAAGTCCTCCTCCGACCATCACCCATCGTGGCCCCAGGATGACCATGTCCGCCTTCGGGCTCCAACTTAGTCGAAGGAGAATGGCCGCCCTCCTGGCAGCAGCAGAAGCAGCAGGAATCCTTTGTTGCTTTGGCTGGCTCCACTTGGTACCCACCGGATCTGACATCCCATTGGCTGCAACCGCCAGCTTCATCCTCACGTAAGGACTTATTGCGCCTCCAAGGTAGATATTTCATATTTGGACAGGCAAAGTAGATATTTTGACGATCAGTGGTGCCATGATTTGCACGTGGTTTATATCGAGTTTCTAGTGAAGAGGTTACAGAGTGTCTAGGGGTAATATACCTGTGTCGCGTCGCGTTGTGCATTCACAAGGATTCCCCGTACAGCGAGAGGCAACAAGAAGAAGCTTCTTGTTTATGGTAATGACATGAACGTTCATGAACTGTTTTAGCTTTCAATGCATAATGAGATGAACGTTCATATTCATACCCCCACCGTAAGTGCTGTAAAAGCCATGTAACCCTAGAAAACAAAAATTCTAATCATTGTTCTTCATTCACCTCTTCATGTTCCAATGAGACATCTTGTAACTCCCTGTATTCCTTGTATTCCCTGTATTCCCTGTAATTCCCACTAAAACAATCCAACTGGTCACACCGAAGAATTGATAGGCGACACTTGTGGTTCACACGGGGCAAGCGGACCAACGAGTAGCAACCAATGATAGTAACTGACTTCAATCTTTTCAATCCCAACAAATCCTGAATTCCACAAATGGAAGGGCACCTGACAAAGGTCAAGTCCTCCAACATCTCCAATTGTTCCAGTCCTGAAATCTCCACCAACGCTCCACACTCACAGAACCAAAGCGACCTCAGCTCCCTCAATCTCTCTATGTTTGACACCCGGAGGAGACTATCAGAGGCAATAGACAACTTGGTAAGATTGGGTAACGAATCCAGCCCACCAAGCTCCACCTCCGTCCATATGAAATCTGTAATAGTCACATATGTCTCCGGGGAAGCCATGTCTGGAAAACTCCAATCGAGAGTCTTGAGCCTAGAAAGGAAACCCAACTCGAAAACTTCACAAATTGAAATATGTCTCTTTACATCCTCTTTTGTACAACTTATTTCTTCAGAGAATCCCACCGTCTTCCATGAAAATGAAAACTCTTTTAGGCTAGTAGGAAGTCCTGGAAGCTCCTGAAGCATGTCACAATAATTCAAACGGAGGTACTTAAGGCTCGTGAGTCGCCTAACTGTTGCCGACATGAAGCAAATCTTACTCCCCGAAACGTCCAATATTTCTAAAGCTGATAGGTTCCCGATTTCTTCCGGAATTCCTTCTACGAGAGGACACCCCCGAGCCTTCAACTCCGTTAGGCTGGTTGGAAGTCCTCAAATCTCCCGAAGCATCTCACATTCTCTCAAATCGAGGCACTGAAGGCTCGTGAGTCGCCTAACTGTTGCAGGCAGGAAGCGAATCTTGCTCCACGAAAGCCTCAATTATTCTAAAGCTGATAGATTCCCAATTTCTTACGGAATTCCTTCTTTGAGAGGACAACCCGAAGCATTCAACACCGTTAGGCTGGTTGGAAGTCCTCGAATCTCTCGAAACTTCTTGCAAAAAGTCACAATTAGCTCCCGTAAAGCTCTTGCACAACAGAGCTCTTTTGGTAAACTACTCAGAGACTGACACGAGGAGATCTCCAAATAAGTAAGACTCTCCAACTTACCCACCGAACGATGGATTTCTTCCAAGTTTACCAAATATTCAAAAACCATAATCTCCAACTTTATGCAACAGGACATATCAGGTGTCGTCGTCATGTCACTGTAGTAGACTTCCAGCACCCTTAAATTAGGCATAATCTATAAATGCATCGTGCACCACAATTTATCAACACATTTAACGATCAAGCACATGACATATAGGAGGATGGGGAGGAGGAGTTCATACCAGCTTTTTAGTACCTAGCCATCTACCTTGAATTCGGAGAACAACTAAGTTGCTCATCTTGAAGAAGTCGGGTTTCAACAGTTGATTACAATTCCGCCAAGAAAGCCACAGTAACGTCTCCCGGATACTTCCTAAACCTCCAATAAATTGATACTTTCCTTCTAGATGAAGATACAACAAATTAGATAATCCTCTAAAGTTCTTGTTAGAGAGTTCGTATTCTTCAATAATACTTCCGAAGTCCAAGACCATTGCTATGATTTCCTTCGAGACCTAATAAACGAAAAAAATTTAAATAACATTAATAATCATATTGTCCTCGGTGAAGGGTGATATCAATCCCATAGTAATGCACATGGAAAGAAAGTGTAATATTTTAAATGCAAACTTATTTCAACGAGTTCCTTACCTTTTTCTGAAGCACTATCTTTGAGGCATAGTTTGGATCCCAAAGTCTACTACACATTTCAGGCTTTCCGGGGCTTTCCGACCAAATGATTTCTCTTCCCATGTCTCGAAGTTGGTCATGAATCGAGAACTTACCATTTGAATCAATCCTTATCAATGATTTGTTGATGAGTACCTTCACTCTGCTTTTTGGATACAATTCGCGAGCTTCCCATAGATAATCCGCATACTTCAGAGGCATCTTATCCAGCTGAAAACACGCAGTATCGAGGAAAATTTCCTTCTCCCTCCAGTCTAACCCATCGTAACTTACCTTCAAGATCTCAAAGACCTCTTCTACGGGAACGTTCTTCCGCTTTTCGAGCTCATACTTCCACGACTCTTTGCTCTGACAACACAAGTGTCCTCCAATCACTTCCAAATCCAAGGGAAGATTTCCGGTGTACTTCACTACCTCTTTCGATAAAGAAAGATGATCTTGTGGAGGCTCATCGTTGCCAAAGGCATGCCTGCTGAAGAGTTGAAGGGAGTGTTTGTCGCTCATTTTCTCCATTTCATAAAAATGAAGTATTTCAGAATGAAAACGAAAAAATTGATTGCAAACGCTTTTATCCCTAGTCGTGATTATGACTCGACTGCCTGTTGCTAATGTGTCTTCCGGGTCTTTTCCGACCAACTTCTCTAGTTGAGAGAACTTATCCACGTCATCGAGAACCAGAAGCATCCTCTTGCCCTGAATCCTTTGTATCAGCTCACCGTACCCATCGTAGGAGTTACACGATCTCGCGTATTGGCCACCAAGAATGTCCCCCGATAACTTGTTCTGCAACTTCGCAATGCCTCCATGAACCGTGGCCGACTCACGCACGTTTGAAATGAAACTAGACCCCTCGAACTGGGAAGATAAATTATTGAAGATGACACGAGCAAGGGTAGTCTTCCCAATTCCTCCCATGCCATATAGCACCACAAGTCTTACTCCCGAGGAGTCGCAGTCCAGCAGATTTAACAGGTCGACTACTCGATCATCGATCCCTGTAAGATGATCCGGTAAACTTTGATCCTTGATTCTTAGCTTCACAACAATATCTTGAACTATTGATCGGACGAATCTGCCTTCCCTGCACGAGGACAATGAAAATAGAGTAAATACATGGAATTCAGCCGTCGTAGTCATCACCATCGTGGATTTCCGATACGTTTAATTCTAAAAAAAAGTTCTGTAGTTTCAAATATTTATTTCCAAAGAAAAAAAGAAATGATTCAAAAGAGAAAGTGAGAGAAAGGCACCGGTGGTTACCCCTGGATGGCTTTGGAATCCCATCCGCTGATCCCGCCGACCGTCTTAAGTGCTTCCTCCCATTTCTTCAAGACCTCCTGGCCGTGTCGATCCTTGTGTGCATCGAGCGCTTCCCGATACAGCTCTGTTCGCAGCTTTACGTCGGCCGGATCTGCCCCGTAGGAAATTGGCAGTATGATTTTCCCGCTGATGTCCGAGCATCCGCAGAGATCCACCATCATGTTGAGCTCCCTGAGGCACCACGCACTGGACGCGTAGTTCCTGGAGAAGATGACGACGTAAACCCTGGAGCCATCGATCGCTCGCTTGAGCTCACCCCCAATTACTTCCCCGCGACGGATCTCCTCGTCGTCCTTGAAAACGCGGAGACCGGCCCCTGTCATGCACTCGTAGAGGTGGTCGACGATGCCGTAACGAGCATCGGGTCCCCGGAAGCTAAGGAAGACGTCGTACTCAGATCTCATGGAGGAGAGGGAATATGATTCGCTGCCCTGGCTCCGTACGGACTCAATTATTGAGCTGGTCATTCTGACTTTCCAGGCTGCTGACAAAAGAAGGTGGTTATGAATATTGATTGAATGGAGGAAAATAAAGGGAGAGAGAAAAAAGGATTAAAGTGCTTTCGGTGGGAATCTTCGTCTTCTTTTCTAGAGAGACTTCCTCCCGAAATTTCCCAAAGGCACGCCCACGGGACTCGCACCCGTGAAAAAGTAGCATCGTTTCACGCCCAATGATCAATACGTAGAACTCCCTAAAATTCAAGGACTAAACGGCGAGTCTCTGATTTTAACGTCACCTCCCTTTTTCACGTAGAATCTCTTACGGAGAGATCACGTAGTCCTCCGTTACGTCCAAATAGGCCGCCTCCGTAACGTCGTCTTGAAGAAGTCGGGTTTCAACAGTTGATTACAATTCCGCCAAGAAAGCCACAGTAACGTCTTCCGGATATTTCCTAAATCTCCAATAAATTGATACTTTCCTTCTAGATGAAGATACAATAAATTAGATAATCCTCTAAAGTTCTTATTAGAGAGTTCGTATTCTTCAGTAATACTTTCGAAGTCCATCACCATTGCTTTGATTTCCTTCAAGACCTAATAAATGAAAAAAATTGAAATAACATTAATAATCATATTGTCCTCGGTGACTAGCGACATCAATCCCATAGTAATGCGCATGGAAAGAAAGTGTAATATTTTAAATGCAAACTTAATTCAACGAGTTCCTTACCTTTTTCTGAAGCACTATCTTTAAGACATAGTTTGGATCCCAAAGTCTACTACACATTTCAGGCTTTCTGGGGCTTTCCAATCGAATAATTTCTCTTCTCATCTCTCGAAGCTGGTCGTGAATCCAGAATTGACCGTCTGAATAAATCTTTATCAATGATTTGTCGATGAGTACCTTCACTCCGCTTTTTGGATAGCTTCCCAGAGATAATTCTACAAACCGCAGAGGCTTCACTTCCCGAAACAGGCTATATCGAGGAAAATTTCCCTCTCCCTGAAGTCTAACCCCTCGTAACTTATCTTCAAGATCTTAAAGACCTCTTCTTGGGTATCGTTCTTCAGCTTTTCGAGCTCAGACTTCCATGAATCTTTGCTCTAACAACACAAGTGTCCTCCACTTACCTCCAAAGCCAAGGGAAGGTTACCTGTGGTCTCAACTACCCGTTTCGATAAAGAAAGATAATCTTGTGGAGGCTCATCCATGCCAAAGGCATGCCTGCTGAATAGTTGAAGGGAATGGTTGTCGTCCATTTTCACCATTTCGTAAAAGTGAAGAGTTGAAGGATGAACAAATCAATTGGAAACACTTTTATCCCTAGTCGTGACTATGACTCAACTGCCTGTTCCTAACGTGTCTTCTGGATTTTTCATTAGCAGCTTTTCCAGTTGTGATTGTGCATCCACGTCATCGAGAACCAGAAGAACCCTCTTGCACTGGATCCTTCGTATCATCTCACCGTTGTAGTTACAAGATCTAGCATTTTGGCCACCGAGAATGTCCTCCAGTAACTTGTTCTGCGATTTCTCAATGCCTCCATTACCCTTGGACGTCTCACGCACATCGGAAAGGAAACTGGAGCCTTCGAATCGGGAATGTAATTGATTGAAGATGACGCGAGCAATGGTCGTCTTCCCAATTCCCCCCATGCCATGAAGCACCACGAGTCTTACTCCTGAGGAGCACATTCTAGCAGATTTAATATGTCACATTCTAGCATGCTAATTTAACATCTTGGAGACTTGATGATCGATCCCTGTTAGATGATCAGGCAAAATTTTGTCTTTAATTCTCAGCTTCCCAAAAATGTCCTGAACTATTGATTTAACGAATCTGCCTTCGCTGCAAGACGACGATGAAAATAGAGTAATATTTTAGAAAATTTATTTCCAAAGTGAGCAAAATAACATGGCTCTGGTGGTTACCCCTGGATGGCTTTGCAGTCCCATCCACTGATCCCGCCGACAGTCTTAAGTGCTTCCTCCCATTTCTTCACAACCTCCTGGCCATGTCGATCCTTGTGTGCGTTGAGTCCTTCCCGATACAGCTCTGTTCGCAGCTTTACGTCGGCCGGATCTGCCCCGTAGAAAATCGGAAGTATGATCTTCCTGCCGACGTTCGAGCCTCCGTGGAGATCCACCATCATGTCGAGCTCCCTGAGGCACCACGCGCTGGACACATAGTTCCTGGAAAGGACGATGGGGTAAACCCTGGAACCGCGGATCGCTCGCTCGAGTTCTCCCCCAATTACTTCGCCGCGACGGATCTCCTCGTCGTCCTTGAAAACGCGGAGACCGGCCTCAGTCATCCGCAGGTAGAGGTGGTCAACGATGCCGTGACGAGCATCGGGTCCACGGAAGCTCAGGAAAACATCGTACTCAGATGTAATGGAGGTGGGGGTATCTCGGTCACTGCCCTCGCTCCGCACAGATTCCATTATTGATCTGCTCACGACGCTTCCTTTGCTCCACGAACAGAAGTTTTATCAATATTAAAATTTCGTAATTCCTTTCGTAAAACCTGAGATCAATCGGAGATCAAGTATGTGCAGTTTCGTAGTCACCGGTGTTGATGTGACCAGCTGATGCGCCTTGGTTTCCTTTAATGCGTCGCTTCATGGAAATAGTTGTCACAACTGATGCAGCCGCGACAGCGATCATTATAATCCATTTCATGGCCAAAGCTGCAGCAAAATTTCACATGAATTTCTCGTTTAGGGAGGCTTCAGCAGAGTAACTGAGTCATTACGTAATCTAAGCAGCCCCTGGATGATTCCCCCTGCTGCTGCGTGGGGGGGGGGGGGGGGGGGGGAAGAGGATAAGGGAGAAAAGGATGATAATGAGGAGGAGGAAGATCATCTTCCGGTGTCATTCTACTCTTGCTATTGATGATGGCATTAATTGATTGACGTTGGCGAGTCTTCTATCACGTTAGCTGTCCGTCCCTTTGACATTTTCTTTAACCTACCTTCTTTCTCTAAAATGACTTGCCCATTCAATGCGGTAGGTGTGTTCGATTAGCCCCATTTGTCTGCTCACGACGCTTCCTTTGCACTGCGCACAGAAAGGTTTATGAATATTAAAATTTCTTAATTCCTTTCGTAAAACCCGAGATCGATCGAAGATGAAGTATGTATGTGTGGTTTCTTGTTTACGCATAGGTCCTCTTCCTCTTCCTTACGCAGACATCCCTTGACCAAATTTCACCCTCCTCGATAAAGACATCGCACCTAACATTACAACTATGATTAAGATCCAAGAAACGAAACCAAAATCTTAATTCGAACACGATCTATAACGTAATATATATATATACCAAACTCACATCCCCTGCTTATGTTCGTGTTGCATCCCGGTCCCACGTCAGGCAGACACGGCAGACATCCCTTAGACCATCAAACGCGGTTTCGGAGAAGAATCATGGAACATTGACTTATTAATGAAATTCACCAGTCCACAATCCTTACAACATCTCTTTCACTTACTTGAATAATCATAGCACGGTCAAGTTGAGCCCAAGTTCACACTCAGATGGAGCTTGAACAAAGCCTATTTCCCTCAATTAAAATTTTAATTAAATGATTCAACTATATCCAAAAAAGCTTTATCCATTTGAATTAATTATTATTACTGGCAAAATCAAATAATTAATTAAAATGGAACAAAAGGTGAATTTTTTATACGAAAAATCGTTTATATAATAAAAATTAATTAAAGAGACAGCCCACACCCCCCACTCAGTTACCAGACTCTCATAAAGAAATCCAACCGAGTGAAGGAGGAACAATTTATTCCAACTAAATACACATATAAGGCATACATCTTATCGCATTATTTCTCGATTTCGACGTGAGCGAGGAGTCGAAGGAGGGGCCAGTATTCTCCAACGCGTTGCTCCGAGCATCTCTCCTCTGGCAAACAAAAAGCAACCCGTAACATAAGCAAACATCAACCATCTGTTATTTCGGATCACAATTTGGGGAATTGCAGTGGTTTGAAGTTACTTGACCCGCTGCACCATCGTTTCCTTCAATGGCGTCGCTTCGTATGGATGCACAAGCCTGCAGAGATCGCACAATGGCGATCATTACAATCCATTTCGCGGTCAGATTGGCTGCAAATTTTGATGTCATTTTTCATTTAGGGACGTGTGAGCATTGTAATGGCATATTATTAATTTTTCACTCTTACTATTAACTTTTTGAAAGAATCATATTATTATTTTAGTGGCATATCCTAATCAGTATCGTATCATACCAGTTGGCATAATCTCGTTTTGTGATGACAAACTGTGAGTATTGCTAATGTGATATTGCGTTGAACTATCCTTGACCGTCAACTCCATACATGGAAGGCATGACTAGAAATCATCTAGTCGTTGTGCACTCTTTTAAAGCCAAAGGATGAAGCCATATGTGAAGATAGAGTCACTATATGAGCACTAACGCGAGAATCTTTGAGTCTTCACCAATCTAAAAGTTTGAGGGCATTCACTGCTCTTCATCGAGTCAATCATCTCTTTGAGTGATGGTTCTTCTCTAATTGCATACTATTCATTTTGCTGTCGAGTCTATCTGGATTATTGGTTACACGGGTGGATGTGCAAGCGAAGTCATAGGATAGGGAAATCTTACGCAGGTGGTGTGGTAGCCACGTATTTTTTTATCACGTACCGGGCAGCATTTGTACTTGTTCTACTCCCTTAATCATTGAACATGACTAATTAATGATGATGAGGGGAGGGGGATGATGGAGTTATGTTCCATTAGCCCCAATTGTCCATCATAACCCCAACCCAATCCTTACAACATCTCTTTGACTTACTTTGTAGAACATGACTAATTAATTAAACAGGGCACACTCAAATTGAGCCCAAGTTCACACTCAGATGGGAGTTTTGTTCCTTTTTACCCCTGTTTCCCAAACTATTTTGCGATTTACGGTTCCAAGTTTCAAAATTATAGATTTACGGCAGTTTCACTATTCACCTTCTTTTTCCTCCAAATCTTCCCAACAACTTTACCTTCTGTTCTAACTTAGTCCCTCAAGACAATTTAAGAAAATTAAATCTTAAGCGGCTCTGATACCAATAATGAAACAGGAATCGAACTTAAGATGATTTTCCTAATTGTCTTTGACGTCGGCGTTCTGCCAACCTCGAATACTCGTTTGAGTATTTCGAACTCGCCGCAAATCCCAGATTGGATTTACCTTCAAGGAAGAATTCCTCGAATTCGCTCTGCACGAGAGTCAGTTCTTCTAATTTCTTAGAATAACTTTCCACAAGCTTTGTCAGCTGCGTTATTTGAGCCGATATGCTTGTCAATCGATCTACTACAGTGTTCAGAATTCCGGTAGTAGAATCCTTGCCCACCCCGTGATCCAAATGGAGCAATTCTGAGTTCAGACAATCAGTCATGCGAATGACTCGTGCGTTAGCATGATAACTCTACGAAAGTAGAGTTATATGATCACATTTGTGCCTTGATTTGAGTTAGTTCCGTCGTTTTAAGTGTTTAGATTGGTTGTTTCAAGCTGAATTGTGTTACCTCACGTTCGTTATTGTTCGTGTAGGGAATTGAAGATGAAATGAGGAACAACGAAGAGAGGAAGGAATAGTTGTGAGAAGGAAGCGAGGAGTGCAACCACAGAGACCTTCGCAGCTGCGGAGAGTCTCGACGCAGCTGCGGGCAAAAGGAAGTTCGCAACCACAGAGACTTTCGCAGCTGCGGAAGATTTCCTCGCAGCTGCGGAGAAGCAAAAGGGAGCAACCTCAGAGACTTTCGCAGCTGCGGAAGATTTCCTCGCAGCTGCGGAGAACCAGAAGATTTCCTCCCTTCCGAATTTTTAGATTTTATCTTTATTTCTATTTAGGTCCTTTAGATGATTCCCTAGTATAAATACTCAAACTTAAGGTTTACTAGGGTTAGAGAGGGGGTGGGAATTGGTTTTTCTTTGACGGCAAAAAGCTCGTGACAGGAGATTGGTGCCGGCGAAGAATTGCAAATTCTTTTCTTTTTTTCTTTTAGATTTCAATTATGCTTTTATCTTTGATCTGGTTTTCGTATTGCATCGCTATGAACTAATTTCTTTGTTCTAGGACAACGATGGAACCTCGTGTTCTTTTGTAATTGTTGAACCTTTCTTTATTATGATTTGAATTTCCATCGGTTGTTTATCCAATCCCGTGTTTAATGCGTATTAGCAGCCTGATCAACTGTTGATATTGATTCGATCACCTAGGGAGACTCGAGAGGGTAGTCTGGGTCAGATCGGGATTAGGATAACCTAAGGAACCTTCGAGTCGAGAGACCGGGTTTTAGTATGAGAGTAGAAATACCGTGCACCTTGGGTAATCAAAGTAGGGTTAAATCGTAAAGGGCCTCCACTAGTTCTTTGCCTAGACATAGAGTAGAGAATTTGATACATGGGGGTACGTTCCCGGATATCCGAGAGGGTTATGGGGAGAGATTAGCAGCCTACAGTTAATAACCGATGAAATTTAATAATAATAAGAAGAGGGGATATGAGAGCATAAGTCACGAGGGGAAATCGGTAGTCCTAGATCTTTCATTCTTATTGGTAATTCGATTCACTTTGCTGTTAGTTTAACTTCTCATCACTTGATTTGTTCACTTGACCTTGAATTTGGTTCTCGAATTTGACGTTACAAGACCTAATAGATACTGATTCTCTGTGGGATCGACCCTTGCTTGCCCTTACTGCTTAGTTGGTGTGAATGAGGATTTATTTTTGTTGCGTTGACGACGCGCATCAAATTTTGGCGCCGTTGCCGGGGAAACAGTTTTCTTTTAGTTGTCTTTTACCTCTATTTTCGATAACTATTTGACGTTCAAGTTTTTATTTTTCTCTTTATTTATTTCAGTTTATGCTACGGAGTCAAGGAGCTAATTTGACTCCAGTGGACACAGAAATCGAGCGCTCCTTTCGGCAGAGGTTGAGAGCACAGCGAGCAGCTATGGCCAACGAGGTCAACAGAAATCAGATCGACGGAAACCTAGTCCCAGATGTCGATAACAGGCCGATGATGGACTTCACATCGGCCAGAACTTACGCTCACCGGTCATGCATAGCACCACCGCCCATCGCAGCTCGTGATTATGAGATCAAGACATCGGTGATGCAGATGATTCAGAATACAGTCCAGTTCAGAGGAACACCGATGGAGGATCCGCACGAGCATCTGAGTAAGTTTCTTAGCGTATGCGACACTTTCAGGCAGAACGGAGTGTCCCAAGATGCAGTCAGGCTGAAGCTGTTCACATTCTCCCTAAAGGACAAGGCCTGGGCGTGGTTCAATTCACTCCCAGTAAATTCAATATCGACTTGGGCACAGATGGAGGAGGCCTTCCTGGACCAGTATTATCCTCCCTCGAAGATAATCTCAGATGAGGAACGAGATTACCACGTTCCGACAGGATAGCGATGAAACTTTCGTGGAGGCATGGGAGCGATTCAAGAATTTGCTGATACAGTGCCCATATCATGATCTGCCTGGATGGAGACAGCTTGAGGCATTCTATAATGGACTCACGGACTCGTCCAGGAAGGACGTTGTGCGTCCCTCCCGCTCGTTCCCGAATGAGAACAAGAAGGAGGACCGTAATCCTTCGTGGCTCCGTAAAAAGAAATTTGTTTGTCGCTTAACCTAGGTAAGCTAGAAGAACGGAGTCGCCACCGACTTTATTAAGAAATGGTATAAAGTCGGAAAAACCAAAGAGGGTTCGGGGATTCCTAACTACTCACTCTCTCACTCAAACATGCGAAGAAGGGGTGGCGATACTTTTAAAAGAGGTTTCTGATTAACGGGTGTTGGACCCAATCTGGGCTTTTAGGCCCAGACTCATGTCATTGGATTACGAGCTTAGGCTCGATTCGGGCGCTGGACCCGAACTCGTATATGATGATCACGTGCGCAATCACATACAATTATCTAGATCAAAGTAGGCGGGGAAAGGCGGTGACCGTGGGCCTATACACCTGGACCCACGGCCCGTTACAAGTGGAAAAAAATAGAAAGTCGGGAAGGCCCGCACCTTCCCTCATGTACCTTAAGTTTGACGGTTGGGGTCGCTTTAACGTCTTCAATCATCGCGGTTTTTACACACGCGGAGAAAAATCTACGCGGTCTGTTACACGCGTATTCGAGGCTTCCTTTCCACACTAGTTGAAATTTCGAGCTCGCACGAGTAGTGTTCATGGAAAAATGGGAGAAAGAATAAAGTGGAAAAATGGGAAAGTGGGAAAAGAAGAAAGTGGGAAAAGAAGAAAGTGGGAGAAATAAAAAAAGGAAAAAGGAAAGTGGGTTAGAAAATTCTAATATGAAATACGTAAACAAATTAGAATTTCTAAATAAGTCGGAATGAGACTTACGTGGGGCGTCTTAGCCGAGAGAAATATGCGCGGAGTAGCAAACGAAATCAAGTTTTCATAAGCTAAGTAACAATCTTATTTTGAAACAACCATGTCATAGGAAAATTATTTCAAAAAAAAATCATTTTATAAATGTGAAACGTTAGCTTATATGAGAACACGTACAAAAAATGAATGTATAAATGATCGAGATGTGAAATAGGTGGCAATCCCTAAATTTCAATGTAATAAGAATCAATCAAATGAATCATTGGCAAGTAAAAACCAACACGAAAGAACGTTCAATCAAATATAAAGCAAACAAGCACACATGCGGCAGATTTGGATAACCACGAAGAATGAAGCGTAACTTTCAGCTCCGAGCATGAAATCACGTGCTCTTATACTCAAAACGAAGCTACGGAAGATACGGATCTAATGCCATAGATTTCAGCTCAATCCGACATTTCAAACTCAAGATACAAGCGAAAGTACGTACCTCTGTTGAGCTGTCCTGTTTTGCAGCCGAGAGTGAACGTGCTCCATTTCGATCCAAGGTTGCTCGTCGTATCCAAAAATGTCCAGAATAGAAAGAGGACAAGACAAAGAAGAGAAGGACAACGACGTTACTTTCATGCAAGTAAAGCGAAATTAGTACGAAAAGAAAGGGTGAGATTGCTCACCGTCGCGGGAATCTTGTTTCCCGGGTCTCCATGATCTCTCTGAAGGTCGGCTATGAATTGTCCAATCGTATTTAGAAAAATCTCGAATAAATGACAAGAAGAAAAGTTAAAAGAAAGTTTGAACTTAAGGAAAGTCAATTCAAAACATTACGGATCATATGTGACGCGCAAGTGAACATGTATATAAAATGAGCTAATAGGACAAGGAATGATGGACCATTTAATGAATTAGCAGCATGAGACTTACGCAAAATTAGATGAACCAATATTGTTAACCAGAAGACACTACTAATAGGCTCACAACAGCTTGAGCTACAGGTAGGATAGCAATTCAAAACGAAGGCGGGCAATCTAAAAAAATTCGAAACCGAAGTGACCAGGTTTATGAGCAGCACGAATATGAGATTGAGGTAAAAGGGATTTGCACGTTCGCAAAGTACAATTAAACCAGAAGCTGAAATCAGGATTCTATTTGTAAATCATCAACGTGGGTGAACTAGCAAATAATGAAGAAATTGCAGCGAATCTTAAACTAATAATGACGCTAAAGCAGACAGGTAGTCGTTAGCAAGAAAACACATTTTGACAAAAATGAGAATTGCAGCAAGTTAAAATAAGTCGACGGTTTGAGCGAGGAGCCCATCACGAGGATACCCTACCAAACAAGCTGATTCCTATACAAACTAATCCCAAAGTTGAAACACTAACCCAAAGCAAAATCGGCAATACAATGAGAACGGAAACGAACAATGAGATCGAAGTGAAAACAAACAAACTAGCAGGTCATATCAGAAACACCTAAGAAATGTAAGTCAACCATGAGAGTCGCAGCAACTTGGAAATGAGAAACTTATAGTACGAAATCAGCAACGGAAACTATGCTAGATCGATTAGAAAACATACCAAACATTGATGAGGTTAAAATTAAAACGAGTGAATGAATAAGCTCGTTGGCTAAACATACATATGTACGAATCGCTGGTTCAGTAGCGAAAACCTGAAGTATTATAAGAAAATGCTGCGAATGGATGATGAAAATATCACAAGTAGCAAACAAACAGCAAATATCTAGGTTGAATCGGTCGCGAAGCTGAAATAATTCTTAAACAAAACAGAGTAAGCAATCTAACATAATCTGATTGGCTGCAGCGATGACATTTAACATGAACAGGCCATCCCCAATGAGTCAGAATAAGCATGAATGAATTAGCAACGCAAATCCACAAACAAGCTGCAGCAAATAAGATGAAGGATCAAACCAATGGCTCAGAACGCATTTCTGGCCATGATCAGCAAGTGTGCATACGGCTTCTGTCCTCTGCTTTAGCCGTTTTGAAGGCTCTTCGAAGCTTCATTCTAGTTCTTTAGTGACCTGTTCATCCTAAAATAAGAAGGCATTGGAGTCAAATCAACAACATAAGGCTATTCATGGCCATTTATGAACCCAAATGAAACAAATGGACTCGGCGGAGGTCTTATATCTAATTCAGCTGTTGTTTTAAGCAAAAAATAAGGCAGAGCGAAAACACTCCAGACGCATCTGGTCTATCAATGCAGCTTATCAGGTTCGAAAAACACAGCAAGCAAGGACGCCGCCCGAGATGAAATCTTCTGCGGAGACTTCGGCTGAAGAGATGCCAACTCCCTTCAAATTGGTCCGAAAGAATCCAATCCGTTGGTTGAACACTCCTAACCGGCTGTAGCGACTTCGGCAAGGGAGGCCGGGGATGGACAGGTTGGAGCCTGAGAGCGTTGGCCGGGCTCCATCTCGCTGCGATCAACCTTGGTGGCGACTGGAGGGTCAGCTCTAGGGGGTTTCCGCAAGGATTTCTGCTTACCTTGACTGGAGAGGGAGGGATCGGCTAAACAGGAAGCTGCTGGAGGATCGGAGGGGCTGGAGGACGTCTTTCTCTCGAGCGATTGACCAGCAAAATAAAAAAAAACGTCCAGGAGAGGGAGCGGCGTTGAAGGAGAGAGCGTCAGAGCTGGGAGAGGAGGAACGACCCAACTGATTCTGTTTTTGTTTTTTTGGGGGGTTCATTGAATTTTTTTTTTTAAAATTCCTTTTATATGGCACTGTAAAAGTGTGTTGGGGTAGGTTGTTAGTTTGTTAAAATAATTTGTTAGGTTGTTAGCATAAATTGTTATTAATTTGTTAAAGTGAGTTGTTACAAATTAATTAGTTAGAATATAAAATGAAATGAAAATTCAAATTAAATGTTAATGAAATGTTAAACTTTAATGAATTTGTTATTTTTGCTCGATTAATTATTTAATGAGCTCTTGTTGGACTTTAGTCGTTTTTACTTTATTATTAAGAACCTAAGTCCATGTACACGTGCTTGAACTTCAAATTAAAATGAATGAACTTGATCTTAATGACAAAAAGTGTTAAAATATAATTTTAACTAAAAATGATTAAGAAATTAGCCTCATGTAACTAATTCTCAATTTGAAATTACTTATTTAACCATGTAACATGAATTTAATTGAAAATTACGAAAGCTTCAAAATCATTTCTTTTAAAACCAACGATTAAATATTAGATTAAGATTAAAAAAATCGAAAATTCGATTTGGGGTGTCTACAGTTTGCCCCTCTTTGCGAGAGAATCTGGAAAGATTTTCTCACAAAGACGATATAGAGACCTCAAATCGAATTTCGGGATCTGCTTTTGGGAGACCTGCTTTGGGATCTCAATAAACAAATGTGTTAGTAATGAATGAGAGAAACTTGAATTATATGCGAACAAATGCAACTACGATATCCATGTATATCGTGCTTTATTTATGTAGTTCGATTAGGGGAAATGCTTCTGAACATGATTATTGAAGGTCTTCCTCACACTCTCGAGGTTCACTCGTGTTTGTGTGAGCTCGTCTTGATTGGACTTGGACTTCCCTTGACTAGGATGCTCATGTACCAGTTGAAGGAGTCTTGACTCGGGTTATAATGTCGGTTTTGGCGTAAGGCCTTTCATAGAAAGTTTAAAACTTTTCTACTTGGAAGGAATAAATCCATGAGACTTTGTCGGAAAGAGACCTGTTCTATAAAGATTTCACCGTTCAAGCAGATTTTCTGTCATTTGGACAACTTACTACTCGGCACACTCCGTTTGGGGATAATGTGACTATTTACTGGGGGTAACAAAATTCTTGTTTTAGGCAGATCCGTTGGGGATGAAAGTCCCATCGGGAATTCTTCGAATTTGCTGCAAAAATTTTTTTGAACACCTTTGCTTTTGCAACCAACTTGTTGGCTCTGGTGTTTTTTTTTATTTTTGCTCTTTTGAATTTTGCACTTTGCTTTTGCAAGGCTTTGGCCTTTGTGCTTTTCTTTTGCTTTTTCTTTTTTCATTTTCTTTTTTCTCTCTTTTTTTTTTTGCGAGATTTGCTGAGAATGTTTGTTGGTTCTTTTTCTGTCTTTTCATTCTTTGGGAATAAGACTTCTTTGACACTCATCTTTGGGAAGTGGCCTAATTAGTTTTTTTTTATGTCCACTGACATTGTCTTTCCGCTTGAACCTTGAGGAAGTGTTGCCTTTGTAGCCGGTTGTTTCCCACTTCCTACTACAGGACTCCTTTTGACCTCGGTGTGAGGTTGTCTTTGGACTAAAGGGTAGCGGTATTTATAAAAGCTCCGTTTTGGCTCTAAGGGTTAGCAATGGTCGATGTACTGTGTTTGGGATAGAGAAGAGAATGCTCCTTTTCATCCTGGCTTTGAGCATCTTTTGTCAACAGATTCTGAGTCCAATCTCGACGCTCGTTTTTTATGAGAACTCACAGTGTTTGCACTCAACTCTCTAGGGTAGTTGTTTAGGATAGGGTTTGCCTTCTTTTCCATGTTCAGAAGTATTTGCGAACTCCTTGGGGTGATGTTATGACATCTACAGTATAAATGATATGCAGATGATGCAAACTCACTGGGTGGATGACATTGTGCATTCCTTGATTTATGTTGCGCCTTGGCTGTGGATTTATGAACTTCATTTCATGGATTTGGTGTCTGCTTTGGAGATCATCCATGATATAAGGTGCTCGAGTTCCTACATCAAGGAATAGAGGTTGGGTGAGTTCATGTAACCTGATTCTTGTTGAGGAAATAAAGAAACGATAAAGTTGAACATCCGCTGGGGGAATAAGTTGTGAATGTCCGTCCATCTTGACTGTTGTTGGAAGAAATATGCTTGTATATTCAACTTCTACTGGGGATTGTGGTACACTCATGAAACCAATTCCGGCTTTGGAGAAATGAGGAGCATGACTCCGATTGGGGAATTATAAGAAATTTCAATAGGGAATAAACATTCCCTTTCACGTGATCATCCTTGGTGATAACAAATGCAATCTCGAAGTTTTGGTTCGAAATTTTCCACCCAACCACCCTCGCCTTTGTTCGTAATGCGAGGTTGCTCATGTACCTGCACCCGCCAAAGGGCGAAAGTAAGCTCATGTAACTTGTTTTGATAAATGACAAAAGTATTGATTTTGAGACAACACTTCCTTTCATGTAATCATTGTTTGTTGACAACGAAGGCTTATCCAAGATTGCTTGAAGTTTTTCCACCCTACCACCCTCGCCTTTCGTTGTCTGTCTAGGATGCCTGTGTACCTACGAGACGAACGCAGGGCAAAAACAAGTATGTTCATGTAACTTGTTTTGTAAAGAAAGTATTAATATTGAAATAATACTCCCTTTCCTGTTGTTTCGTCATTGCATCTTCGTCCGAAGAAATCGAAGGGTTGACGAAATTGCGATAAGACTTTGTCTTGAAGGTTTTGCCATCCAACCACTCTCGGCTTTATCCAGGAATTATGTATCCTTCATATGAGGAGCTCTTGTACCTTTCATGTTATTCGTTGTTCTGACAACGAAGGCTTCTCCAAGATTGCTTGGAGCTTTACCACCCTGCCACCCACGCCTTCGTCCACATGATAGGGAGTTTTTGTACCTATATGCGACAAGGGCAAAAACAAGTATGCTTATGTAACTTGTTTTTTTTTTTTTTAGGAAAGTATCGATGTGTATCGAATACTCCCTTTCATGTGTAGTAGCGCCGAAGAGCATCCGCGTTGATTGGTTGCGGTAGTTCTTGTCCATCCATCTTGGTTAGGATGGTTGCACCTCCCGAGAAGGCATGTTTTACCACAAAAGGTCCTTCATAATTCGGGGCGAATTTTCCTCTTGAGTCCTTGTAGTTGGGAATGATCCGTTTGAGAACGAGGTCTCCAGGTCGATATCGGATCGGCTTGACTTTCTTGTTGAATGCCCGAGTCATGCGTTGTTGATACAACTGCATGTGATGAGCTGCCGCGAGCCTTTTTTCGTCTATGAAATCGAGATGAACAAGATGATGATTGATCTTATCTTCATCTGTCATATTGTTCTGGGACAATATCCTAAGGGTCGGTAGTTTGACCTCTGCCGGAATCACTGCTTGTGTTCCATGGACGAGCTCGAATGGAGTTGCCCCAGTCGATGTTCGCATCGTCGTTCGGTATGCAAGTAGCGCAAATGGGAGCTTTTCATGCCAGTCGCGATACGTGATTACTGTTTTCTGAAGAATCTTCTTCATATTCTTGTTTGCTGCTTCGACTGCACCATTCATTTGTGGACGGTACGGTGAAGAGTTGATGTGTTTAATTCTGAATTCTTCGCAGAGAGAATGCATGAGTTTGCTATTAAAGTTGGAACCATTGTCGGTGACGAGTAGTTCCGGTATGCCATATCTAGCGATGATGTTAAACCGCATAAATCGCACGACGTTCTTTGCGGTAACTTCTCTAAATGATTGAGCTTCGATCCACTTGGTGAAATAGTCAATTGCGACTAAGATGAATCGATGTCCATTTGATGCTATGGGATTGATGGGTCCAATGACGTCCATCCCCCACATTGAAAATGGCCACGGCTCGAATAAAGGGTAGAGCCTGGTAGGAGGTACATGCACCTTGTCACTGTAAATTTGACACTTGTGACATGCTTTGACGTATTTGATACAATCGGCTTCCATTGTCGACCAATAATATCCCAGACGCATGATTTTTTGGGCAAGTGCGTATCCATTCATGTGAGGACCACAAGCACCTTCGTGTACTTCCATCATAATGTCCTTGGCTTCTTTTTCTGTGATGCACCGCATGAGGGTCGTCGCGAACGACTTCTTGTATAGGATGTTCCCGTCGAGAAAGTAACCTTTAGATAACCTCCTGATAAATTTGCGTTCTTTCTTTGTGCTTATATGAGGAAAGTCTCCTGAATGTAGATACGCCCTAATATCGGCATACCATGGAGATGGATCAACTTGTTGATCGGGTTCAGTGTTCATGCAACTAGGCTCTTCGATGATGTTGATGCGGAGAGGTTCAATGTCCATTTCTCCGGCCAATGGTATCAATGATGCGAGAGTTGCAAGTGCATCGGCAAATCGATTGTCAGATCGTGGTAGGTAGCTGAAACTAATGTCCGTAAATTTTCGAATCAGCTCTTGCAGTTAATCTTGATATATGATAAGCTTCGGATCCCTTGTGCGCCAAGCTCCGTTGGTTTGAGAGATTATGAGTGCAGAATCTCCGTAAACGTCTAAGAATTGTGCTTTTATGTCAAGTGCACGTAGTAAACCAAGAATACATGCTTCATATTCAGAAATGTTATTTGTGCATGGGAATGTGACTTTAGCAGCAACTGGATAATATTGCCCGTTTGGGGATATCACAACTGCTCCAATGCCAGAACCTGATGAGTTGACTGTGCCATCAAAATACATCGTCCATCGTTGTTCTGAATCTACTAGTAAGATGTCATCATCTGGCAGCTTAATTTCCAGTGGTGAATCATCTGTCCCTGGATATTTTGCTATGTGATCGGCAATAGTTCTGCCTTTGATTGATTTCGTTGAGTGAAATTTGATGTCGAATTCGGCAAGTTGCAGCTGCCATTTTGAAATTCTTCTGATAAGAGTTGGTCTCTCGAAAAGGTATTTGAGCGGATCATTATCTGAAATTAGCAATATCTCGTAATGGAGAGTATATTGTCGGAGACGATGAAGAACCCAAACGAGTGCGCATCATGTGCGTTCCGGGACTGTGTATCGGGCTTCGCAGTCTGTGAATTTTTTGCTGAGGTAATAAATGGCGTGTTCCTTGGCGCCTGGTAACTGCTGTGCTAGCATTGCCCCAAATGACTCTTCTAGTACTGTTAGATAGAGCGTGAACGGATGTCCCGGCTTTGGCGGGATAAGGATTGGCGGTTCTGTTAGGTACATCTTGATATGTTCGAATGCGTTCCTGCAATCTTCATCCCATTCAAATTTGACGTCTTTTCTCAATTTCCTGAATAGAGGTTTGCATGTGTCGGCCAGGTTGGAAATAAACCTTCCGATATAATTGATGCGGCCCATGAAGCCACGGATCTCTTTAACTGACTTTGGTGCTGGAAGTTCCTTAATTGCTTTGATTTTATCTGGGTCTATTTCAATGCCTTTATTGCTTACAACAAACCCAAGAAGTTTCCCCGATGTTGCCCCAAACACGCATTTGGCAGGATTGAGACGCAATTTGTATTTACGAAGTCGTTCAAACAGCCTGCGTAGAACGACCATGTGATCTTCTTCTGTTCTGGATTTGGCGATCATGTCATCAACATAAACTTCGATCTCACGGTGCATCATGTCATGGAATAGGACTACCATTGCTCGTTGATATGTTGCCCCGGCGTTCTTTAGCCCAAATGGCATAACTCGGTAACAGAATGTGCCCCAGGGTGTGATGAATGTCGTCTTTTCCTTATCTGCCTCAGCCATCTTGATCTGATTATAGCCAGAGAATCCGTCCATAAAGGAGAATTTGTTGAAACCGGCCGTGTTGTCCACTAATAGATCGATGTGCGGTAGAGGGAAGTCATCTTTGGGACTTGCTTTATTGAGGTCTCGGTAATCCACGCATACTCTGACTTTTCCATTCTTCTTCATGACCGGGACGATGTTTGCGACCCATTGAGGATATTCCGATACTTCGATAAAATTGACTTTAAGTAGCTTGTCTACTTCTTTCTTGATTGCAAGGGCTAGTTCCGGTTTGTATCGACGTTGCTTTTGTTTGATTGGATGAATCAAAGGATTAGTGGGGATTTTGTGCTCCACTATTTCTGAGTCTAATCCTGGCATATCTGCGTATGACCAAGCGAAGACATCTGAGAGAAGATTTATAATTTTCTCGGCTTCATCTGTTAGTAAATTTGCACCAATGAAGAGCTCTTTGGGCTCGCCTTCTGTTCCAATATTGATAGAAATCGGTTCTTGCAGAGTGATTTCCTTGGGATTTTCATGTCTCAGTAATCCTTGTTTTAGGCCATGGTAGCCGTCGAGGGATTCAGGATTTTGAATGACTTCTTCATCTGGATCTTCTGATGTTTCGGGGTCTTTTGACGATTGGCCGTCTGTCTCATCGAATTCATCTGAAATATGACCACACTCTATTTGAAAAGGTTCTGGGAGTTTGTCTTGGAATTCTTGAGTAGTTTCTGAAGTGTTATTCCTGCGTAGGAAGTATGTCAAGAAACAATTCAGAAAGCATATGAAGAAATTGAAATAACCATCGCATGCGAGGAATTGAAATGACTATCACACGTGAAGAAGTTGAAGTGATCAACTCATGCGAAGAAACTAAAATGGCCATCACATGCGTGGAAGTTGGAATGACTATCACATGCGAAGAAATTAAAATGACCATCACATGCGTGGACAAATGAGATGTCGTGGGCATCAGGCCTCAGTGGGCTGGGCGTTATTCATGTGCCCGTATTTTCCTTATATCCCTCACATGCCCTGGAATACATCATCGTCCTGATGTGGATCCCACGACATCTCGACACTAAGTAATCGTTACATTCGCTCCACCAGTCCACGACTAAAGATATGGTGGGTTTATTGACGCATCCGTTGATCGACATACCAATCATGCGAATTTCATATGCATAAAAGTAAAAGGATGTATTGGAGTGTTTCACCCTTTGAGTGGCAACTCGTCCAGGTTCAATGCTCATTCGAGGTGGAGATCTGCCATAACATCGGCTAATTGCTCCTGTTGTAACGTGCCCCGTGATGCCGGAACGAATACCTCATATAAGTCTGGATAGCCAAGAATTCCACATGTCTCGATTCTTAGTTTCCAATCTTGAATAGTATCTTCTTCATATTCGATACCCGCTTTGTCGGCTGGGGTGGGTATCTGAATTGGGAAAAGCATGCCTTGTCTTCTTGCTCCCAAACCTCCTCCAATCTGGTATCCCATTTGAAGTAAAACTCGTGCCATGTTTGCGACCATATGTTCAATTGGCGGGTCCTTATTGACTTTTCGGATCATGTTCACCATTTCGAATGCTTGCATCGTGGACGGTTCAACAGAGGGTTCTCCAACATATGGAATATCGACTTCATTGCATAATTCAATATCTCGTTCTCCGTTGACAGTTACGAGTTTGCCTCCGAATGGGAACTTGACTTTTTGATGATACGTGGAAGGGATTGCCCCAGCTTGATGAATCCATGGTCTCTCGAGTAACATGTTGAAAGAGCTGTTAGTTTCAAGCACCTGGAATGCAGTCATAAATTTGGCCGGGCCCATAATGATTTCCAGGGCTATTTCTCCGAGGGGTTTGCGCTTTGCTCCGTCAAATGCTCTGATGTTTAAGCTGGGCGGAGACATGCTTTTCATGTCGAGTCCCAATTCGCGAGCGACTCCCAGAGGTAGTATGTTAACTCCAGAGCCTCCATCGATCAACACTTTGGAGATCTGATTGCCCATGCAGCTTAATGTTATGAACAAAGCTTTATTATTTTCCTCTGCTCCTTTTGGGACGTCTTGGTCGGAAAAAGTGATGGCATTTTGAGCCAACATCCCATTCATGAATATGTCGACGGCATTAACTTCGATTTCTGGCGGTACATGCACCTCTGCCAAGAACCTCTCCAGTGAATTTCGATGTTTGTCTGACGAGTTGATCAGATCAAATAACGAGATTTGTGCTGGTTGTCTCTTCAACTGCTCTATAATGTCATAGTCGCTAACCTTTATCGTCTTGACGACCTGCCTGATTTCATCGGCAGTGGGTACTTTGGGCTCCGGATTATTAGGTAACTCAGGTCCCGCTACAACCTTTCCCGATCAACCTTTCATATGCAATAACAACCCAATCCCAAGTCCTAGTATGATGCCACATGCGGTTTGTGTAAATACGTTTCTTTTTATATTATTATTTTAGGAATAATTAAACCTTTGGTGTGCAAATATAATAGTCTCAAATCAAATGATATTCATGAAAGCCAAATGTGCATATGGATGCATTAAAGCGATAAAAAGGAGGTAAGAGAGGGAGAAAAGAAATGCGGAAACCCCCTGTAACCAACTCAAGTCGCTGCAAAACGAACATAATTAGTATTACAATTATCACATACAATCGTACCTGAACCTGTCCCTGCACGAGTAACAGTCACTTAGTAACAAGCAAATGCACGTGCGGCGTCTGGTACCTGTAGTGGGCAATCAATTCTAGACTTGGAAGAGGTTTCTAAAACCTCCCTCGGACTGAGGGAGGCGGGTCCTGGACCATAACCTACACCGCAGAAAGCAGCGAAGCCGTGCCATTCGGTGACCCCCTAAAAATCCTAGCCCCGGGTTCGGGCATACCTAGAAATGCCTAGAAAGCGGTAAACAAACACAAACAAAAGATCATACAAAAAGCATGAGCCAAATAATTACATGCGCAAACAATCACTCCTCCCCGCATGTGGATAGGAAGAAAGAGTTTTCAGTAGGAATCCACATGCGGGGTCCCCAGCGGAGTCGCCATCCGGGATGTGCGTCCCTCCCGCTCGTTCCCGAATGAGAACAAAAAGGAGGACTGTAATCCTTCGTGGGTCCGTAAAAATTCGTTTGTCGCTTAACCTAGGTAAGCTAAGAAAAACGGAGTCGCCACCGACTTTATTAAAAATGGTATAAAGTCGGAAAAAACCAAAGAGGGTTCGGGGATTCCTAACTACTCACTCTCTCACTCAAACATGCGAAAAAAGGTTGGCGATACTTTTAAAAGAGGTTTCTGATTAACGGGTGTTGGACCCAATCTGGGCTTTTAAGCCCAGACTCGTGTCATTGGATTACGAGCTTAGGCTCGATTCGGGCGTTGGACCCGAACTCGTATGTGATGATCACGTGCGTAATCACATACAATTATCTAGATCAAAGTAGGCGGGGAAAGGCGGTGACCGTGGGCCTATACACCTGGACCCACGGCCCGTTACAAGTGGAAAAATAGAAAGTCGGGAAGGCCCGCACCTTCCCTCATGTACCTTAAGTTTGACGGTTGGGGCCGCTTTAACGTCTTCAATCATCGCGGTTTTTACACACGCGGAGAAAAATCCACGCGGTCTGTTGCACGCGTCTTCAAGGCTTCCTTTCCACACTAGTTGAAATTTCGAGCTCGCACGAGTAGTGTTCATGGAAAAATGGGAGAAAGAATAAAGTGGAAAAATGGGAAAGTGGGAAAAGAAGAAAGTGGGAGAAATAAAAAATGGAAAAAGGAAAGTGGGTTAGAAAATTCTAATATGAAATACGTAAACAAATTAGAATTTCTAAATAAGTCGGAATGAGACTTACGTGGGGCGTCTTAGCCGAGAGAAATATGCGTGGAGTAGCAAACGAAATCAAGTTTTCATAAGCTAAGTAACAATCTTATTTTGAAACAACCATGTCATAGGAAAATTATTTCAAAAAAAAATCATTTTATAAATGTGAAACGTAAGCTTATATGAGAACACGTACAAAAAATGAATGTATAAATGATCGAGATGTGAAATAGGTGACACTCCCTAAATTTCAATGTAATAAGAATCAATCAAATGAATCATTGGCAAGTAAAAACCAACACGAAAGAACGTTCAATCAAATATAAAGCAAACAAGCACACATGCGGCAGATTTGGATAACCACGAAGAATGAAGCGTAACTTTCAGCTCCGAGCATGAAATCACGTGTTCTTATACTCAAAACGAAGCTACGGAAGATACGGATCTAATGCCAAAGATTTCAGCTCAATCTGACATTTCAAACTCAAGATACAAGCGAAAGTACGTACCTCCGTTGAGTTGTCCTGTTTTGCAGCCGAGAATGAACGTGCTCCATTTCGATCCAAGGTTGCTCGGTCGTATCCAAAAATGTCCAGAATAGAAAGAGGACAAGACAAAGAAGAGAAGGACAAGGACGTTACTTTCATGCAAGTAAAGCGAAATTAGTACAAAAAGAAAGGGTGAGATTGCTCACCGTCGCGGGAATCTTGTTCCCCGGGTCTCCATGATCTCTCTGAAAGTCGGCTATGAATTGTCCAATCGTATTTAGAAAAATCTCGAATAAATGACAAGAAGAAAAGTTAAAAGAAAGTTTGAACTTAAGGAAAGTCAATTCAAAACATTACGGATCATATGTGACGCGCAAGTGAACATGTATATAAAATGAGCTAATAGGACAAGGAATGATGGACCATTTAATGAATTAGCAGCATGAGACTTACGCAAAATTAGATGAACCAATATTGTTAACCAGAAGACACTACTAATAGGCTCACAACAGCTTGAGCTACAGGTAGGATAGCAATTCAAAACGAAGGCGGGCAATCTAAAAAAATTCGAAACCGAAGTGACCAGGTTTATGAGCAGCACGAATATGAGATTGAGGTAAAAGGGATTTGCACGTTCGCAAAGTACAATTAAACCAGAAGCTGAAATCAGGATTCTATTTGTAAATCATCAACGTGGGTGAACTAGCAAATAATGAAGAAATTGCAGCGAATCTTAGACTAATAATGACGCTAAAGCAGACAGGTAGTCGTTAGCAAGGAAACACATTTTGACAAAAATGAGAATTGCAGCAAGTTAAAATAAGTCGACGGTTTGAGCGAGGAGCCCATCACGAGGATACCCTACCAAACAAGCTGATTCCTATACAAACTAATCCCAAAGTTGAAACACTAACCCAAAGCAAAATCGGCAATACAATGAGAACGGAAACGAACAATGAGATCGAAGTGAAAACAAACAAACTAGCAGGTCATATCAGAAACACCTAAGAAATGTAAGTCAACCATGAGAGTCGCAGCAACTTGGAAATGAGAAACTTATAGTACGAAATCAGCAACGGAAACTATGCTAGATCGATTAGAAAACATACCAAACATTGATGAGGTTAAAATTAAAACGAGTGAATGAATAAGCTCGTTGGCTAAACATACATATGTACGAATCGCTGGTTCAGTAGCGAAAACCTGAAGTATTATAAGAAAATGCTGCGAATGGATGATGAAAATATCACAAGTAGCAAACAAACAGCAAATATCTAGGTTGAATCGGTCGCGAAGCTGAAATAATTCTTAAACAAAACAGAGTAAGCAATCTAACATAATCTGATTGGCTGCAGCGATGACATTTAACATGAACAGGCCATCCCCAATGAGTCAGAATAAGCATGAATGAATTAGCAACGCAAATCCACAAACAAGCTGCAGCAAATAAGATGAAGGATCAAACCAATGGCTCAGAACGCATTTCTGGCCATGATCAGCAAGTGTGCATACGGCTTCTGTCCTCTGCTTTAGCCGTTTTGAAGGCTCTTCGAAGCTTCATTCTAGTTCTTTAGTGACCTGTTCATCCTAAAATAAGAAGGCATTGGAGTCAAATCAACAACATAAGGCTATTCATGGCCATTTATGAACCCAAATGAAACAAATGGACTCGGCGGAGGTCTTATATCTAATTCAGCTGTTGTTTTAAGCAAAAAATAAGGCAGAGCGAAAACACTCCAGACGCATCTGGTCTATCAATGCAGCTTATCAGGTTCGAAAAACACAGCAAGCAAGGACGCCGCCCGAGATGAAATCTTCTGCGGAGACTTCGGCTGAAGAGATGCCAACTCCCTTCAAATTGGTCCGAAAGAATCCAATCCGTTGGTTGAACACTCCTAACCGGCTGTAGCGACTTCGGCAAGGGAGGCCGGGGATGGACAGGTTGGAGCCTGAGAGCGTTGGCCGGGCTCCATCTCGCTGCGATCAACCTTGGTGGCGACTGGAGGGTCAGCTCTAGGGGGTTTCCGCAAGGATTTCTGCTTACCTTGACTGGAGAAGGAAGGGTCGGCTGAACCAGAGGCCGCTGGCAGATCGGAGGGGCTGCAGGACGTCTTTCTCTCGAGCGATTGACCAGCAAAATAAAAAAAAACGTCCAGGAGAGGGAGCGGCGTTGAAGGAGAGAGCGTCAGAGCTGGGAGAGGAGGAACGACCCAACTGATTCTGTTTTTGTTTTTTTGGGGGGTTCATTGAATTTTTTTTTTTTAAAATTCCTTTTATATGGCACTGTAAAAGTGTGTTGGGGTAGGTTGTTAGTTTGTTAAAATAATTTGTTAGGTTGTTAGCATAAGTTGTTATTAATTTGTTAAAGTGAGTTGTTACAAATTAATTAGTTAGAATATAAAATGAAATGAAAATTCAAATTAAATGTTAATGAAATGTTAAACTTAAAAGAATTTGTTATTTTTGCTCGATTAATTATTTAATGAGCTCTTGTTGGACTTTAGTCGTTTTTACTTTATTATTAAGAACCTAAGTCCATGTACACGTGCTTGAACTTCAAATTAAAATGAATGAACTTGATCTTAATGACAAAAAGTGTTAAAATATAATTTTAACTAAAAATGATTAAGAAATTAGCCTCATGTAACTAATTCTCAATTTGAAATTACTTATTTAACCATGTAACATGAATTTAATTGAAAATTACGAAAGCTTCAAAATCATTTCTTTTAAAACCAACGATTAAATATTAGATTAAGATTAAAAAAATCGAAAATTCGATTTGGGGTGTCTACAGTTTGCCCCTCTTTGCGAGAGAATCTGGAAAGATTTCCTCGCAAAGACGATCTAGAGACCTCAAATCGAATTTCGGGATCTGCTTTTGGGAGACCTGCTTTGGGATCTCAATAAACAAATGTGTTAGTAACGAGAGCAACTTGAATTATATGCGAACAAATGCGACCATGATGTCCATGTATATCGTGCTTTATTTATGTAGTTCGATTAGGGAAAATGCTTCTGAACATGATTATTGAAGGTCTTCCTCACACTCTCGAGGTTCACTCGTGTTTGTGTGAGCTCGTCTTGATTGGACTTGGACTTCCCTTGACTAGGATGCTCATGTACCAGTTGAAGGAGTCTTGACTCGGGTTATAATGTCGGTTTTGGCGTAAGGCCTTTCATAGAAAGTTTAAAACTTTTCTACTTGGAAGGAATAAATCCATGAGACTTTGTCGGAAAGAGACCTGTTCTATAAAGATTTCACCGTTCAAGCAGATTTTCTGTCATTTGGACAACTTACTACTCGGCACACTCCGTTTGGGGATAATGTGACTATTTACTGGGGGTAACAAAATTCTTGTTTTAGGCAGATCCGTTGGGGATGAAAGTCCCATCGGGAATTCTTCGAATTTGCTGCAAAAATTTTTTTGAACACCTTTGCTTTTGCAACCAACTTGTTGGCTCTGGTGTTTTTTTTTTATTTTTGCTCTTTTGAATTTTGCACTTTGCTTTTGCAAGGCTTTGGCCTTTGTGCTTTTCTTTTGCTTTTTCTTTTTTCATTTTGTTTTTTTTTTTAAAGATATGATGAGAATGTTTGTTGGCTCTTTTTCTGTCTTTTCATTCTTTGGGAATAAGACTTCTTTGATACTCATCTTTGGGGAGTGGCCTAATTAGTTTTTCATGTCCACTGACATTGTTTTTCCGCTTGAACCTTGAGGAAGTGTTGCCTTTGTAGGCGGTTGTTTCCCACTTCCTACTACAGGACTCCTTTTGACCTCGGTGTGAGGTTGTCTTTGGACTAAAGGGTAGCGGTATTTATAAAAGCTCCGTTTTGGCTCTAAGGGTTAGCAATGGTCGATGTACTGTGTTTGGGATAGAGAAGAGAATGCTCCTTTTCATCCTGGCTTTGAGCATCTTTTGTCAACAGATTCTGAGTCCAATCTCGACGCTCGTTTTTTATGAGAACTCACAGTGTTTGCACTCAACTCTCTAGGGTAGTTGTTTAGGATAGGGTTTGCCTTCTTTTCCATGTTCAGAAGTATTTGCGAACTCCTTGGGGTGATGTTATGACATCTACAGTATAAATGATATGCAGATGATGCAAACTCACTGGGTGGATGACATTGTGCATTCCTTGATTTATGTTGCGCCTTGGCTGTGGATTTATGAACTTCATTTCATGGATTTGGTGTCTGCTTTGGAGATCATCCATGATATAAGGTGCTCGAGTTCCTACATCAAGGAATAGAGGTTGGGTGAGTTCATGTAACCTGACTCTTGTTGAGGAAATAAAGAAACGATAAAGTTGAACATCCGCTGGGGGAATAAGTTGTGAATGTCCGTCCATCTTGACTGTTGTTGGAAGAAATATGCTTGTATATTCAACTTCTACTGGGGATTGTGGTACACTCATGAAACCAATTCCGGCTTTGGAGAAATGAGGAGCATGACTCCGATTGGGGAATTATAAGAAATTTCAATAGGGAATAAACATTCCCTTTCACGTGATCATCCTTGGTGATAACAAATGCAATCTCGAAGTTTTGGTTCGAAATTTTCCACCCAACCACCCTCGCCTTTGTTCGTAATGCGAGGTTTCTCATGTACCTGCACCCGCCAAAGGGCGAAAGTAAGCTCATGTAACTTGTTTTGATAAATGAGAAAAGTATTGATTTTGAAACAACACTTCCTTTCATGTAATCGTTGTTTGTTGACAACGAAGGCTTCTCCAAGATTGCTTGAAGTTTTTCCACCCTACCACCCTCGCCTTTCGTTGTCTGTCTAGGATGCTCATGTACCTATGAGACGAACGCAGGGCAAAAACAAGTATGTTCATGTAACTTGTTTTGTAAAGAAAGTATTAATATTGAAATAATACTCCCTTTCATGTTGTTTCGTCATTGCATCTTCGTCCGAAGGAGTCGAAGGGTTGACGAAATTGCGATAAGACTTTGTCCTGAAGTTTTTGCCATCCTACCACTCTCGGTTTTATCCAGGAATTATGTATCCTTCATATGAGGAGCTCTTGTACCTTTCATGTTATTTGTTGTTTTGACAACGAAGGCTTCTCCAAGATTGCTTCGAGTTTTACCACCCTGCCACCCACGCCTTCGTCCACATGATAGGGAGTTTTTGTACCTATATGCGACAAGGGCAAAAACAAGTGAGCTCATGTAACTTGTTTTGTTAGGAAAGTATCGATGTGGATCGAATACTCCCTTTCATGTGTAGTAGCGCCGAAGAGCATCCGCGTTGATTGGTTGCGGTAGTTCTTGTCCATCCATCTTGGTTAGGATGGTTGCGCCTCCCGAGAAGGCATGTTTTACCACAAAAGGTCCTTCATAATTCGGGGCGAATTTTCCTCTTGGGTCCTTGTAGTTGGGAATGATCCGTTTGAGAACGAGGTCTCCAGGTCGATATCGGATCGGCTTGACCTTCTTGTTGAACGCCCGAGCCATGCGTTGTTGATATAACTGCATGTGATGGGCTGCCGCGAGCCTTTTTTCGTCTATGAAATCGAGATGAACAAGATGATGATTGATCTTGTCTTCATCTGTCATATTATTCTGGGACAATATCCTAAGGGTCGGTAGTTTGACCTCTGCCGGAATCACTGCTTGTGTTCCATGGACGAGCTCGAATGGAGTTGCCCCAGTTGATGTTCGCATCGTCGTTCGGTATGCGAGTAGCGCGAATGGAAGCTTTTCATGCCAGTCGCGATACGTGATTACTGTTTTCTGAAGAATCTTCTTCATATTCTTGTTTGCTGCTTCGACTGCACCATTCATTTGTGGACGGTACGGTGAAGAATTGATGTGTTTAATTCTGAATTCTTCACAGGGAGAATGCATGAGTTTGCTATTAAAGTTGGAACCATTGTCGGTGACGAGTAGTTCCGGTATGCCATATCTAGCGATGATGTTAAACCGCATAAATCGCACGACGTTCTTTGCGGTAACTTCTCTAAATGATTGAGCTTCGATCCACTTGGTGAAATAGTCAATTGCGACTAAGATGAATCGATGTCCATTTGATGCTATGGGATTGATGGGTCCAATGACGTCCATCCCCCACATTGAAAATGGCCACGGCTCGAATAAAGGGTAGAGCCTGGTAGGAGGTACATGCACCTTGTCACTGTAAATTTGACACTTGTGACATGCTTTGACGTATTTGATACAATCGGCTTCCATTGTCGACCAATAATATCCCAGACGCATGATTTTTTGGGCAAGTGCGTATCCATTCATGTGAGGACCACAAGCACCTTCGTGTACTTCCATCATAATGTCCTTGGCTTCTTTTTCTGTGATGCACCGCATGAGGGTCGTCGCGAAAGACTTCTTGTATAGGATGTTCCCGTCGAGAAAGTAACCTCTGGATAACCTCCTGATGAACTTGCGTTCTTTCCTTGTGCTTATATGAGGAAAGTCTCCTGAATGTAGATACGCCCTAATATCGGCATACCATGGAGATGGATCAACTTGTTGATCGGGTTCAGTGTTCATGCAACTGGGCTCTTCGATGATGTTGATGCGGAGAGGTTCAATGTCCATTTCTCCGGCCAATGGTATCATTGATGCGAGAGTTGCAAGTGCATCGGCAAATCGATTGTCAGATCGTGGTAGGTAGCTGAAACTAATGTCCGTAAATTTTCGAATCAGCTCTTGCAGATAATCTTGATATATGATAAGCTTCGGATCCCTTGTGCGCCAAGCTCCGTTGGTTTGAGAGATTATGAGTGCAGAATCTCCGTAAACGTCTAAGAATTGTGCTTTTATGTCAAGTGCACGTAGTAAACCGAGAATACATGCTTCATATTCAGAAATGTTATTTGTGCATGGGAATGTTACTTTAGCAACAACTGGATAATATTGCCCGTTTGGGGATATCACAACTGCTCCAATGCCAGAACCTGATGAGTTGACTGCGCCATCAAAATACATCGTCCATCGTTGTTCTGAATCTACTAGTAAGATGTCATCATCTGGCAGCTTAATTTCCAGTGGGGAATAGTCTGTCCCTGGATATTCTGCTATGTGATCGGCAATAGTTCTGCCTTTGATTGATTTCGTTGAGTGAAATTTGATGTCGAATTCGGCAAGTTGCAGCTGCCATTTTGAAATTCTTCCGATAAGAGTTGGTTTATCGAAAAGGTATTTGAGCGGATCATTATCTGAAATTAGCAATATCTCGTAATGGAGAGTATATTGTCGGAGACGATGAAGAACCCAAACGAGTGCGCAGCATGTGCGTTCCGGGACTGTGTATCGGGCTTCGCAGTCTGTGAATTTTTTGCTGAGGTAATAAATGGCGTGTTCCTTGGCGCCTGGTAACTGCTGTGCTAGCATTGCCCCAAATGACTCTTCTAGTACTGTTAGATAGAGCGTGAGCGGATGTCCCGGCTTTGGCGGGATAAGGATTGGCGGTTCTGTTAGGTACATCTTGATCTGTTCGAATGCGTTCCTGCAATCTTCATCCCATTCAAATTTGACGTCTTTTCTCAATTTCCTGAATAGAGGTTTGCATGTGTCGGCCAGGTTGGAAATAAACCTTCCGATATAATTGATGCGGCCCATGAAGCCACGGATCTCTTTAACTGACTTTGGTGCTGGAAGTTCCTTAATTGCTTTGATTTTATCTGGGTCTATTTCAATGCCTTTATTGCTTACAACAAACCCAAGAAGTTTCCCCGATGTTGCCCCAAACACGCATTTGGCGGGATTGAGACGCAATTTGTATTTACGAAGTCGTTCAAACAGCTTGCGTAGAACGACCATGTGATCTTCTTCTGTTCTGGATTTGGCGATCATGTCATCAACATAAACTTCGATCTCACGGTGCATCATGTCATGGAATAGGACTACCATTGCTCGTTGATATGTTGCCCCGGCGTTCTTTAGCCCAAATGGCATAACTCGGTAACAGAATGTGCCCCAGGGTGTGATGAATGTCGTCTTTTCCTTATCTGCCTCAGCCATCTTGATCTGATTATAGCCAGAGAATCCGTCCATAAAGGAGAATTTGTTGAAACCGGCCGTGTTGTCCACTAATAGATCGATGTGCGGTAGAGGGAAGTCATCTTTGGGACTTGCTTTATTGAGGTCTCGGTAATCCACGCATACTCTGACTTTTCCATTCTTCTTCATGACCGGGACGATGTTTGCGACCCATTGAGGATATTCCGATACTTCGATAAAATTGACTTTAAGTAGCTTGTCTACTTCTTCCTTGATTGCAAGGGCTAGTTCCGGTTTGTATCGACGTTGCTTTTGTTTGATTGGATGAATCAAAGGATTAGTGGGGATTTTGTGCTCCACTATTTCTGAGTCTAATCCTGGCATATCTGCGTATGACCAAGCGAAGACATCTGAAAATTCTCTGAGAAGATTTATAATTTTCTCGGCTTCATCTGTTAGTAAATCTGCACCAATGAAGAGCTCTTTGGGCTCGTCTTCTGTTCCAATATTGATAGAAATTGGTTCTTGCAGAGTGACTTCCTTGGGATTTTCATGTCTCAATAATCCTTGTTCTAGGCCATGGTAGCCGTCAAGGGATTCCGGATTTTGAATGACTTCTTCATCTGGATCTTCTGATGTTTCGGGGTCTTTTGACGATTGGCCGTCTGTCTCATCGAATTCATCTGAAATATGACCACACTCTATTTGAAAAAGTTCTGGGAGTTTGTCCCGGAATTCTTGAATGGTTTCTGAAGTGTTATTCCTGCGTAGGAAGTATGTCAAGAAACAATTCAGAAAGCATATGAAGAAATTGAAATAACTATCGCATGCGAGGAATTGAAATGACTATCACACGTGAAGAAGTTGAAGTGATCAACTCATGCGAAGATACTAAAATGGCCATCACATGCGTGGAAGTTGGAATGACTATTACATGCGAAGCAATTAAAATGACCATCACATGCGTGGACAAATGAGATGTCGTAGACATCAGGTCTCAGTGGGCTGGGCGTTATTCATGTGCCCGTATTTTCCTTATATCCCTCACATGCCCTGGAATACATCATCGTCCTGATGTGGATCCTACGACATCTCGACACTAAGTAGTCGTTACATTCACTCCACCAGTCCACGACTAAAGATATGGTGGGTTTATTGACGCATCCGTTGATCGACATGCCAATCACGCTGATTTCATATGCATAAAAGTAAAAGGATGTATTGGAGTGTTTCACCCTTTGAGTGGCAACTCGTCCAGGTTCAATGCTCATTCGAGGTGGAGATCTGCCATAACATCGGCTAATTGCTCCTGTTGTAACGTGCCCCGTGATGCCGGAACGAATACCTCATATAAGTCTGGATAGCCAAGAATTCCACATGTCTCGATTCTTAGTTTCCAATCTTGAATAGTATCTTCTTCATATTCGATACCCGCTTTGTCGGCTGGGGTGGGTATCTGAATTGGGAAAAGCATGCCTTGTCTTCTTGCTCCCAAACCTCCTCCAATCTGGTATCCCATTTGAAGTAAAACTCGTGCCATGTTTGCGACCATATGTTCAATTGGCGGGTCCTTATTGACTTTTCGGATCATGTTCACCATTTCGAATGCTTGCATCGTGGACGGTTCAACAGAGGGTTCTCCAACATATGGAATATCGACTTCATTGCATAATTCAATATCTCGTTCTCCGTTGACAGTTACGAGTTTGCCTCCGAATGGGAACTTGACTTTTTGATGATATGTGGAAGGGATTGCCCCAGCTTGATGAATCCATGGTCTTCCAAGTAACATGTTGAAAGAGCTGTTAGTTTCAAGCACCTGGAATGCAGTCATAAATTTGGCCGGGCCCATAATGATTTCCAGGGCTATTTCTCCGAGGGGTTTGCGTTTTGCTCCGTCAAATGCTCTGATGTTTAAGCTGGGCGGAGACATGCTTTTCACGTCGAGTCCCAACTGGCGAGCAACTCCCAGAGGTAGTATGTTAACTCCAGAGCCTCCATCGATCAACACTTTGGAGATCTGATTGCCCATGCAACTTAATGTTATGAACAAAGCTTTATTGCTTTCCTCTGCTCCTTTTGGGACGTCTTGGTCGGAAAAAGTGATGGCATTTTGAGCCAACATCCCATTCATGAATATGTCAAAAGCATTAACTTCGATTTCTGGCGGTACATGCACCTCTGCCAAGAACCTCTCCAGTGAATTTCGATGTTTGTCTGACGAGTTGATCAGATCAAATAACGAGATTTGTGCTGGTTGTCTCTTCAACTGCTCTATAATGTCATAGTCGCTAACCTTTATCGTCTTGACGACCTGCCTGATTTCTTCGGCAGTGGGCACTTTGGGCTCCGGATTCTTAGGTTACTCAGGTCCCGCTACAACCTTTCCCGATCAACCTTTCATATGCAATAACAACCCAATCCCAAGTCCTAGTATGATGCCACATGCGGTTTGTGTAAATACGTTTCTTTTTATATTATTATTTTAGGAATAATTAAACCTTTGGTGTGCAAATATAATAGTCTCAAATCAAATGATATTCATGAAAGCCAAATGTGCATATGGATGCATTAAAGCGATAAAAAGGAGGTAAGAGAGGGAGAAAAGAAATGCGGAAACCCCCTGTAACCAACTCAAGTCGCTGCAAAACGAACATAATTAGTATTACAATTATCACATACAATCGTACCTGAACCTGTCCCTGCACGAGTAACAGTCACTTACTAACAAGCAAATGCACGTGCGGCGTCTGGTACCTGTAGTGGGCAATCAATTCTAGACTTGGAAGAGGTTTCTAAAACCTCCCTCGGACTGAGGGAGGCGGGTCCCGGACCATAACCTACACCGCAGAAAGCAGCGAGGCCGTGTCATTCGGTGACCCCCTAAAAATCCTAGCCCCGGGTTCGGGCATACCTAGAAATGCTTAGAAAGCGGTAAACAAACACAAACAAAAGATCATACAGAAGGCATGAGCCAAACAATTACATGCGCAAACAATCACTCCTCCCCGCATGTGGATAGAAAGAAAGAGTTTTCAGTAAGAATCCACTTGCGGGGTCCCCAGCGGAGTCGCCATCCGGGATGTGCGTCCCTCCCGCTCGTTCCCGAATGAGAACAAGAAGGAGGACCGTAATCCTTCGTGGCTCCGTAAAAATTCGTTTGTCGCTTAACCTAGGTAAGCTAAAAAAAACGGAGTCGCCACCGACTTTATTAAAAATGGTATAAAGTCGGAAAAAACCAAAGAGGGTTCGGGGATTCCTAACTACTCACTCTCTCACTCAAACATGCGAAAAAAGGTTGGCGATACTTTTAAAAGAGGTTTCTGATTAACGGGTGTTGGACCCAATCTGGGCTTTTAAGCCCAGACTCGTGTCATTGGATTACGAGCTTAGGCTCGATTCGGGCGTTGAACCCGAACTCGTATGTGATGATCACGTGCGCAATCACATACAATTATCTAGATCAAAGTAGGCGGGGAAAGGCGGTGACCGTGGGCCTATACACCTGGACCCACGGCCCGTTACAAGTGGAAAAATAGAAAGTCGGGAAGGCCCGCACCTTCCCTCATGTACCTTAAGTTTGACGGTTGGGGCCGCTTTAACGTCTTCAATCATCGCAGTTTTTACACACGCGGAGAAAAATCTACGCGGTCTGTTACACACGTCTTCAAGGCTTCCTTTCCACACTTGTTGGAATTTCGAGCTCGCACGAGTAGTGTTCATGGAAAAATGGGAGAAAGAATAAAGTGGAAAAATGGGAAAGTGGGAAAAGAAGAAAGTGGGAGAAATAAAAAATGGAAAAAGGAAAGTGGGTTAGAAAATTCTAATATGAAATACGTAAACAAATTAGAATTTCTAAATAAGTCGGAATGAGACTTACGTGGGGCGTCTTAGCCGAGAGAAATATGCGTGGAGTAGCAAACGAAATCAAGTTTTCATAAGCTAAGTAACAATCTTATTTTGAAACAACCATGTCATAGGAAAATTATTTCAAAAAAAAATCATTTTATAAATGTGAAACGTAAGCTTATATGAGAACACGTACAAAAAATGAATGTATAAATGATAGAGATGCGAAATAGGTGACACTCCCTAAATTTCAATGTAATAAGAATCAATCAAATGAATCATTGGCAAGTAAAAACCAACACGAAAGAACATTCAATCAAATATAAAGCAAACAAGCACACATGCGGCAGATTTGGATAACCACGAAGAATGAAGCGTAACTTTCAGCTCCGAGCATGAAATCACGTGTTCTTATACTCAAAACGAAGCTACGGAAGATACGGATCTAATGCCATAGATTTCAGCTCAATCCGACATTTCAAACTCAAGATACAAGCAAAAGTACGTACCTCCGTTGAGCTGTCCTGTTTTGCAGCCGAGAGTGAACGTGCTCCATTTCAATCCAAGGTTGCTCGGTCGTATCCAAAAATGTCCAGAATAGAAAGAGGACAAGACAAAGAAGAGAAGGACAACGACGTTACTTTCATGCAAGTAAAGCGAAATTAGTACGAAAAGAAAGGGTGAGATTGCTCACCGTCGCGGGAATCTTGTTTCCCGGGTCTCCATGATCTCTCTGAAGGTCGACTATGAATTGTCCAATCGTATTTAGAAAAATCTCGAATAAATGACAAGAAGAAAAGTTAAAAGAAAGTTTGAACTTAAGGAAAGTCAATTCAAAACATTACGGATCATATGTGACGCGCAAGTGAACATGTATATAAAATGAGCTAATAGGACAAGGAATGATGGACCATTTAATGAATTAGCAGCATGAGACTTACGCAAAATTAGATGAACCAATATTGTTAACCAGAAGACACTACTAATAGGCTCACAACAGCTTGAGCTACAGGTAGGATAGCAATTCAAAACGAAGGCGGGCAATCTAAAAAAATTCGAAACCGAAGTGACCAGGTTTATGAGCAGCACGAATATGAGATTGAGGTAAAAGGGATTTGCACGTTCGCAAAGTACAATTAAACCAGAAGCTGAAATCAGGATTCTATTTGTAAATCATCAACGTGGGTGAACTAGCAAATAATGAAGAAATTGCAGCGAATCTTAGACTAATAATGACGCTAAAGCAGACAGGTAGTCGTTAGCAAGGAAACACATTTTGACAAAAATGAGAATTGCAGCAAGTTAAAATAAGTCGACGGTTTGAGCGAGGAGCCCATCACGAGGATACCCTACCAAACAAGCTGATTCCTATACAAACTAATCCCAAAGTTGAAACACTAATCCAAAGCAAAATCGGCAATACAATGAGAACGGAAACGAACAATGAGATCGAAGTGAAAACAAACAAACTAGCAGGTCATATCAGAAACACCTAAGAAATGTAAGTCAACCATGAGAGTCGCAGCAACTTGGAAATGAGAAACTTATAGTACGAAATCAGCAACGGAAACTATGCTAGATCGATTAGAAAACATACCAAACATTGATGAGGTTAAAATTAAAACGAGTGAATGAATAAGCTCGTTGGCTAAACATACATATGTACCAATCGCTGGTTCAGTAGCGAAAACCTGAAGTATTATAAGAAAATGCTGCGAATGGATGATGAAAATATCACAAGTAGCAAACAAACAGCAAATATCTAGGTTGAATCGGTCGCGAAGCTGAGATAATTCTTAAACAAAACAGAGTAAGCAATCTAACATAATCTGATTGGCTGCAGCGATGACATTTAACATGAACAGGCCATCCCCAATGAGTCAGAATAAGCATGAATGAATTAGCAACGCAAATCCACAAACAAGCTGCAGCAAATAAGATGAAGGATCAAACCAATGGCTCAGAACGCATTTCTGGCCATGATCAGCAAGTGTGCATACGGCTTCTGTCCTCTGCTTTAGCCGTTTTGAAGGCTCTTCGAAGCTTCATTCTAGTTCTTTAGTGACCTGTTCATCCTAAAATAAGAAGGCATTGGAGTCAAATCAACAACATAAGGCTATTCATGGCCATTTATGAACCCAAATGAAACAAATGGACTCGGCGGAGGTCTTATATCTAATTCAGCTGTTGTTTTAAGCAAAAAATAAGGCAGAGCGAAAACACTCCAGACGCATCTGGTCTATCAATGCAGCTTATCAGGTTCGAAAAACACAGCAAGCAAGGACGCCGCCCGAGATGAAATCTTCTGCGGAGACTTCGGCTGAAGAGATGCCAACTCCCTTCAAATTGGTCCGAAAGAATCCAATCCGTTGGTTGAACACTCCTAACCGGCTGTAGCGACTTCGGCAAGGGAGGCCGGGGATGGACAGGTTGGAGCCTGAGAGTGTTGGCCGGGCTCCATCTCGCTGCGATCAACCTTGGTGGCGACTGGAGGGTCAGCTCTAGGGGGTTTCCGCAAGGATTTCTGCTTACCTTGACCGGAGAAGGCAGGGTCGGCTGAACAGGAAGCTGCTGGAGGATCGGAGGGGCTGGAGGACGTCTTTCTCTCGAGCGATTGACCAGCAAAATAAAAAAAAACGTCCAGGAGAGGGAGCGGCGTTGAAGGAGAGAGCGTCAGAGCTGGGAGAGGAGGAACGACCCAACTGATTCTGTTTTTGTTTTTTTGGGGGGTTCATTGAATTTTTTTTTTTAAATTCCTTTTATATGGCACTGTAAAAGTGTGTTGGGGTAGGTTGTTAGTTTGTTAAAATAATTTGTTAGGTTGTTAGCATAAGTTGTTATTAATTTGTTAAAGTGAGTTGTTACAAATTAATTAGTTAGAATATAAAATGAAATGAAAATTCAAATTAAATGTTAATGAAATGTTAAACTTTAAAGAATTTGTTATTTTTGCTCGATTAATTATTTAATGGGGTCTTGTTAGACTTTAGTCGTTTTTACTTTATTATTAAGAACCTAAGTCCATGTACACGTGCTTGAACTTCAAATTAAAATGAATGAACTTGATCTTAATGACAAAAAGTGTTAAAATATAATTTTAACTAAAAATGATTAAGAAATTAGCCTCATGTAACTAATTCTCAATTTGAAATTACTTATTTAACCATGTAACATGAATTTAATTGAAAATTACGAAAGCTTCAAAATCATTTCTTTTAAAACCAACGATTAAATATTAGATTAAGATTAAAAAAATCGAAAATTCGATTTGGGGTGTCTATGTGGAAGGACTGGAGCTCCTTGAGACAATGAGGAAGACTTGTCTGCCGAACCAGTATTCGAATCGTATAAACAGAAGGAAGCCGCAGGGCATCTTTGAATTGGATACCTTAACCTCAATTCAAGCACAACTAGCCGCTCTCACTAAGAAATTTGAGGAAGCAAACGTTAGTTCGGTTCAGAGCAACCAGCAGGGTTGTCAGATTTGCGGAGGAGCGCATCTCACAGATCAGTGCACCATGAGCATGGAGGAAGCCAACTTTGTTGGAAACCAGCGCAACAACCCGTACTCGAATACGTATAACCCAGGGTGGAGGAATCGCCCGAACTTTTCTTGGAGAGCACAGGCACCTCCACCTGGTATGTCGAGACCACCAGCACCAGCGCCTCAGTATCCGCAAGCACAAGCAGAAGCCTCGGAAAAGAAGCCGAGCCTCGAAGAGATGATGCTCAAGTACATGGCGAATCAAGACGCCTTGATGAAGAACCAAGCAGCATCGATTCGGAACCTGGAGAACCAGGTAAGCCAGCTGGCTCAGGCGGTGAATTCGAGAGCCTATGGGTCTCTCCCAAGCAATACAGAAACCAACCCAAGGGAGCAAGCAAAAGCCGTGACTCTAAGGAACGGCCGGTCACTTGAGGCAGAGGAAGCCGAGGCTAAGAAGGAGAGCAGTGGATCCAGTCCAGTGGAGACAACTAGTAAGAAATCTCAGACTAGTCCATTAAATTCTAACTTGGATTTGCCACAGGACAAGGGGAAGAAAAAGAAGGAGGAAGAGAGAAAGAAACCGGAAATCGACATCCTGAAGCTTCCGTTCCCACAGAGAGCCCGAAAGCAAAACGAGGATGCTCAATTCCGTAAGTTCCTCGATGTATTTAAAAAGTTACACATTAACATCCCTTTCGCAGAAGCTTTGGAGCAGATGCCTAGTTACGTCAAGTTCATGAAGGACGTACTCTCGAAGAAACGGAGGTTGGGCGATTTTGAGACAGTTACACTTACCGAGGAGTGTAGCGCCATCATCCAGAAGAAGATGCCACCGAAGCTTAAGGACCCTGGTAGCTTCACGATCCCGTGCACTATTGGAACCGCCTTCTCAGGTAAGGCTCTTTGTGACCTTGGGGCGAGCATAAATCTGATGCCTTTTTCGGTGTATAAAGAGCTAGGTTTGGGGGAGGTAACACCCACATCTGTGTCCCTTCAGTTAGCCGATAGATCCATTACGTACCCGAAAGGGATTATTGAGGATGTTCTTGTCAAAGTAGATAAATTTATTTTTCCGGCTGACTTTCTGGTTTTAGACTTTGAGGAGGACAAGGAGATTCCTATCATCCTTGGTCGTCCATTTTTAGCCACAGGAAGGGCATTGATCGATGTGCAGAAGGGAGAGTTGACAATCCGTGTCAACGATCAGGAAGTCACATTTAACGTTTATAAATCTGTTAAATGGCCTTCTGAAAATTCTGATTGTTTCCGGATGGACATTGTTGATAGGTGCACTTCCAAGTTTTCCCTTCTTGGTGATGAAGGTATCTCAGAAGATGAAGGAGAGAAGACCGACACAATTGTGACACCCAGGAAGCCCTAGCGTTATTCACACGAAGGATTCAACAATTTGACACGCTAGAGCGGCCACTGAACCCGATGCGACCTTCAATTGAGGAACCCCCCACTTTAGAGCTCAAGCAACTCCCGGATCATCTCAGGTATGCATACCTCGGACCATCAAATACTTTACCTGTGATTATTTCTGCCAATCTCACAGGAGAAGAGGAGGAGGAATTGCTTGAGATCCTCAAGGCACACAAGAAGGCATTGGGATGGACTATAGCGGATATTCGAGGAATCAGTCCGTCGATGAACGAGTTGGAGGAGCTTCGTCATCGGGCATACGAGAATGCATCTATCTACAAGGAGAAGACGAAAAAATGGCAAGACTCCGGATGGTCTTTTTGGATGACAGGAGCTATGAGGAAGAAGTCCTTGCTACGAGCCAATCGATGAGCAGGAGATTTCCGACTTAGACTCGGAAGTATAATCTATTTATGAGGTAGTATCTAATTATGATACAGACTCAGAAGATGATTCTGATCTCTGGACTGCGGATCTGTTCATGATGAGAGCAGAGCAGAATGAAGATGGTGATGAGTTGGTTCCTTTGGAAGCAACGAATCAAGTACTGGAGGAAACCCACAAGTACGAAGATCCATCCCAGTCGGTGCTGGAATGGAGGTTGCCGAACGTCAACGTAAGAGAAGTCTATAATGTATCTAGATTTAGCTTTAGATCCATAATAGATATCTCACAATCGGAGGTAACAGCTCAAGTCACAAGTACTGAACTTGAGACTTTGGATATTCCATTACTCAACGTACAACGCATTAGGGAAACCATGCATCGTATAAGAGGTGTATATAACTATATACACATTGGGTTAATCCTGATAGGATTAGTTCCCCTATTCCACCTGCCAGCGGACAGTCCTATGGTAGCAGTTGTGATCGATAAACGACGGAGATAATTTAAAGATCAACTGATATCAGATATACAGGCCAACCTTGCACATGGCCCTGTATGGTTCCAAGTCCATCCAAACTTTATGATGGCCTTGAACGATCGTTGTTTGGGGAATTCATTGACTTTAAGAATCAAATCGATGAACATGGATAGGATGAACCCTCAGGCCAAGTTTTTGGCATATCACAGTAGGGTGATTTACCGATTGGTAAATACCACTAGTCCTGGTGTGATGAACATCTCGAGACTTACCGAGTTGTTCGAGGAAGGTCATAACAACTACCAACAATTTCATAGGCGAGAGGTAAACCCATTGGAGTTAACCTGGCCGAGAAGTTGGGTTATGACTGAGCCTGGTAGTAGCTCTAGTCTTATTAGTGCGGCTAATATCCGACAAAGAGGTAATGAGATTACCTTAATATTGGGAGAACCGTCGAGGGGTAATGATAGAGCTGACAGGCATTTGCCACTGAGGATGCCAATCTTGAAAGAGCCAAGAACTCCTACGCTCTCTGAAGTTTCCTCTAGAGCTAGAGATGTGGGAGATGACATAACCGTGTCTCGACCAGCAGAAGCATCTGCGCCTCCACTAGTAGAGGAGATGTCTCGAAGGTCTGTTGATTCTAGAGCCCCGTCTCCACATAGGGGTAGAATCGTGGGATATAGACAGGTATCATTACCAGTCTATGAAGATCCGGTAGACCAGCCGAGAGAGGAATCCATACGGATGTTGAGAGTTGCCAATTTGAAAAACTCTTTATCCACGATTCCTGAAGTTTACAAGGTTATCGAGCAAATAGCCGAGCAGAGGTCTATTTCGGTAGACGAAATCTGGAGGATGATAGAACCATCCCAGGAGGTACTTAGATATACTAAATTTAGTGTCAGGAAGGAAGAACTGAGCACCTACGTTGCTTTAACTTTCAAATTTCCTGGATACTATGAGTATTCTCTGGATACTTTGATAGACACTGGGTGTACCATAAGTTGCGCTAGACTCAATGCTCTACCAGATGAGTGGTGGAAACCACTGCAAAAGTCCATTCATATGGTAAACGTCGATGGTATGGCAACAATAGTTAGCCATAAGGCCAGTAATGTGCTTGTCTTTACTGGTGGACAAAAGTTCGTCATAAAAGAGGTCTTTGCACATCCTTTATTAGAGGCAGATATCATTCTGGGCAATGCCTTCCTTAATGGACAAAAGGAAAATCTTCCTTTTGTGCAGGATGCAGAGATGTTTCCATTGGTGGTGTTAAAATCAGTATTCTACAGGAGCCTAAACTTAGGTTAAAATTTGGCTTTTATCTGGTAAAACGGACAGAGTACTGTCGTAATTCCCCATTCGAAAGAGCTTTCAGAGTGCGAGCTCAGCGTGGTGATATCAGGTTGGATGAGAACGTAGATTGGGTGCAAACGCTGTTTTCTCCAACGGATACCAGAAGTTCTGACTGGTATGGCGGCTTGTTTCCTAAACAAGAAGCGTGTATGGCTGTTAAGTTAGCAGGGACAAAATGGGATAAGTTCCTTGTAAAACTGGCCGATAATTTTAGTGATGATCCACTGAAATTATGGACTCGAAATGGCCTAAAGGCTAAATTAGAGTTGAAAGATCCCGGAACCGTTATAAGAGCCAGAAATATCACGTATACGGCTGAAATGGTTGAGGAGTTTGATAAACAAATTCCCGAGTTGCTTGGAAAAGGCCTGATTGGGGACAGTTACAGTACACATTCTAGTCCAGCCTTTATGGTAATTAACCATGTCGAGCAGGTGCGAGCACGAATGGTTATAGACTATCGTCAGTTTAACAAAGATACAAAGGACGATAGCTATAAGATTCCCACTGCAGGAAATCTTATTGATAGGATTAGTTTAAGCCAACCAAAATTCTTTTCCAAATTTTACTTGAAAAGTGGATACTGGCAAGTCAAGATGGAGGAAGAGTCGATTCCTCTAACTGCCTTCAATGCTCCGCAAGGAATGTTTGAATGGCTGGTTATGCCGTTCGGTCTGAAGAATCCTTCAGGCGTCTTTCAGCGCAAAATGGATAATGCGTTTAAGCATGTCCGCAAGTTTTGTGCGGTCTATATAGACGATGTGTTAGTCTACAGTCAGACTGAGGATGAGCAAATGAGGCACCTTTATAAAGTGACTGATGTCTTTCGACAGGAAGGCATGATTCTATCTAAAAGGAAGATAGAATGGTTTAAGGATCAGTTAATTTACTGGGTATGGAAATCAAAAAAGGAAAAATCAAATTGAAAAGCCGTATTGCTGAAAAAATTATTGAATTTCTTGACAGACTTGAGGATAGAAAGCAAGTCCAAAGATTTTGTGGATTTGTTAACTACGCAAGAAAGTTTGTGAAAGATCTTTCCCGAGATCTGGGTAGGATTTCTAAGAAGACTTCTTCTACGAATCCGTGGATATGAGAAGATGAGGATACTCAATCTATTCAGAGGATAAAAGCAAAGATGAAAAATTTACCACAGCTTGCTTTACCTTCTGATAAGGACGAGTTAGTCCTGGAAATTGATGCTTCAAATGAGTTTTGGAGGGCTGTTCTCAAAATTATAGGAAGAAAGCCTGAACCTGTTTGTAAGTATTGGTCGGGTACGAACTTCGATACCCGATACATGAAAAAGAAGTATTAGCTTTAAAAAATGGAATTAAAGCTTTTTACATCTTTTTGGCACCTAGGAAATTCTTAGTGCGATCTGACTCGACCTATGTAAAAAGGTTTATGAGTCTGAACCTTAAGGAAGCTAGGCAAACTAGACTCTTAAGGTTGCAAGAATAGTTAGCTATTATAAATATGAGGTCGAATACATCTCTTCAGACCACAACATAATAGCTGACTCTCTCTCTAGAGAACTTGCAAATTCCTCTCTTTCTAAAACCTCTGTATATGGATCCTACTGCAAAGAAAAAGATATGTTGGGGATGCAAGAAGGAGGACACTCCAGAAAGGTATGTCCTAACAAGGGAGAAAGTGAGCATAGTGATGCTGGTTCTAGTTTAGAACGAAAGCAGCAGTTCTGTGCTGGCAGTGTAAGCAACTTGGACATCGGTCTTACAAATGTCTTAAGAAGCAAAAAACTGCGTATTCCTAGAAAGGAATGGCAGATCTTAAGGAGAAAGTAATTTCTGACTCCAAGAGTAAAGTGAAAGCAGATCTCCAGAAGGAGATGGCTAATCCCAAAGAGGCTGAGGCCAGATCTGAGGGAAAGGCGAAGGTAAATTCCTAGAAAGGGAAAGTTGAACCCAAAGAAAAGGCAATAGCTATTTCTAAGGGAAATGCGAAAAGTTCCCAGGAAGGGAAGACGGATCTGAAAGAGAAGGGTAACACCAACTCTGGAGAAGACGTGAAGGAAGATTCTCCAAAAGAAAACCGACAGTCGCAGATCTGAAGGATGAAGCAAAAGCTGAATCCCAGGAGAAAGCCAGAAAGAAGAGAAAAGCCAAGAGGTTTGGATCTTCTGGTCCTAAGAAGGACGATAAGGTGGAAGAACCTTGGTGGTTTCCATTAACCGCGGAACAATTTGATTACTGCCGGAATCACCTGGCCAAATAGAAGAAAATTTCCATCAACCAAGCTGTAAAGCTCTATAAAGGTCTATCGGAGACTCAAAAGGAGCAGAAAGAACAGGTTAGGAATGAGTATGCTGAGGCAGAGGCGAAATTCAAAGCCTTGGTTGGTGAGCCAGTTCAGAGGGTAGAACCCGAGGACACGGCAGAAATGGAGTGCGATCAGTATTTCAACTATGAGATACCGGTTAAGCTCGAAGAAGGTAATCCTGAACTTGGAAAAATCCTTGAGGAAGCAATTCCTGTAAGAGACTCGGTTAAGGAGTCTGGTGAGCGAGCTCACAATGGCATAGTCCATGAGGATCTAGAAGGATCCTGGTTTTTTTATCAAGACTCTTTTGAAGATGGATCCTTATCTTGGGATGCCTCTGTTGTTTATGGAGGACTCATGGGTGGCATCAAACATAATGATAAACGCCGGATTGAGTTTTTTGCGACAAAGGCGATTGAGTTCATCAATCTAGAGCTTAAACTGTCATATAAGGCTTAAGATGGAGAGGAGCTGTCAAAGATCGAAAGGGAAAGATAGCAAATCTTTACCACAACTATGTCCATAATACCATGGGATGTCAAGAATTTTGAAACCCCAAGAGTGGTAGTGGATATGAGTGAATCCTCGCTCAAGGAAAACACTGTACTTCAACCATATCTACATTGAATATCGGGAAAGTGACTGTCTCTGACGCTTCGCTCAGATATGGTGGGAGTAGCTTTTCCATATTTGTATGCTGGGTTCGTTGAAATTCTGGAGATTGACATATAAGAACTAGAACAGATTGAACCGCTGCCTTACTTAGTGAAGTTTGTACTCGGATGCCTTGGATACGGACCTAAGTATGCCACGACATTGATTACTAGCACTATAAGAGAGGAAGAAGACCATGAGCGGAAAGTTATTCTTCCTAACATGCAAGTATGGGAAAGTAATTATTCCCAACATGCAAGTATGGGATATCCACCCTAGTGAAAGTAGGCATCTAGTGGAACCTCGACAACAGGACCTCGATCAGAGGGATTTATGACGAAAATACTGTAAGGACAAAACAGTAAGGAAAGCCATAAAAGTTGGATTTCTAAAAGATGTGTTAGGGCATGTGTTAGCCCGTAAGGAGCAATACTACGTGCTATGTGATAGGATGACAACCGTCACGATCCTTCGATCAGATTTAAGCCTCGTTGATGAGCAAGCAGGAGATCGAGGATGGCAGAGAGTTTTGGATCTTCTGGATAGTTTTTGAAGGAGAGAAAACTCTGAGTTGTGCCTCCAGACCGATACCTTTGAGGTCTGGAGTAACATCGCTGACTATACAGATAAATATTTAGCCCAGCGATTTGATCAAGATGAAGAGAGAGCCCGACAAATCCTTGAAGCTTGTCAATCTCAGCGGGAACTCTCTGGAGAAGAAGTTGGCGAGTCATCAGGTGCCAACAAAGAAGGAATCTTCCAGAACAACGCAATAATGTAGACGGGAGAAGACAATTGTATAAAGTTAGACTAGGACAATTTTGTTGGTCACTAGGACCTCCACTAACTTTTGCAATAGTTTAGATTCCTTTTACTTTTGAGCTGGCAAACAGTGCATAGACACCAGCTCCTTTGTGTATAAGTCCTCTACTTCATTTAGGGGGGCAATCTGTATAGAGAATTTTCTCTCACATCTCTCTGAGTTGATTGTCCTCCAGGAAATGATCTGAATAGAGAATTTTTTGAAATTCTCTGAATCGCTCTCCAAAAACAATACCTTAAGGAACCAAGAGTAAGGTGGTTAGAATTAATCAAAATTGATTAAGACTAACGGAACGTTAGATCAATAGATCAGAACCTTGAAGGGATTGAAGCCTTTGAGCAGAAACCTTGGATGAGGAGTGTCTATATAAGACCCTTAGTGTAAGGGCATTCCAATGACACAAAAGAGCCTCTCCAGTTCGCAGAATTCTCTCGTTTGAGAATTGTGTTACTCTTGGATCCCTGAAGTTGCGAAAGCTTGGTGAACTCTCTGAGCTACCCACATGATTAAGGTATGATAAACTTCCAGCTGTGTTGTTTGTGAAATTCAATATTGACAGAAGTGCAAGAGCACGAGTCATTCTATGACTAATAGTCTTAACCCGGAACTGCTCCATTTGGATCATGGGTTAGGCAAGGATTCTACTACTGGTCTTCTAAACACTGTAGTAGATCGATTAACAAGCATATCGGCTCAAATAACGCAGATGAAAGAGCTTGTGGATAGTTATTCTAAGAAATTAGAAGAACTGACTTTAGTACGGAGTGAATTCGAGGAATTCTTCCTTGAGGGTAAATCCAATCTCGGATTTGCGGCAAGTTCAAGATACTCAAACGAGTACTTGAGGTTGGTGGATCGTCGACGATAGAGACAATTAAGGAAACCTTCTTAAGTTCAATCGCTGGTCACAAGTTTGGTATCAGAGCCGCTTAAGAAAAAATTTCTTTTTGTCTTGGAGGATTTAATTAAAGAGATAGGATAATTTGGATAAAATTGAAACTAGGCAAAACTTGAGGGTAGAAGAAGATGCGTTTTAAACTTCTGGATAAATCGGAAAAACTAGGTAAAGTTGGGGGTATATTTGATAATTAAGTCTTTTAAATAACAACCCAAAAATTTTCTCATTTTTAAATTTTTTAAAAACCTAAAATCCGACTCTATTTAAATCATTGAATTTCGATTATAAGAGAACATCACACTGTCTAAAAAACTAAATATATAATAATGTTACTAATCCAAACTTATTATTAAAGATGAGACAATTATTTGGGTCGAGGTTTCATTGGGAGTTATCAGAAAAATAATGTTGGCATTGGCGTGATTGGGCCGCCACCTTCATCGTATGCCGCATCCGGGGTCGGTTATGATGGAAGTTTGGATCTCTATGAGAATGATTTAGCATATGGAGACCCCGGTTGGGGATCCTCCCCATCAAAGATGGAAGATTCTGCCCCTTACGCTATGGACTTGGAAATGCGAATACCCAAGTCAAAGCTAAAAGTAATGCTGGTTATGTTGGCTATGGCATGGCTGCCATCAAATAGAGGTAAACTTCTACTCCATCATGATTTCTTTTTTCGCGAAACAAGTCAAGTTCTTCCCCGACCAGTTAAAAATGTCCTGATGTAGTCATAAAGAGTACTTTGAAAAGTCTCTGCCCAACTCGTATCCTTTTCGGCTTATGTCCCACAAAGTGCTATTTAGCGCCAAAATAACGCAGATAGGAGGTTTTGCCTTTTTCTATTATTGCTAGTTTGGTCTTTTTGAACTGGTAATCTTCCAATATATTTGCCAAAGGAACCTACCTTTTGCCTTATCAATCTCTCAAATGGCAAGGATTTGTGGATCCAAATTCAAGGTGGAATAATAGATCATATAACTTTGGGGCAGCATCGGCATCAATTGCCATGGTCTTGTCAACATTTTGCTCGTGGAACATTAATTTAGCTGCGACATTGTTTTTGAAATAGTTGTTTCCACAGCTGTAAACATGGTTCTGCTCCTAGTAATGAGATCAAAGCAAGCAGCTGACTCACTTAAGCCTTTTGTCTAATTGGCATACACTGGCTAATCCTTTAGCTGACAGTTTTTTCCACACTGTAAACGTGGATCTGCCTACCGTTGCCGGTAGAAAGCAAATATTGCTCCCCGAAACGTCCAATTCTTCTAAAGCTGATAGGTTTCCGATCTCTTCCGGAATTCTTTCTTCGAGAGGACAATTCAACACCTTTAGGCTGGTTGGAAGTCCTCGAATCTCCCGAAGCTTGTTGCAACCACTCAAATAGAGGTACTTAAGGCTCGTGAGTTGGCTGACCGTTGCTGGCAGGAAGCGAATGTTACTCCCTGAAAGATCCAATTTTTCTAAAGCCAATAGGTTCCCAATTTCTTCCGGAATTCCTTTTTCGAGAGGACAATCCGAAGCATTCAACACCGTTAGGCTGGTTGGAAGTCTTCGAATCTCCCGAAGCATGTTGCAATTTATCAAATAGAGGTACTTAAGTCTCGTGAGTTGGCTGACCATTGCTGGCAAGAAGCGAATCTTACTCCCGGAAATGTTCAATTCTTCTAAAACTGATAGGTTCCCGATTTCTTCCGGAATTCCTTCTTCAAGAGGACAATCCATATCTTTCAACGCCATTTGGATGGTTGGAATTCCCCGAACATCCTCAAGCATGTTGAAATTAGTCATAATTAGATCCCGTAAAGCTCTTGCACTACTGAGCTTTTTTGGTAAACTCCTCAAAGACTCACAACTGTCGATCATCAAATAAGTAAGGCTCTCCAACTTACCCACTGAATGGTGGATTTCTTCCAAGTTTACCAAATATTCAAAAACCATAATCTCCAACTTTATGCAACAGGACATATCAGGTGTCGTCGTCATGTCACTGTAGTAGACTTCCAGCACCCTTAAATTAGGCATAATCTATAAATGCATCGTGCACCACAATTTATCAACACATTTAACGATCAAGCACATGACATATAGGAGGATGGGGAGGAGGAGTTCATACCAGCTTTTTAGTACCCCACCATCTACCTTGAATTGGGAGAACAACTAGGTTGCTCATCTTGAAGAAGTCGGCCTTCAATAGTTGATTACAACTATTAAAATTAAATACTGCTATATATGTACAACTCATTTTATTTTAAATTAAATAATATATACATTTTTTTTATTTGCTCCACGACACGTCCAAATCGACACTAAACGCAAACAAAAAAAGCAGGTAGAGGAGAAATTAGAAAAAGAGTAAAATTATAGAGGCCATGTGACTCTGACTGAACATAGCATGGAGGCCCAACACTACAAACTAAGATAATGCGATAGCTCATTTCGGATGAGATATCTGTGCAAGGATCGAAATTCTCCACTCCAATCTGATCTCACGGTGACGATGGAGGCATCAATGATTCTTGACCATGGAGTGAAACTGATGATTTCTTATGTAAAAAATAAATCCATGTATATATAGTACATATCGATGTTTCGAAATGAAACGTTTATCGATGTTTCGTAATAATATCATCTCGTTGAGCCCCCATTACTGCAACAAAATTGCTGTCGTTTGAAAGAAAATTTTAAGTACATTGATAAAACGAAAAAGAGAGAGAAATCCAACAGAGTGAAGGAGGAACAAGTTATTCCAACTAAATACACATGTAAGCCATACATCTTATTGCATTATTTCTCGATTTCGACGTGAGCGAGGAGTCGAAGGAGGGGCCAATATTCTCCCACACGTTGCTCCGAGCATGTCTCCTCCAGCAAACGAAAAGCAACCTGTAACATAAGCAAACATCAAGCATCTGCTATTTCAGATCACAATTTGCGGAATTGCAGTGGTTTGAAGTTACTTGACCCGCTGCACCATCATTTCCTTCAACTTCGTATGGATGCACGAGCCTGCAGAGATCGCACAATGGGCGATCATTACAATCCATTAACGGCCAGCATGGCTGCAAATTTTGACATCATTTTTCATTTAAGGACGTGTGAGCATTGTAATGGCATATTATTAATTTTTCACTCTTACTATTAACTTTTTGAAAGAATCATATTATTATTTTAATGGCATACCAGTTGGCATAATCTCGTTTTTGTGATGACAAACTATGAGTATTGCTAATGTGATATTTCGTATGTACCGAGAAATAGGTCTTCACGGTTTAGTAGTCTGTTTTTGTGTAGATTAATACATAAAAGGTTATGTGGAGGACATAACTTAAAAATAAGTTTAGCTTTCAAAAGTGATGTTATGTGAACTAGACTGATCACTCATATCTAATATATCTACAGCAGAAATAAGCACTCGTGTTACAGAGTGTATATAATGGTTACACAAAAGAGATTTTATTGATAATATTGGAGATTATATCATGTGCGGCTTAAGGATGTTTATCCTAATCTAACTTAGTGTTAATTCTTGTTAAATTAATAATAATTAATTTAATAAGAATTTATTCCTTAGCTATTTGAAAGGATACGTGAGGAATATTTTCATAACTTGAGAAAATTAGAAAAATTGATTATGATCTGATTACATGGAAAGCGTTGAACTATCCTTGACCGTCAACTCCATACATGCAAGGCATGACTAGAAATCATCTAGTCGTTGCACTCCTTTAGAAAAGCTTCGCCCGAAAAACTCATACTTAAAGCCAAAGGATGAAGCCATATGTGAAGATAGAGTCACTATATAAGCACTAACGCGAGAATCTTTGAGTCTTTCACCAATCTAAAAGTTTGAGGGCATTCACTGCTCTTCATAATCATCTCTTTGATTGAGGGTTTTTCTCTAATTGCATACTATTCATTTTGCTGTCGAGTCTATCTGGATTATTGGTTACACGGGTGGATGTGTAAGGGAAGTCATAGGATTGGGAGATCTTACGCAGGTGGTGTGGCAGCCAAGGATTTATTATCACGTATCGGGCAAGAAGTGTGCATTTGTACTTGTTCTACTCCCTTGATCTTATAACTAGTGGATACACCTTTATTGGGGTGAAGTGTAGGGAGGAGTACGTGGACTTCAGTTGTCAAACCTATAAATCTGGTGTCTCAACTTTTTCATTGACCCGAACATATACACACGATAAGTAATATCATATCCTTGGTTTTATAACTACAGATCTAAGCTCAGCGATTTGACAGACCAAGACTCCTATTCCTGTTAGAAAGGAATTTCCACGACACCTGAAAAGAAGTTGAGGTAGTACCTTCGAATCGGAAGCACTAATTCAATCCATTCTTAGTGCATTCCTACACTAATAGATAGAAACATGGATAGTTTGATATAAATTAAAGTACTAAAAGATCTCCGTACGGACTCCATTATTGAGCTGGTCATTGCTTAATTCCCATACGCTCACAAGAGAAAAAGAGAGGGGAACGAAACTTGGTCTTCTCTTCGGGACATGGCAGGCCGACATAATTGACCGAGTCGTTGAATGAATTGATGGAGGAGACTTTTTGTGTGACACCCCCCCCCCCCCCCCCCTGTCAAAGTAATCGAAGTCTTCCTTTGTTGATTTTTCCCGGGAAGAAGGCGAAGACGTGAAATGAATGATGTTTCGTTGAATGAATTGATGGGGGAGACTTTTGTGTCCTCCACCCCCCCCCCCCTTTTCAAGTCTTCCTCCCTGAAATTTCCCACCCAATGATCAATACTTAGAACGCCCTAAAACTCGAGCTATTGTGCAGGACGTGGGAAAGTACGAGGATCACTTGTTTCAGACTAATCTGATAGGCTAAAAAATGTATGCATATTTATTCGTGATTTGGTTAAAGTTTGATATGAAAAGATTTGGTTAAAGAAGGACTCTCTCCACGTCGCCTCCCTTTTTTTCATCTAGGATATCTTACAGAGAAACCATGTAGTTCTCCGTTATGTCCAAATCGGCCGCCTCCGTAATGTCGTCTCAAAATGACCAGGGAAAAGGTTTATCACAAAGTTAGTGATATAACTGTATATGAAAAAAAGATGTTGAGAGAAAAGAAAGTTCGTCAAAAGTTATTGACAAAAACGTATATTTTGCCTAAAAAATTCATGTGATTTCTTTCAGCAAGTACACATAATTTGTTTGGGTTCTCTTTACTTAGGTTCATAGTGACCCACGAGCTACAAATATGCTCACCCTCGTTAGAAGACCTCCAAATACTTAGCTTTACAATCTACATTCGACTTATTACAACAAATAACACCAGCTAATTTAGTGGTAACGATGAGTCCTCCCCTCTACTAACATTCGAACAACCTCTGTGTGCATCCCGTCCAATTCCTCCTCAATCCAACCCAAACCCATCTCTTGCTCCTCACTGTTACTTGGCCTCGGAAGTATCGCGACCACTATCTCACCTTTCAACACCACCCCGCCTGATAACTCGACCACAGGAGCATACCATTCCCACATCCTAATGTCGGCAGGGAGCATCTTGCTCTAAATCAATAATTACTCCTAATCCAAAAATGAACCAAACAACCTTTGTGACATGTGGTTGAAACCCACTAATAATTTGTTGCCGTGTCAAAATAAATATGGCATACTATTCTTATCTGAGATTTCTCATCGAAATCAAACGCCCATTCGTTTGAAATTAATGTTATATAAATTTAATTTCTTTTCCAAACGTAGGGATTTATGTTGTATCACACAATTTTACTTTTTCTTAAAAAAAACTTTTTTTTTAAAACGCTTTATATTTATAGTAATGTCCGATTTATCCTCCATTATCTTTTTTCGTAACGAGAATTGACGTGACAACCTACGACGTTAAATTTCGCGGTTAGGCTTAACTCTTTCCCTTCCTCTCTACCTTACCTCGCTTTTATTGTAGGATTCGGGATGCTTATTATGTTCTGCTTTCGGCGATACTTCAGGACGTGCCGATCAGCTAATGTTGCCCCAGGACTTCTTCACTGGAAGGTTACATATCATGTGCCTTTTGACATTCTGTAGCCGATTTCCTGTGATTGATTCCTGTAATCCTTCCGGAGCTGCAGGTTAGGGAAGGTAGAATTTGTGGTATGTCGAGAGGATGACGGGAATGTGCACGCATTTCACAATGTCTGCCGTCACCATGCCTCTCTTCTGGCATCTGGGAGCGCTAGCAAATCCTGTTTCGTCTGTCCCTATCATGTCAGTTACCTCCACCCAGCTGTCGCCTCTTCAGAATCTTCCAATTATGACTTTAACAGTTTCATTCTTTCTCCCTTATATTTCTTTGGGATGCTTCAGATTAACCAGCCTAAATTTGCCGGTTCTTCTTGTCAGGGATGGACTTATGCACTGAATGGATCCCTTCTGAAAGCTACCAGGATCAAAGGAGTTCGAAACTTTGATGTTAATGTAAGCGATTCTTTTAGTTGTATTTTTATTTTCTACATTGGGGCTGCTTGGAAAATATTGAATATGTCACTTCAAAAAGGTAGGACTTTGGGCGTAAACCTCTAAAAGTAGCAACCTGGAGTCCATTTGTTCTTCTCAACTTGGATGATGACATTTCGGGTGACCTTCAAGTCAATAGCGAGACTGCTGCACATGAATGGATGGGAAGCCGCTTGGCTACTTTGAGCGAGGTTTGCCTTAATTCGTCACTGCATTTCCTATGTAGGCGGGAATACATCATCTAGTGTAATTGGAAGGTATTATGCAATCTTTTCATTCTTCTATATATTTCGTTACATTATCAGCGGACTGTCATCTGCAGTTCATTCAAGAATGCAAAAAATGTGATCTCGATCTTAAAAATCCTGCAGTGGAAGTCAATACGCATGAAGGTTTCTTTTTCTTGCAGGTTTCCTGTGACAACTATTTAGATGGAGGTTATCATGTTCCATATGCTCACAAAGGCCTTGCTTCTGGACTCAAGCTTGACTCTTATTTGACAACAGTATGAATTTTACCTGAACTCCAATTTCAAGCAGTTTGTTGAGAGTGTATCAACATGATGTTGTGTCCATTCCCATGCCTGGATATGCCACTTACTGATTTTGTGACTTCTGGGCAATTTTATGGGTTATTCAGTTACATGATAAAGTTAGCCTTCAATGCTGTGACGGAGGACCTGTCGATGGAGAGTATGATTTTGATCGCCTTGGAAAAAGAGCTACATATGCTTTTATATATCCAAACTTCATGATAAACAGGCATGTTTCTATTGTGCATAAGTTGATTATTAATATTCATGGTAATAAGTACTTTGGAGGGAACATAACTTTTTCTTTAGGTATGGATGGACCCTGGATGGATACCAATCTTGTCCTCCCACTCGGATCAAGGAAATGCTGTGTGATTTTTGACTATTTTCTGGAAGGCTCCCTGCTGGTTAATTCTCTGCCACTGTTTTATTTTCTGATGTCGAAGCATAATTATCCAGACGAAATTACGGAAAAAATCAGGGGGATTAATGAGTCCAAACTTAGGGACCATAGTCAAGATGTTAACATTTCTAGAATAGTTAGACCAAGTTAAATTCTGACGTGGACACGAGAGAGAAACATTGATGCTTGGGTTCGATTACGTGTGATTATATCACGCGAGAAAGGGGACGCCCTGACTCAAATGCAATCGGGTTCAGGTAGCGATTTGTGATTGCTCGCTACGTCAACGTTTTGGAAGGTGAGCTAACAAAAGGACCTAATTGCTATAACGCTTTAAATTCAAGGAATGCAATAGCATAAATTAAGAAATAAGACAATATTAAAAGAATAAAAGATAATAAAGAGGGGGTCCTCCCCTCAACAAAAGGAAGAAGCAACAGATTCCGGGGATCGCGGAGAGTACGAGGAACTCGGGGGCGAGCTACAGCTCGCTGGTCGGCCGTGGGGTGTGTAGACCCGGGGAAGACGGGGAGGCGTGAGGGTTTGATGGTCCAGGTACGCTTTTCCCCCTTCCCCTGTCTGTTGTACTTTGTTTGGCCGATTCTGTGTGTTATCGCTGCGGGTTTGAGGGCGAGATATCAGGGGAAGGCTGGGGTGAGGGCGAGGACGACGGTCGAAAGGTAGACTGGCTGATCCTCGTTGGTGTTGTGCTTTCCGTTTAGACGGGAAGCCGGGGTGGAAATTTGGGTATCACCGGGAATCAAGCTATGCTTACCCGAAGGTGATGCCGAGGTCGTCTCGCGGAAGGTTTTGCGAGCTATGGTCAGACTGCCGGAGGCTTTAGCTTTAGCTAGTCCCGGTCTTCATTGAATTTGCGCAAAGAAAGGGCTACCAGGATGCCGAAAATGAAACGATATCCTCAAGTGTGGTTATGACCCGATTGGTTCAGGCGTGTAGGAATGCTTCCGTGGCCATTCAATTGGAATTTGATTTTATTGTTGGAAGGATTCAGAGAGGATGAATTTTAGACATGGTTGATGATCCGGCCAATTAAACTGTGATAGTGCTGGGGCACATAGGTGTGTCGTGACTGTTTTGGAAATTGCGTTGGGTGCACTTGTTTATGAAATCTGTGATCTTCCTTACAATGTTTGAAAGGAATTGACGGCATCTGTCCAGTGTGCATCGGGAACTCGACTTCACCTTCTGTAGAAAATCGAATTTGACGGCGGCTGGGAGCTGTGACTTGGTGCCAACCGAACTAGAAGGGAAGGCGTCGAGCTTGTTGAACGGGTTCAGCCACATCTTCCGCGGGGTGGTGGCTGGGATTCTCAGGTTCCTGTCTTGCCTTCGCTGCATATACACAAAGGGTCGGTCGCCAGTCCGGTCGGGATCAACCGCGTTGGGAAACCTATAACAAATTGGAACGCGTGTGTATGCGAGTTAGCCCCTTGAAAGAAAAGACAATCTGTTCCTTGATATACAATTCAATCTTCTGCTGTGCACATTATGTCTGGACTTTTTGCATTGGGAGCACAGTGTGTGTTACCCGATGTTATGAGGTAAGATTCCCGACTGTGTGTTGGAGGAGAAAGCGGGGCGGTGGCGCCACTCGCGGTCGCACCTGCTGCCGCTGCCCCCGGCGCTCCCGGTGGATGTTCTTTTTATAAGAAGTAATATCGGAAGCGATCGCTGATATTCGAATATATATATATATATATACACGTCTCGATGCCAAAATTTTTAATTGGATTATATTATTTATGTTAAATTTTAATTTTATAACATAAACAATATCAACAACTCTGCAAAATAATGATGATAATAAAAATAGTAAATTTAAAAAAAAAATTGTTCGTAAATGAAAATCACCCCCCGCCTAAACAACATATAATAATAATAATCTGTCCAAGCCTATCAAAGATAAGACCAATTATTTGGGGTCGAGGCTTCATTGGAGCATTAGTCACTTTTGCAATATGTTACACTTAAATAAACATCATTTGATTTCTTGTATCAAATACACCACCTTTTGTTTAATGTTCTCTCCAGCTTGGATTCATGGCAACCTGCGAGCTACAAAACTTGATATTAAGATTCATGAAATGTTTCGACTAATTTGGACTCGATCTGAATAAGACATTTAATTATAATGAGAGAGTTTTTAACAGAGGTACTTATGTACGATCGAATTCGAGATATCCTTGAACCAATCCAAGTTTCTCGTCACTTTCACCAAACCCAAAAAATTTAATGTACGTGACTTGACTTGACATCAAATTTTAATACTACACTTCTCTGGGTTATATTATTTATATTAAATTTATGAGGAGACTTGTTGCTTTGGGATTGATTTGAATAAATTAATGTTTGTGGCTTGACTTGACCTCACATTTTGATAGAATACTAAACTTGTTTGGGTTATATTATTTATTTTAAATTTAAGTGTGTTTGATATAATTTTCCCTTGAGTCTTGTTATGTTCTTGTTGATAAATGCATGTTACCAAATACAATTTCCGTTAAAAATACATTAAAACTTTTAATATGCATTTCTTATATATCATAGTTTTAACTTTTCTCTTCTAATTCAAGTCACAGGAAACTTCTTAAGATATGAGAATGTTTCGAGTTGAAATTTCACCGTTAAATATAGAATCGTATTTGGTACAGTCGGTTCTTTGCATGGAAAAGAACCCATTGTACTCGTTGAGGTGGTCAACGGTGCTGTAGCGAGCATCGGGTCTCTGGGAATGACCAAAACAATATTTCAAGAAACCCAACAGCAACAGCATCTCTCCTGGCCAGAACAAAGAAAATCTTTGTTGGATGATTACCTTCGACAATTACTGAGAGCCACTTCAAGAAGTACTTTAATCAGTTTGGATTGATTGCGGATGTCGCCGTGATGTATGATCACAACACTCAAAGACCCAGTGGTTTTGGATTTATCACTTTTGATACAGAGGATGCAGTGGACAGAGAGCTCTTTACAAGACATTCCACGAGCTTAATGGTAAAACGGTAGTGAGCAGTCCCCAAAGAGATGTCTCCATGGTCCAATCGGAGCCCCTTAGGTAGTTATAGTCCTGGTCTGAGTAGTGTTAGCAGCTTCCTCAATCAGGGCGGTTATGCTTCATCCCCAGTCGTCAACTATGGAGTTAGAGTGGATGGTAGAGTTAGTCCTGGGTCGATTCCCCCCTCTTTATGAGAAGGGAGAGCCGAACTCGAATTCAAGCTATGGACTGAGCCCAAACTTCAACCCCAACCTTGGTTATGTAAACGAGTCCGATCCTCTGTATGGTGGAATTTCAGGGAGGCCTGCCAACAATGGTCCAATCGGTCATCTCAGGGGTCAAATGGTAGAGGTCAAGCGAGCAGTCCCCAAAGAGATGTCTCCATGGTCCAATCCGAGCCCCCTAGGTAGTTATAGTCATGGCCTGAGTAGTGTTAGCAGCTTCCTCAATCAGGGCGGTTATGCTTCATCCCCTGTTGGCAACTAGGCCTGCCAACAATGGTCCAATCGGTCATCTCAGGGGTAATCCATTACTGAGTCTGGCTAGAGGAAGCCTGTGGGGAAATGACAGCTTTGGCTTCTCTGCAAATTCTGGTACTCTCAGTGGATCCGGAAATGATAATTCATGGATGGATCCTTATGAAAGCATTGGAAATCTCTGGGCTTCCTCTTCTAGCTTGAGCAATGGATTTGTTAACGGAAGCAAGCTTAGTGGAGGAAATTCTAATTCTGGGAGCATATACGAACGTTATCCTGGGAGTTATCAGAAAAATAATGTTGGCATTGGCGTGATTGGGCCACCTTCATCGTATGCCGCATCCGGGGTCGGTTATGACGGAAGTTTGGATCTCTATGAGAATGATTTAGCCTATGGAGACTCCGGTGGGGGATCATCCCCATCAAAGACGGAAGATTCTGTCCCCTTAAGCTATGGCTATGGCTTGGAAATGCAAATGCCGATTATGTTGGCTATGGCTTGACTACCATCAAATAGAGGTAAACTTCTACACGTCCATTTCATTCTTCAAACTGATCACAGGTGTTGAGTCTTGTGCTTCTTGTGATTAGTGGATTTGGATGAATCTCTCTATTTATTGCGATAAAATGAGAAATGTGTTCATAAACTTTGGAAGCATAATTTTGAATGCTGTTTTGAGAAAAGAAAAGAATATTTATGAGGCCAATGTATTTTCCTTTTGTGTCATTCCTCTCACAGGAGTTTCTTCCTTGCAGGAATGTGTGAGAGTTTGGACAGTCAAAGTAGATATTTTGACGATTAGTGGTGCCATGATTTGTCATGTGGTTTATATTGAGTTTCTAAAGAAGAGGTTACAGAGTGTCTAGGGGTAATATACCTGTGTCGCGTCGCGTTGTGCATTCACAAGGATTCCTCGTACAGCGAGAGGCAACAAGAAGACTTTCGAGCTTGAAACATTTCACATAGGCGCTCCTTTGTTCCTGGACTTTTAGTATAAAGAAAAAATCACGTTGCGGGGTGGTGGAATACCAGAAAATTGGATCATGTTTCTTTGTTGATCGGACGATGCATATGGATGCAAACTACTACCTCGCTTTTGCCATTCGCCGACGTTTATCGTAATGAGATGAACATTAATGAACTGTGATTATTATTATAGCTTTGAATGCATAAAGACGTGAACATTCATATTCATACCCCACCGTAAGTGCCGTAAAAGCCATGTAACCCTGGAAAACCAAAAATTCTAATCATCTCCTTTATTTTAAATAAATAAATTCCAAAACCATTGTTCATTCAGCTCTTCATGTTCGGAAGAGGAAAGAACAAGTGGCTGACTTTGAAATAACAAAAAAAAAACAACATTTTTTAATCATCCAATGAGACATCTTGTAACTCCCTGTATTCTCTGTAACTGCCCTCAAAATTCTTCGACAACTTGTCACACCAACGAATTGATAGGTGACACTCGTCGATCACACGGGGCATGCGGAGCAAGGGGCAATCCAAGATATTCACTCTCTCCAATCTTTTCAAGCCCAACAAATCCTGAATTACGCAGAGGGAATGGCAATTACAAATTGTCAACTCCTCCAACATCTCCAATTGTTCCAGTCCTGGAATCTCCACCAACGCTCTACAATCAAAAAACGTAAGTGACCTCAGCCCCCTTAATCTCCCTATGTTTGACACTCGGAGGAGACTGTCAGAGCTCCAAATAGACAACTTTGTAAGACTGGGTAACGAATCGAGCCCACCAAGATCCATCTCCGTCAATGTAAAACCACTTATCTCCACATGTGTCTCCAGAGACCCCATACCTGGAAAACTCCAACCGAGAGTCTTGAGCCTGGAATGGAAGCCCAAAACTCCGAAAGCTCCTCTAAATGTAATAACTCTCGTTCCATACTTTTTTGTACAACTTATATTTTCAGAGAGTCCCACCGTCATCCATGAAAATGAAAACTCTTTTAAGCTAGTAGGAAGTCTTGGAAGCTCCTGAAGCATGTCACAATCAGTCAAATTGAGGGACTTGAGGCTTGTGAATTGGCTAAATGTTGCTGGCAGGAAGCGAATCTTACTCCTTGAAAGGTCCAATTTTTCCAAAGCTTGTAGGTTCCCGATTTCTTCCGGAATTCCTTCTTCAAGAGGATACTTCGAAGCATTCAACACCTTTAGGGTGGTTTGAAGTCCTCGAATCTCCCGAAGCATGTAGCAACCATTCAACTTGAGGGACTTAAGGCTCGAGGGTTGACTGACCGTTGCTGGTAGAAAGCAAATATTGCTCCCCGAAAGGTTCAATATTTCTAAAGCTGATAGGTTCCCGATTTCTTCCGGAATTCGTTCTAAGAGAGGACAATCCCGAGCATCCAACTTCGTTAGGCTGGTTGGAAGTCCTCGAATCTCCTTAAGCATGTTGCAACCATTCAATTTGAGGGACTTAAGGCTTGAGAGTTGTCTAACCGTTGCTGGTAGAAAGCAAATCTTGCTCTCCGAAAGGTCCAATTCTTCTAAAGCTGATAGGTTCCCGATCTCTTCCGGAATTCCTTCGAGAGGACAATCCGAAGCATCCAACATCGTTAGGCTGGTTGGAAGTCCTCGAATCTCCCGAAGCATGTCGCAATTGATCACAATTAGATGCCGTAAAGCTCTTGCACTACAGAGCTCTTTAGGTAAACTCCTCAAAGACTTACACCGGGAGATTTCCATATAAGTAAGACTCTCCAACTTACCCACCGAATGGTGGATTTCTTTCAACTTTCTCAAAGACGCAAAAACCATAACCTCCAACTTTAAGCAACTTGAGACATCAGGTGTCCTCGTCATATCACCGTCGTAGACCGCCAACACCCTTAACTTAGGCATAACCTATAAATGCATCGGGCACCAGAATTTGTCACCACATTCAATGATCAAACACATGACATATAGGAGGATGAGGAGGAGTTCGTACCAACTTTTTAGTACCCCGCCATCCACCTCGAATTCGGAGAACAACTAGGTTGCTCATCTTGAAGAAGTCGGGTTCCAACAGTTGATTACAATTCCAAAAAGAAAGCCACAGTAATGTCTCCCGGATGCTTCCTAAATCCCCAATAAATTGATACTTTCCTTCTAGATGAAGATACAACAAACTAGATAATCCTCTAAAGTTCTTGTTAGAGAGTTTGTATTCTTTAGTAATACTTTCGAAGTCCAAGACCATTGCTATGATTTCCTTCGAGACCTAATAAATGAAAAAATTTAAATAACATTAATAATCATATTGTCCTCGGTGAAGAGTGACATCAATCCCATAGTCACAATAAGCCACAGTAACGTCTCCCGGATATTTCCAAAATCTCCAATTAATTGATGCTTTCCTTCTAAATGAAGATACATCAAATTAAATAATCCTTTAAAGTTCTTATAGGAGAGTTCGTTTTCTTCGGTAATACTTCCCAAGTCCAAGTTCATTGCTATGATTTTCTCCGAGACCTAATAAACAAAAAAATTCAACTAACATTAATAATCATAATGTGCTCGATGAAGAGTGGCATCAATCCAAAATAATGCACATGGAAAGAAAGTAATATTTTAAATGCCAAATTAGTTCAACCAATTCTTTACCTTTTCTGAATCACTATCTTTAAGGCATCATCTGAATCCCAAAGTCTAGTACACATTTCAAGCCTTCCGAGGCCTTTCGACCGAATGATTTCTCTTCCCATGTCTCGAAGCTGATTATGAATCCAGAATTCACCATTTGAATCAATCTTTATCAATGATTTATTGATGAGTACCTTCACTCCTCTTTTTGGAGACAATTCGCGAGCTTCCCAGAGATAATCTACAAACCTCTGAGGCATCGCTTCCCGAAAGCACGCAATATCGAGAAAAATTTCCTTCTTTCTATAACCTAAACCCTGGTAACTTACCTTCAAGATATCAAAGACCTTCTCTTGGGGAACATTCTTCAGCTTCTCGAGCTCATACTTCCATAACTCTTTGCTCTGACAACTCAAGTGTCCTCCAACTACCTCCAAAGCCAAGGGAAGGTTCCCAGTGGTCTCAACTACATCTTTTGATAAAGAAAGATAATCTTGTGAAGGCTCATCCGTGCCAAAGCCATGCCTGCTGAAGAGTTGAAGGGCGTGTTTGTCGCTCATTTTCTCCATATCATAACAGTGAAGAGTTGAAGGACGAACAAATCGATTGCAAATACTTTTATCCCTAGTCGTGACTATGACTTGACTGCCTGTTCCTAACGTGTCTTCTGGATTTTTTATCAGCAGTTTTTCCAGTTGAGAGTGATCATCCACGTCATCGAGAACCAGAAGAACCCTCTTGCACTGAATCCTTCGTATCATCTCACCGTCGTAGTTATAAGATCTAGCATTTTGGCCACCGAGAATGTCCTCCAATAACTTGTTCTGCAATTTCTCATTGCCTCCATTACCCTTGGACGTCTCACGCACATCGGAAAGGAAACTGGAGCCTTCGAATCGGGAATGTAATTGATTGAAGATGACGCGAGCAATGGTCGTCTTCCCGATTCCCCCCATGCCATGAAGCACCACGAGTCTTACTCCCGAGGAGTCGCAGTCCAGCAGATTTAACATGTTGGAGACTTGATGATCGATCCTTATTAGATGATCAGGCAAACTTTTTTCTTTAATTCTCAGCTTCCCAAAAATGTCATGAACTATTGATTGAACGAATCTGCCTTCGCTGCAAGACGACGATGAAAATAGAGTAATATTTTAGAAAATTTATTTCCAAAGTGAGCAAAATAACGTGGCTCTGGTGGTTACCCCTGGATGGCTTTGGAGTCCCATCCGCTCATCCCGCAGACCGTCTTAAGCGCTTCCTCCCATTTCTTCACGACGTCGTGCCCGTGTCGGCCCTTGTGTTTGTCGAGGGCTTTCCGATACAGCTTTGTTCGCAGCTTTACATCGACTGGATCTGCCCCGTAGAAAATCGGCAGAATGATCTTCCTGCCGACATTCGAGCCTCCGTGGAGATCCACCATCAGGTTGAGCTCCCGGAGGCACCACGCGCTAGACGCATAGTCCCTGGAAAAGACGACGGCGTAAACCCTGGAACTGCGGATAGCTCGCTCGAGCTCTCCCCCAATTACTTCGCCGCGACGGATCTCCTCGTCGTCCTTGAAAACACGGAGACCGGCCTCGGTCATCCGCTGGTAGAGGTGGTCGACGATGCCGTAACGAGCATCGGGTCCCCGGAAGCTCAGGAAGACGTCGTACTCAGATGTGATGGAGGTGGGGGTACCAGTGTTGGTGTGACTGGCTGATGTGCCTTGGTTTCCTTTAATGCGTCGCTTCATGGAAATAGTCATCACAACGGATGCAGCCGCGACGACGATCGTTATAATCCATTTCATGGCCAAAGCTGTAGCAAAATTTGACATCCTTTTAGGGACGCGTGAGCAGAGTAACTGAGTCACGACGACGTAATCTAAGCAGCCCTTGGATGACTACGTATGGGATATGGGATGCCACTTACACGGTTGTGGATTGCTGATGAAGAAGATACTTGTTGGGAACCGCACGAGACAGCTGAGTTGGAACCCCTGCTGCTGCTGGGTGGGGCGGCAGAGGAGGATGACGGAGAAAAGGATGATGAGGAGGAGAAGGAGGAGGGGAAGGGGAAGAGGAGTCATCCTTGTCATTTTCCAAAGCTTTTCCGGATAAAGCAGAAGAATGGGGACTTTGAGTCTGAGTCGGTATGATGATGATGAGGATGATGAGGGGGATGGTGGGGTTGTGTTCCATTTTGTCTAATCATAACCCCAACCCAATCCTTACAACATGTATTTCACTTACTTTGTAGAACATGACTAATTAATTAAACAGGGCACTGTCAAATTGAGCCCAAGTTCACACTCAGATGGACCCCTCTTTCCTTCTATTTAATAATAATAAATTTTGTTCATTCTTCCATCCTCAGATTTCGCGGAGACGAAGAACTTGTGCAAAAAGGACTTCATGCCGATTAGCGAATAGAGACTCCACTTAGAGATGTCATTTCATACGTATGATAACAAAGACTTTGGCTTCATCAAGTCTTTGTTTAATTATATTTGGCTTCATCCAACACCTTCTGCTTATTCATATTATATTTGTCATACACAAAAAAAACTTGCAGGAAGTTTCCTCTAAACTCATGGCATCCATATAAGAAGCCGCCCTCGGGAGGGAGCTACTGATGAATTGATGGGAAGAGTTTGCCCCAACTATCGCGAGTCGTTGAAACTTTTTGTGTCCCCAACTATTGCAAGTCTTCCTCCCCGAAATTTCCCACCCGTGAAAAAGTAGCATCGTTTCACGCCCAATGATTAAGAGAGTGGTCGGCCACGTGAATACGTCACATCGTAAGGAGGGATTGATTGAGGGTTAAAAGATTATGTTTTTCCTGAAAACGATGAAAAATATTTTTGTGTGAAGTGGCAGACAATTCACAGCTCATCCATGTGATCTGAGCAAAGAATCGAGGGGAAAGCTTTTCTTTTTCAATGACAATGGGAAGCTTTTTAGGTAATATACATGAGCTTTCTATTACTCTATAACTAGTCACGTTTTTTATTGATCGATCGGTCATCAAACCGTTTATTCGGGATAAACTCTCATACACACATCGGAATATCATTATCAAATGTATTTTAGATGGGATTTCTACGTGTATCTCAGGTATATTTAATAATATTATATATATATATAGTTGGAATATAAAAAGACCGTGAGACTTTAAAAAATATATAGTGTTAAAAGTATCTACACGTAGATTATTACATCGTTTCAATAAGAATTAATATTTCAACAGACACTTTCGTTGTTCTTTTTCGAGAAAACAGTCAGACGTACTTATTCCCTGAAATTTCGTTCTTTTCCTACCATTGAGACATCCCGAATAGGAACAACAATAATATAAGATGAGCTTGGACAAAGTATAATTAAACAAAGGACCTGAATGAAGAAAAAGAGTTCAATAATTTTATCTAAAAAATTGTATTCAAAATCAGACAAAATATCAACTAAAATTTTGAACATTTATTACAAATAAAAAATTCAAAATTTTGTCTAAAATTATTTCAATTTATTTTCATTTTAATTTTTGAAACTTTTAGTCACATAAATCGTGTCTAATATATTGTAAAAATATATTGTGTATATATATATAATGATTGTTTCCTATTCATCATGTCACATGAGTCGTGTCTAAAAATTCTAATCATCGCCTTTATTTTTTAAATAAATTCCGAAACCATTGTTCAGCTCTTCATGTTCGGAAGACGAAAGAACAAGTGGTCGACTTTGAAATAAAATAACAACATTTTTTAAGCAACCAATGAGACATCGTCGATCACACGGGGCACGCGGAGCAACGAGGAGCAAAGCGAGATTTCCACTCTATTCAATCTTTTCAAGCCCAACAAATCTTGAATTCAGCAAATGGAAGGACAAAACCAAATTTTCAACTCCTCCAACATCTCCAATTGTTCCAGTCCTGGGATCTCCATCAACGCTCTACACTCTCTGAACTCAAGCCACCTCAGCCCCCTCCTCAATCTCCCTATGTTTGACACCCGGAGGAGACCATCGCATTGAATAATATACAACTTGGTAAGATTGGGTAACGAATCCAGCCCACCAAGCTCCATCTTCGTCCATGTGACATCTATAAAAATATTCACGTCTCCGGGGAAGCCTTGTCTGGAAAACTCAAACCTAGAGTCTTGAGCCTGGAAAGGAAACCCAACACGAAAACTCTTCTAAATGTAATAACTCTCTTTACTTCCTCTTTTGCACAACTTATTGCTTCATAGAGTTCCACCGTATCCCATGAAAATGAAAACCTTGTTAGGCTAGTAGGAAGTCTTGGAAGCTCCTGAAGCATGTTGGAACCACACAATTTAAGGGACTTGAGGCTCGTGAGTTGGATAATTGTTGTCGGCATGATGCAAACCTTATCATTATCAGTTTATTCGGGATAAACTCTCATACACACATCGGAATATCATTATCGCATGTATTCCAACCGAGTGAAGGAGGAACAATTTATTCCAACTAAATACACATATAAGGCATACATCTCACTGCATTATTTTTCGATTTCAACGTGAGCGAGGAGTCGAAGGAGGGGCCAATATTCTCCAATGCGTTGCTCTGAGCATCTCTCCTCTGGCTAACGAAAAGCAACCTGTAACATAAGCAAACATCAACCATCTGTTATTTCGGATCACAATTTGGGGAATTGTAGTGGTTTGAAGTCGCTGCACCATCGTTTCCTTCAATGGGTCGCTTCATATGGACGCACAAGCCTGCAGAGATCGCACAATGGCGATCATTACAATCCATTTCACGGTCAGATTGGCTGCAAATTTTGACGTCATTTTTCATTTAGAGACGTGTGAGCATTGACATCATTTTAGGGAAGCGTGAGCAGCCACTTGTTCATTATGTTTGGGAAATGAGCTGCCACTTACACGGATATATTAAGTTTACCACAAATGATATATCAAAGTTTACAGCAACCAGCAAGGCATATTAATGCCTCACTTCGAGAGTAATTAGTTCTTCATCATTGACTCGTGGGTAGAAATGGAAAAGGAGAAGAAAATGGATTACTAGTATTAGAAACGAAATGGCAGATGAGGGTAATGGTCCCCCCACAAAGAAAAGCGACACGAAGACACGGTTTCGGAAAAGAATCGTGAAACATGACTAATTAATGAATCTACACGAAGGCTTTGAGTCTTCTTTTCGAGTCGCTGTCTCTCCCTTTTTTTTAACTTTTTCTTTAACAAAAAACTATTATTACTCTAAAATCACTTAAAATGAGGGATGGACTTGTGTTCGATTAGCCTCATTTGTCTAAGATAACCCCAACCCAATACTTATAGGTAATACAGATGTCTCTTGACTTATTTACGGACCCAGCAAACCGTTTCGGCCCATCTCGACTTGATAAATTTAAAATATTTATATAATTTTAAAAAATAAATACAAAATATTTAAAACTCGGAGAAGAATCATTTTGACATCATTTTTCATTTAAGGACGTGTGAGCATTGTAATGGCATATTATTAATTTTTCACTCTTACTATTAACTTTTTGAAAGAATCATATTATTATTTTAATGGCATACCAGTTGGCATAATCTCGTTTTTGTGATGACAAACTATGAGTATTGCTAATGTGATATTTCGTATGTACCGAGAAATAGGTCTTCACGGTTTAGATATTAGTTTCTGTGTAGATTAATACAAAAAAGGTTACGTAGAGGGACAGAACTTAAAAATGAGTTTACCTTTTAAAAGTGACGTTATGTGAACCAGACCAATTCCTCGTATCTAATATATCTACAGCAGAAATAAGCACTCGTGTTACGAGAGCTATAATTCTCATTTCTAGAGTGTATATAATGGTTACACAAAAGAGATTTTATTGATAATATTGGAGATTATATCATGTGCGGCTTAAGGATGTTTATCCTAATCTAACTTAGTGTTAATTCTTGTTAAATTTATTCCTTAGCTATTTGAAAGGATACGTGAGGAATATTTTCATAACTTGAGAAAATTAGAAAAATTGATTATGATCTGATTACATGGAAAGCGTTGAACTATCCTCTCCATACATGGAAGGCATGACTAGAAATCATCTAGTCGTTGCACTCTTTTAGAAAAGCTTCGCTCGAAAAACTCATACTTAAAGCCAAAGGATGAAGCCATATGTGAGGATAGAGTCACTATATGAGCACTAACGCGACAATCTTTGAGCCTTCACCAATCTAAAAGTTTGAGGGCATTCACTGCTCTTCATCGAGTCAATCATCTCTTTGAGTGAGGGTTCTTCTCTAATTGCATACTATTCATTTTGCCGTCGAGTCTATCTGGATTATTGGTTACAGGGGTGGATGCGTAAGGGAAGTCATAGGATAGGGAGATCTTACGCACGTGGTGTGGCAGCCACGTATTTGTTATCACGTACCGGGCAGCATTTGTACTTGTTCTACTCCCTTGATCATGGAACATGACTAATTAATGATGATGATGAGGGGGGTGATGGAGTTGTGTTCCATTTGTCTATCATAACTCCAACCCAATCCTTAAAACATCTCTTGACTTACTTGAATAAACAGGGCACGGTCAAATTGAGCCCAAGTTCACACTCAGATGGACCCCTCTTTCCTTCTTTTAAAATTTTTAATTAAATGAAAGGCTACCCATGATTCAACTGTACCATATGTACGGGATATGGTCTGCTACTTTATGTGTAACCCCGATCCCTCCATTGCTTGAGTTGGCCGATGGTGATGGTGACGGTTCTTCCAGATTGCTGATGAAGCTACGGGTTGCGAACCGAACAAAACAACTGGGTTGGAAAACTCTCATCCCATCCTCCCCATTGATGCTTTCAACTAGTTTCGCAACCGCGTCACTCAGGCAACTCCTGCAGTTGATTTTGGACAAATCCGGCGTGCGCCAATGTGTACAGCTTTGTCGAAGAGGTCGCAGTCCTCGTGACATTCTGTAGCACCTCCATGTACAGAACTGAAATTGTCAGGGTACGTGGCACTCTTCTCGTCTAGTATGGGGAAACCCGGGATCGACTCCATGACCAAGAAGAAGGACCGGTTCGAGCATCGCAAGAGGCAATCGTCGAACCAGATGGTTGCCTCCTTATGACCAGGGTACTCCCGGTGGATCTCAGTGGTCGCATCATTTATGCATCTCTGGCAGGCATCGCCGGAGACATCACCACGGCAGAGGAAGAGGCTGTAGACATCCCTTCCATCCTCATCCACGTTGACTTATTCAACTATTCAGCTTATTGTAACGGTTGTCCCCCCTTCCCCATCTTCTCTGGACACAACCCACCCCTGTTCTTCTCCCGCTCCCCTTTCACCTCCTCCCTCGTCCGTGAACTGGTCTCCGACCTCCTCCTCCACCACCCTCTTGGCTTCTTTATCTCTTCTCCATCCCTCTCCCTCCCTGCTGCTCCCACCGTTGTGCATCGCACCCCGCCATACGTCATCATGAATTTGCCCAGCCTTCGCACACTCCGCGTTGTCTTCCCCTCTGGCAAGCTATGCCTTGGTGATAACTCCTCCACCCTCCTCTGGTGGTGTGCGCACTTTGGCTCCTCCCTCAAACGCTTCCTCATTCTTGCTGCTGCTGCCACATCCTCCTCCTCCTCTCCAAGGACCAGCACATTTGAAGATATCAACGATGCAACCCGGCTTATCTGCAGGTAATTCTTCAGAGGTTCCTTTCGCATACCATCCGTTTTTCGGGGTCCGACCCAAGTTTCTCTTAATTCAGATCACTGCAGTAAATCCAGCAACCGAGAAGGCGCTTCAAATAACTCAAAAAATTTGTTGCTGATGCCCGGGGTGGATGGATCCCAAAGATAAACACAATTTTGGTGCTCCACGGAGTCATCCCAATTCTGAATTGAACTTGCAATGGGCAAAGATTCAATTGATGGACTTTGTTCAGTCCTTTATCCCCTGAATTCATCCTTCTGGCTTCTTACTTCACCTCTCACAATTCACCGAAGCAGGAGCAGATCGAGGGCCGAAGCTTGCCATCATCCTCCCATTATAGGACAACAAGGTGAGTGGAGTGGAGTGGAGTTGGGCTTTTCAGAGATGGATGATATTGGTGGATCGATGTCGGTCAGCGAGGCATGTTTCGGGAGCTGTGTTCCAAAATAATGTTGTCCGACGCGAAAAAAGAAACATCAATATATATATATATATATATATATATATAAAGAAAGATTAAGATAGGATTGGCCTTACGATCTGTTTAATCTAGAAGCTCTCTGTAGAAGCTCAGACAACAAGGTACATGCGACTTTGACAGTAGTATCGGCCGTGTTGGGCCAGCTAAATCCATCGTGGACCTGCCCACCATTCCCATTTAAGGAGTATCAAATTCGATTCCACGCGATGATGTCAAAGATTTCGTGGGGGATAAAGGTTTACATGTCCAAATGGTTTTGCACAAGAGAGTCCATCTTCAACTGCATTACACTCTACTGTACACTTGTTGTCTATAGAAATATTTTATCATCCTCGTATTTCTTTTCCAAAAAATTTATTTGGAATTAAATCTTCCCTAATTTCCCTCGTATATGTCATTTTTTTAGGGGAATATTAGCTGTTTCTCCAGTAGTGTATTCATGTTTATTTGTCTTTACACATAATAATAATAATAATAATAATAATAATCACTATTATGATAAATCCGTTGCTCACCTTCATCCCCAGGAAACGTCTCTGCCAGAATTTGCTGTCTCGTTCATACCAATGGTATGGTCCACGAAATATCTGCACCTCGGGACAATCTCTAATATATAGGTAACACTCATCGATCAAACGAGGCACGCGGAGCCATGAGGAGCAACCCCAGATATTCACACTCTTCAATCTTTTCAAGCCCAACAAATCTTGAATTCCGCAAATGGAACGGCACTCAATAATGTTCAACTCCTCCAACAGCTCCAATTGTTCCAGTCCTGGAATCTCCACCAATGCTCTACAGTCTCTAAATGTAAGCGACCTCAGCCCCCTCCTCAATCTCCCTATGTTTGACACCCGGAGGAGACTATGGGATCCAAAAATAGACAACTTCGTAAGACTGGGTAACAAATCGAGCCCACCAAGCTCCATCTCAGTCAGTATCGAAGGTTGGATCAACAACTCCGTCAAGAGCGTCAAGTTGGAGTAATGTCCCCAGGGTATGGCTGCTCCTGCGTCATAGAGCGTCAGCTTACGTAGAGACAAGGGAAGCTCCTGAGCAGACTCCATATACGAAGGAAACAAATCGAGAGTCTCAAGCTTGGAAAGGAAGCCCAACACGGAAGCTCGGGTACATGCAATCGTAGCGGTTGGGCAGAAGAACAAGCTCTTTAGCTTGTCCAAACTTCCAAGAGCAGATACCTCCAGAGGCTCTCCTTCATAGTCTCCTTCATAGCGTTCTATATCAAGAACCCTTAACTCCGTTAAGTTCGTCAGGACATCAAGATTTGGGAATGCTCGTAGCGAATAAGTAGAAAATGTCAAATCTATTAGGCTAGTGGGAAGTCTTGGAAGCTCTTGAAGCATGTCGCAACCAAGCAACAAGAGGGACTTGAGGCTTGTGAGTTGACTAAATATTGCTGGCAAGAAGCGAATCTTGCTCCTCGAAAGGTCCAATTCTTCTAAAGCCGATAGGCTTCCGATTTCTTCCGGAATTCCTTCTTTGAGAGGACAAAACAAAGCATTTAACACCGCTAGGCTGGTTGGAAGTCCTCGAAGCTCCTGAAGAACCTCACAATGTCTCAGTTTAAGGGACTTAAGGCTCTTGAGTTGCCTAACTGTTGCTGGCAGGAAGCGAATCTTGCTCCCCGAAAGGTCCAAATATTCTAAAGCCGATAGGCTGCTGATTTCTTCCCGGATTCCTTCGTCTAGAGGGTTGCACGTAGCATCCAACACTTTTAGGTTCTTCAGATCATATATCGAGGTGGGTAACCTTCTGATCTTGTTGTTCATTAATTTAAGTGTCATCAAGGATTCCAACATCCCAATTAATATCGGTACTTCCTCAATCTTGTAGCTAATCATAATTAGCTCCCGTAAAGCTCTTGTGTAACAGAGCTCCTCTGGCAAACTCCTCAAAGAGGGACACAAGGAGATGTTCATATAAGCAAGACTCTCCAACTTACCCACTGAATGGTGGATTTCTTTCAACTTGATGCAACTAAGAAAAATCATAATCTCCAATTTTAAGCAACAAGAGAGGTCGGGTGACGTAGTCATGTCGCTACGCATGAACTCCAGCACCCTTAAGTTAGGCATCATCTGTAAATCCATGCACCACAAATTATAATAAGAAGAAGAGCGCTTTACACATTTACTTAGCAAACACATGACATATAGGAGGAGAGGATTTCATACCAGCTTTTTACCACCCCACCATCCACCTTTGATACCAATGATTTTGAGAACAACTAAGCTTCTCATCTTGAAAAAGTTGGAATTCAACTTCTTATTGCAACCACACCAAGAAAGCCACAAAAGACTCTCCCGGAGATTTTCAAATTCTCCAATAAGTTTCTTCTCATTTTGACGAAGAAACAACAAATTAGTCAACCCACTGAAGTTCTCATCAGAGAATTTGTGCGCTTCATCGTGTCTCCCCAAGTTCATTGCTATGATTTTCTTCGAGACCTTATAAACGAAAAAAGTAGACTAGCATTCATAATTATATTGTGCTCGATGAATAGTAATATTTCGATGCCAAAGAAAAAATTCTATTAACATAATAGAATTATATTCCTTCATCTCAAAAGTGAATTCGACCAACTAAAATAACTCATTACCTATTTTTGAAGCACTATCTTTAGGGCGTCTTCTGGATCCCAAAGTCTAGTACACCTTTTGGGTATTCCATTGCCTTTCGATCGAATGATTTCTCTTCCCATATTTCGAAGTTGATCGTGAAACCAGAAGTCACCATATGAATCAATCTTTATCAATGATTTATTGATGAGTACCTTCACCCGCTTTTTGGATACAAACGACGAGCTTCCCAGAGGTAATCCGCATACATCGAAGGCATCTCATCCTGTTGAAAACAAGCAATATCGAGGAAAATTTCCTTCTCCTTCCAATCTAACCCATCGTAACTTACTTTCAAGATCTCAAAGACCTCTTCTGGGGAAACGTTCTTTAGCTTTTCGAGCTCATACTTCAACGACTCTTTGCTCTGACAACACAAGTGTCCTCCAATCACCTCCAAAGCCAAGGGAAGATTACCTGTGGTCTTAACCACCTGTTTTGATAAACAAAGATAATCTTCTGGAGGCTCATTGGTGCCAAAGGCATGCTTGCTGAAGAGCTGAAGGGCATAGTTGTCAGCCATTTTCTCCATTTCATAAAAGTGAAGTAATTCAGAACCAGGGCGAACAAATCGATTGCAAACGCTTTTATCCCTAGTCGTGATTGTGACTCGACTGCCTCTTCCTAACTTGTCATTCGGGTCTTTTCCGACCAATTTCTCGAGTTGGGAGAACTGATCAACGTCATCGAGAACCAGAAGCATCCTCCTGCCCCAAATCCTTTGTATGATCTCGCCGTACCCATCGTCGAAGTTACACGATCTGGCATATTGGCCACCAAGAATGTCCCCCGATAACTTGTTCTGCAACTTCACAATGCCTCCTTGACGCACTTTAAAAATGAAACTGGAACCTTCGAACTGGGAAGATAATAATTTATTGAAGATGACGCTAGCAAGGGTCGTCTTCCCAATTCCCCCCATGCCATGAAGCACCACGAGTCTTACTCCCGAGGAGTCGCAATCCAGCAGATTTAACATGTTAGTGACTTGATCATCGATCCCTGTAAGATGATCAGGCAAACTTTGATCCTTGATTCTCAGCTTCACAACAATATCCTGAACTATTAATCGGACGAATCTGCCTTCCCTGTAAGGCGACAATGAAAATAGAATAATTACATGGAATTCAGTCGCCGTAGTCATCACCATCCTTCTTGTAGATTTCCGATACGTTTAATTCCAAAAAAAAGTTATGTATTTTCCTATATTTTCTTTCCAAGGAAAGAAAGAAATGATTTAAAAGCTGGTGGTTACCCCTGGATGGCTTTGGAGTCCCATCCGCTGATCCCGCCCACCGTCTTAAGTGCTTCCTCCCATTTATTCACTACGTCCTGGCCTTGTCGATCCTTGTGCGCGTCGAGCGCTTCCCGATACAGCTCTGTTCGCAGCTTTACGTCTGCCGGATCTGCCCCGTAGAAAATCGGCAGTATGATCTTCCTGCCGACATTCGAGCCTCCGTGGAGATCCACCATCATGTCGAGCTCCCTGAGGCACCACGCGCTGGATGCGTAGTTCCTGGAGAAGACGACGGCGTAGACCCTGGAGCCGCGGATCGCTCGCTCGAGCTCTCCCCCAATTACTTCTCCGCGACGGATCTCCTCGTCGTCCTTGAAAACACGGAGACCGGCCCCAGTCATGCACTCGTAGAGGTGGTCGACGATGCCGTAACGAGCATCGGGTCCCCGGAAGCTCAGGAAGACGTCGTACTCAGATGTGATGGAGGTGTGGGAATCTCGGTCGCTACCCTCGCTCTGTTCGCGCTCCATTGTTGAGCTGCTTACGCTTCCTTTGCCACAGAAGTTTATAAATAAGTTTCAGGTAGTCAAAAGAGAAGAAGTGGACCGTTTCTAGTATCGCGAGAGGACGTTGTCGAAATGGACAGGTTGCTGCCTTAATTACCAGGGCACTCCTGCTGTGAAACCGTGGGGGCGAGGGAGACAATGATGAGACGATAAGGATGAGGGCAAATGATTTGATGATATATATCAATCAGATTTGGTGGAGGAGATGATGTTGTGGGGAAAACCATGTCTAATAATTTTATTAAATAAACAGGAATTTGCAAACACCTACCAACCTAACGCAGGTTTGTTTGCATCTGTTCGACAGAGTGTGGCATTGAGGAATTTGTGACAGAAATATTGTAATTATTAGAAGCACTTAAGTTCATAAAGATGCTTCGTCTTGGTCAAGGAAAAAAAGATGTCGAGGGACTTTGTGTCCCCCCTTTCAAGTCTTTGTATATTATTTATAATTTTGAGTCATCCAAGTCTTCCTCCCCGAAATTTCCCAGAGGCACGCCCACGGGACTCTCACTCGTGAAAAAAATATAGTTAACGAAAAAGAAAATTCGCTAAAAGTTACGATTTGCAGCAAAAGCTGCAACAAAATTTAACATCATTTTCTCATTTAGGGAGGCGTGAGCAGAGTAAGTGAGTCACGACGTAATCTAGGCAGCCCATTACGTATGGGATATGGATGCCACTTACACGGTTGTGGATTGCTGATGATGAAGCTACTGGTTGCGAACCGCACAAGACAACTGGGTACCCCTGATGCGTGGGGCAGTGGTGGAGTCTGAGGGAGAAAAGGATGATGGTAGGAGGAGCAGGGGAAGAGGAGCCCTCCTTCTCGTTTTCCAAAGCTTTTTCCGATATCGACTAAACGCCAACAACAAAAATATTATTCATTTATGATGTTCCTCGAATCACTTACCTGGAAATCACTTACCTGCTTTTGCACATGTAGCATGACGAGGGCGAGGTGAAAGCGAAAGGATCCCGACCGAGGCTCCCTTGTCGGGATCGCAACGGCAGGCACGAACGGCTTTACATTGCCCTCCCCCTTGATAAAGACATCACACCTAACCTTACAACTATGATTAAGATTTTAGTATTGAATTTGTAACACTTGGTTAAGTAACAATTTTATCAATGTTCCGAACCTTGATATGGGTGCCTTGGGAAAGATCCGGGACAACCGGCGTGCAAAAGGCTTCGCGACCTTAAGGAGGAGTTTGCCCCCGCATATGTAAGTAAAATGGTTTCTAGTTTGATTCTTGGTATCACGTCTCTGAATAATACGTTTAGAATTTACGGTTTTCTTCGTGTTCTTACACATTTCTCGAACAACAAATGCTAGAATTTTGTTTTATTTGTTTTACTTTCTTTTGTAAAATTCATGTTAGGATATAATCAATTATTATTTCCGCTTATTTAAAACGGGTTGTTTCACCGTATATATATAAGACAATACATGATAACTCTAATATCGTGGATCCAAACCAGACTACACAAATAACGGATTTATTGTTAAAACTAGTGGCAATTTTCTTCCATTGAGGTCATATACGAGATGAAATGACCGTAAAATAGACAATGGACTTTCATTAATAGGTAAATCTTGTCTAATAACGAACGAGACTTCAAGGCAATGATTATTGCAAAATCGTTGCATTACATGTTTCGACATGAAAATGAAATTTTGTTTCATCTCGCTGCTGCCATAACGATCTCTGGGCTATATTTTAAAATTTTAAAATAGGATTGAAATAATCAATCTTATTTTAATTTGTTCCTATTTTAATTCTATGTTTAGGGATTTCAATTTGCCATGTTAGTTGATAGACGGCGATTAAACAATGTCACGTCGGATAAACGACGTACTAGCCACGTCGGATTCCGTCCGAGGGTCGGGTGGACGGAGGTTATTTTTAATATAACGTACAAACGCGAGGCTAGCTGATGATATTATTGAAAGTTCTGTGTAAATCGGATAAACGGGTCAAAGTTCATGGTAGAATTGATAATTTGGCCTGTAATTTATGATTGTTACTCCAATCACTTACTTGGAAATAACGAGAAACCGCGTTAACGAGAAACGGGTACTTGAGGTTGATAGAATACCGAAGTCAAAGATAATTAGGAAAATCTTCCGAATTATATATCTTGCGTGTTTTATTTGGTATCAAAACCTCTTAGGAAATATTTTATATTTTGTCTCGAGGGACTATTTGAGAAGGTAAGAAAAATTTTGGGCTGATTTTGTAAGAAAGAAAAAGAACAGGGAGGCTGAGAGAGACAACTGTAAATTAAGAATCAAAAGAGACAAAATATTTTAAGAATCGAAGGATTCCGAGGCACCCCTCGTTTAAATTAATTACGTATATTAATAATTATAACAAAGTTATTTGTTTGTTAAAGTAATCCAAACTCAATAATTTGTTTGTTTTATTCACCGGAAATTATATCAAAGTTGACATTTTCATGTACACATCCGATTTTAATTCCTGAAATACGTTCGACTTTCAAAAAGTTGTGTTGGCTATGTAGGAATGTGTGATCTGTTTACTCAGTACTGTCGAGAATCATGTTTATATAAATCTTCTTCCTTGCCCGCCTCGTCATGCCCCATAATCATCTTCCAATTGAATTTTACTGCTCTCTCCTTCATACTCACTATAACGTCCCATAAATGACTTTGCCAAAATATTAGAAAAAAAAACAATTCTTCTTCGTTTCCCACCTCCTTCCCCAGAATCATCTTCCAATAGAATTTTGCTGCTCTTTCCTTCGTACTCACTATAACGGCCCACAAACGGCCACAACTTGTCACAGCCACAAATCCAGAGGCGGCACTCGTCGATGAAACAGGGCACGTGCAACGAGGAGCAATCCATGATAGTAACTCCCTTCAATCTTTTCAAGCCCAACAAATCCTGAATTCTGCAAATGGAATCGCAATCGAAAAAGGTCAATTCATTCAACATCTCCAATTGTTCCAGTCCTGGGATCTCCACCAACACTCTACACCCAGCGAACTTAAGCGACCTCAGCCCCCTCAATCTCCCTATGTTTGACACCCGGAGGAGACTATCAGAGCTCCCAATAGACAACTTTGTAAGATTGGGTAACGAATCGAGCCCACTAAGCTCCATCTCTGTCAATATCAAAGTTGAAATATTCAACTCCGTCAAGAGCGTCAAGTTGGAGTAATGTTCCCAGGGTATGGGTTTTCGTGTGTCCCAGATAGCCAGCCTACATAGAGACAAAGGAAGCTCCAGAACAGACTCCATGTAAGAAGATAACAAATCGAAGTCGTAGCGACTTCGTAGAAAATGTCAAATGTATTAGGCTAGTGGGAAGTCTCGGAAGCTCCTGAAGCATGTCGCAACCATGCAAGCCGAGGGACTTAAGGCTCGTGAGTCGGCTCACTATTGCTGGCAGGAAGCGAATGTTGCTACGCGAAAGGTCCAATACTTCTAAAGCCGATAGGCTCCCGATTACTTCCGAAATTCCTTCTTTGAGAGGACAATGCGAAGCACATAACACCGTTAGGCTGGTTGGAAGTCCTCGAATCTCCTGAAGTACCTCGCATTTTCTCAATTTGAGGGACTTAAGGCTCATGAGTTGCCTAACTGTTGTCGGCAGGAAGCAAATCTTACTCCCCGAAAAGTCCAATTCTTTTAAAGCTGATAGGTCCCCGATCTCTTCCAGAATTCCTTCTTCGAGAGGACAACCCGAAGCATCCAATTCTGTTAGGCTTGTTGGAAGTCCTCGAATCTCCTGAAGCATGTTGCAATCACTCAAATAGAGGTCCTTAAGGCACGTGAGTTGGCTCACCGTTGCTGGCAAGAAGCGAATCTTACTCCATGAAAAGTCCAATTCTTCTAAAGCTGATAGGTTCCCGATCTCTTCCGGAACTCCTTCTAAGAGAGGACAATCCGAAGCATCCAACACCGTCAGGCTGGTTGGAAGTCCTCGAATCTCCCGAAGCATGTCGCAATGAGTCACAATTAGCTCCCGTAAAGCTCTTGCACTACAGAGCTCTTTTGGTAAACTCCTCAAAGACTTACAGCAGTAGATGTTCATATAAGTAAGACTCTCCAACTTACCCACCGAATGGTGGATTTCTTCCAAGGTTTTTAAATACTCAAAAACCATAATCTCCAACTTTATGCAACAAGAGACATCAGGAGTTGTCATCATATCACTGTCGTAGACTTCTAGCACCCTTAAATTAGGCATAATATGTAAATACATCGTGCATCATAATTTATCAACACATTTAACGATCAAGCACATGACATATGGGAGGATGGGGAGGAGAAGTTCGTACCAGCTTTTTCGTACCCCGCCATGTACCTTGAATTCGGAGAACAACTAGGTTGCTCATCTTGAAGAAGTTGGGCTTCAGCAGTTGATTACAATTCCACAAAGCAAGCCACAGTAACGTCTCCTGGATACTTCCTAAATCTCCAAGAAATTGATACTTTCCTTCTACATGAAGATACAACAAATTAGATAATCCTTCAAAGTTCTTGTTAGAGAGTTCGTATTCTCCAATAATACTTCTGAAGTCCAAGAACATTGCTATGATTTCCTTCGAGACCTAATAAATGAAAAAAATTCAACTAACATTAATAATCATATTATCCTCGGTGAAGAGTGACATAAATCCCATAGTAATGTACATGGAAAGAAAGTGTAATATTTTAAATGCAAACTTATTTCAACGAGTTCCTTACCTTTTTCTGAAGCACTATCTTTGAGGCATAGTTTGGATCCCAAAGTCTACTACACATTTCAGGCTTTCCGGGGCTTTCCGATCGAATAATTTCTCTTCCCATGTCTCGAAGCTGGTCGTGAATCCAGAATTCACTGTATGAATTAATCTTTATCAATGATTTGTTGATGAGTACCTTCACTCCGCTTTTGGGATACAAGTCGCGAGCTTCCCAGAGATAATCTGCGTACTTCCGAGGCATTTGATTCACCTGAAAACACGCAATATCGAGGAAAATTTCCTTCTCCCTCCAATCTAACCCATCGTAACTTACCTTCAAGATCTCAAAGACCTCTTCTAGGGGAACGTTCTTCAGCTTTTCGAGCTCAAAGGTCCACGATTCTTTGCTCTGGCAACACAAGTGTCCTCCAATCACCTCCAAAGCCAAGGGAAGGTTACCTGTGGTCTTAACAACCTGTTTCGATAAAGAAAGATAATCTTCTGGAGGCTCATCGGTGCCAAAGGCATGCCTGCTGAAGAGCTGGAGGGCATAGTTGTCAGCCATTTTCTCCATTTCATAAAACTGAAGTAATTCGGAACCCAAACGAACAAATCGATCGCAAATACTTTTATCCCTAGTTGTGATTATGACTCGGCTGCCTGTTCCTAACGTGTCTTTCGGATGTTTTCCGACCAATTTCTCCAGTTGAGAGAACTGATCCACGTCATCGAGAACCAGAAGCATCCTCTTGCCCTGAATCCTTTGTGTCATCTCGCCGAACCCATCGTTGAAGTTACTCGATCTCGCATATTGTCCACCGAGAATGTCCCCCGATAACTTGTTCTGCAACTTCGCAATGCCTCCGTTACCCGTGTCTGACCCACGCACATTCGAAATGAAACTAGAACCTTCGAACTGGGAAGATAATTTATTGAAGACGACGCTAACAAGGGTCGTCTTCCCAATTCCTCCCATGCCATGAAGCACCACAAGTCATACTCCAGAGGAGTCGCAGTCCAACAGATTTAACATGTTGGATACTCGATCATCGATACCTGTAAGATGATCAGGCAAACTTTGATCCTTGATTCTCAGCTTCACCACAATATCTTGAACTATTAATCGGACGAATCTGCCTTCCCTGCACAACGACAATGAAAATAGAGTTATTACACGGAATTCAGTCACCTTGGTCATCGCCATCCTCCTTGTGGAATTCCGATACGTTTAATTCCAAAAAAAAGTTCTGTATTTTAAAATATTTATTTCTAAAGAAAAAAAGAAATGATTCAAAAGAGAAAGTGAGCAAAATAACAAGGCTCTGGTGGTTACCCCTGGATGGCTTTGCAGTCCGACCCGCTGATCCCGCCGACCATTTTAAGTGCTTCCTCCCATTTCTTCACGACGTCCTGGCTGTGTCGATCCTTGTGTGCGTCGAGCGCTTCCCGATACAGCTCTGTTCGCAGCTTTACATCGGCCGGATCTGCCCCGAAGAAAATCGGCAGTATGATCTTCCTGCCGACGTTCGAGCCTCCTTGGAGATCCACCATCATGTCGAGCTCCCTGAGGCACCACGCGCTGGACGCGTAGTTCCTGGAGAAGACGACGGCGTAAACCCTGGAGCCATCGATTGCTCGCTTGAGCTCACCCCCAATTACTTTGCCGCGACGGATCTCCTCGTCATCCTTGAAAACGCGGAGACCGGCCCCTGTCATGCACTCGTAGAGGTGGTCAACGATGCCGTAACGGGCATCGGGTCCCCGGAAGCTCAGGAAGACATCGAACTCAGATCTCATGGAGGAGAGGGAATATGGGTCGCTGCCCTGGCTCCGTACGGACTCCATTATTGAGCTGGTCATTCTCACTTTCCAGGCTGCTGACAAAAGAAGGTGGTTATGAATATTGATTGAATGGAGGAAAATAAAGGGAGAGAAAAGGATTAAAGTGCTTTCGGTGCGAATCTTCGTCTTATTTTCTAGAGAGACTTCCTCCCCGAAATTTCCCACGGGACATGGCAGGCCCACATAAATTATTTGTTTCGTCTCCCTTTAATATCAAACGACACTCACACATTAAATAATAATTCTATGTGATCTGGTTATCAAAGCCTGAGTGATCTGAGTGATCTGACCTCCTCGTGATAGTAACTCCCTTCAATCTTTTCAAGCCCGGCAAATCCTGAATTCCGCTGATGGAAGGGCAATCCAGAAATCTCCTCAATCTTTCTGTGTTTGATACCCCGAGGAGACTATCAGACTCATTGATAGACAACTCCCTAAGACAACTCATTAGTTAAACATCTAAAAAACTTAAACAATTAGTTATTATTACTAAGCAAAATCAAATAATTAAATAAATGGAACAAAAGGTGAATTATTTAAACATACGATTGCATTGTTTTTTTATACGAAAAATAGTTTATATAAATGACTCCCACACCCCCCACTCACATACCAAACTCTCATAAAGAAATCCAACAGAGTGAAGGTGTAGATCAATTAAGCTTTCCAATTTTTAAAATAATATATTAAAAGAATAAGTTCGAGTTCGTTACTATAAAGTTTAATTTTTATTTTAAGGAAATAAGAATTTATAAAGAACAAATTAAAAAATCGAAATAGTAAAGTCAGTCATCCATCCACGGTCAAAATCACGTTCCTGTCAGTTCCACAAGCCAAACTTGAAGATGAAACTATTTCACCCCCCCTCTCTATTTGAGTCCGTATACGTGCTGTGTATATGTCAACGGCTGTTCATTCAACAAGTGCCTCTTCCACACGATCGCGTCCGCGATTGGCACGCACTCCGTCTCCTGCAAGAAATAGTATACAAATGAGAGCCGGTGAAAGAGCTGAAAAAACGAAGGAAAATGCTGCTGGGCTTGTATGTAAAGGAAAGGGGGAAGAAAAGTTTATGTATTATCGATTCTGCATCTTGTTACAGAAAGCATCCCTTTTTATATTGGTTTTATCTCCGTCTATATCCAATACAGCTCACGATGATTTGCATCCTAACAGATTGCACGCCACCAAATCTACTAACAAACTATAAACGCTATTACAACTTTACCCCCTAAAAACAATCATTGTATAATCTGTTCTTCGGGCCTCCTCCTTTGTTCTTGTTCTCATCCAGGCTCACAGCCCATATTGCCATGCCATCTTCCTGTCTGTCCTTCTGTCATCTGTTTATTTTGCTCACACTCCCCCTCAAGATGGGAGTTGTGAATGTCTGTTACTCCCATCTTGCCAAGCAAGGAATTTAATCTACCTGGATGCAGCGCCTTGGTGAAAATATCTGCCAGTTGTCACTGCGTCCGCGTGTGCACTAGACGGACGATCCCTTCTTCAACCTTCTCTCTTACGAAGTGCAAGTCAATCTCCAAGTGTTTAGTCCGCTCGTGAAACATCGGATTCTTACTAATGTAGATTGCCGACTTGTTATCACAGTATAATGTAACCGGCTGACTCGAGACAACCCCCAAATCCATCATCAAAGCCTTCAACCAAATCACCTCTGCTGTCGTGGTGGCTATTGCTCTATATTCAGCCTCCGTAGAGCTACGTGACACCGTGCTCTGTTTCTTAGATCTCCAACTCACAAGTGAATCCCCTAGGAACACACAATAGCCAGTGGTTGATCTCCTGCTCGAGGCACATCCACCCCAATCGCTGTCCGAGAAAGCTTGAAGCCTCGGCTCAGCCGAACATGAGAAGAAAACTCCTTTTCCTGGTGTGCCTTTCAAGTATCTTAGAACCATACATGCAGCACCCAATGTTTTTTTAAAGGCTTGTCCATGAACTGTGCTAACACATGCATGGCATAAGTCAAGTCAGGCCGTGTAAAGCCTAAGTAAATGAGTCTGCCCACTAGTTGTCTGTATGCACTGGCATCAATGATTTCATCTTCCTCCACATATGTCAGCTTGTGATTGGGAACAATGGGCATAGAACATGGCTTAACGCCTAGCTTTCCAAGATCCTCCAAGAGGCGCAGAGTGTACCCTCGCTGGGAGATAAAAATCCCAGTTTGTGACCTGGCCACTTCCAATCCCAGGAAGTACTTCAGAGTCCCTAGATCCCTTAGTTTGAAATGACCCTGTAAGTATGCTCGGAGAGTATCTATGAGTTGAGAACTTGACCCCGCAACCGCAATGTCATCCACGTACACAAGAACTGCCAGAAAACCATTGCTGTCTTGTTTAGTAAAGAGTGAGTAATCTGCCTTAGATTGAATGAATCCATACTCAGTCAAACAAGATGTTAGCTTGCAATTCCACTGTCGCGAGGCCTGCTTGAGCCCATAAAGCGACTTCCTGAGTCTGCAAACCAGAGGAGCCGACGCAGAACACTCCCCCTGAATCACGAGACCCTGTGGCAGCTGCATGAACACTTCCTCTGTGAGATCGCCATTAAGGAAAGCATTATGAATGTCAAATTGGCGTAAATGCCATCCCCTTATGGCTGCGACGGCTAGGACAGAGCGAATCGTGGAATGTTTAGCAACCGGGCTGAAGGTTTCCTCATAATCGAATCCCTCTCTTTGAGTATAACCTTTGGCTACGAGACGAGCTTTGAAACGTTCCACGGTCCCATCCGCCTTCAGTTTGGTTTTAAAGACCCAATTGCAGCCAATAGAACGTTTCCCGGATGGCAAAGGAACAATTCAGTTTGGTTTTAAAGACCCACTTGCAGCCAATAGCCCGCTTCCCTGATGGTAAAGGAACAAGGTCCCATGTATGATTATCTGCCAAGGCCTGCAATTCAGAAGACATGGCCTCCTGCCAATGTGGAATGGTTTGTGCCTCACTATAACTTTGAGGCTCATGATTAGCCTCCAAGGACAGTAAGAATGCTCTATAAGGAACGAACAATTTGGTGTAGGAAATAGAAGGTGCAATTGAATAAGGAGTAGAAGAACAAGTAAGGACAGTGCCGTGAGGAGGAGAGACCAAGATGGTAATCATGAAGGTAGCTGGGAAGTTTGTGCAGCCGTTTGCTTCTTCTCAAGTTAGACTCAGAGCTAGCAGGTATCTGGGTGATAGGAATAGTTGAAGAGTCCAAGTTATTTTGTGGTGGGTAAGAAAGATCAGATGGATCGGAAAATGAAGGCTCAGAAAATGGAGTTAGGACAGGAAGAACAAACTCAGAAGAAGAAGCAGAATGTAGAGTACCAGGAGAACTATCAAATGGGAAGATAGTTTCGTAAAATTGAACATCTCGGGAAATGAAAACCTGGTGGTTGGCTAGATCGAAAAGATAGTAGCCTTTCACATGAAGGGGGTACCCAAGAAAAATGCACTTTCTAGCCCTCTTATCCAATTTCTTTCGACCAGATTGCAGAGTACATGAAAAACACAGAGAGCCAAACACGCGCATGCGATGCAGGGAAGGTTTCTTGTGGAAAAGTTTTTCATAAGGTGTGATGCCTAATAAGATTTTGCTCGGTAACCTATTAATGATATGAGTTGTTGTCATCAAGGCATATCCCCAGAAACTAGAGGGTAACTGTGCTTGAAATAGAAGTGCCCTGGTTACCTGTAAGAGATGCTGATTTTTCCTTTCAACAACCCCATTTTGCTGTGGTGTGGCTACACAGGATGTCTGGTGCACAATGCCATGCAATTTATAAAAATCAGGCAAATGAAACTCGTTCCCATTATCACTCCGTAATGCTTTTATACTTGTATTAAATTGTGTTCTGATAAACTGATGAAAGTCATAAAGTAAAGTTTTGACTTCCGATTTGTGATGCATCAAGAAAAGCCATGTGACGCGTGTATAATCATCAACTATGGTTAAAAAGAAACGATAACCATGTAAAGCAATATCAGCATTCGGTCCCCATATGTCACAATGAATCAAATCAAATGGTGCAGAAGTTTTGATTTCACTTTTGGGAAAAAAACCGCTTCTGCTTTGCCTCGTGGCATACAGTGCAAGCATTCTGTTGTAGCATAGTAATAGAAGGTTCAATGGACTGCAAAGCAGAAAGTTTAGAAGATGGCACATGGCCGAGACGCATATGCCAGAGGTCGAAAACATCTAGGGTACTATGTAGTGAAGAAGGGCTAAATCCATGAAAAGTTTTGTTGGTAGAGGGTGAGGCAGCTATGAGTCTAACTTGAGAAGCTGCATAACTATTTTCATTCCCTGCGACCTTCTTGAGTACGAACAGTCCTTCCTCCTTCTTAACCTGTCCAATCGTCATCCACCTGTGCAAGTCCTGAATGTAACAAAGGTCACGAGAGAATATGACACAGATAGGATTGGATGCAACTAATTTACTAACTGAAAGTAAGTTGAAATGGAAGGAAGGCACAAACAAAGTATTTTCGAGAATTAAGTTGTCATTGAGTTTGACAACACCTATGTGTGTGGCTAGAACTTTTGCATTGTTTGGTAATTGAATCTGCAACGGAATAGACAATTCATGATAAGAACTAAACAAAACTAGGGAAGAGGTAATGTGGTCTGTAGCCCCTGTATCTATGATCCATGAGGAATGTTGGGTATGATCAGATGCTCTGTTAAAGGTCAGAGTACCTACGAAGTTATCAACATGAGTAATGTTCACAGTAGAAAAGGTGGAACTAGAATTCTGTCCCAGGAGCGCCTTAGGCATAGGTTGGCTTGAACAATCCACATTGAGCAGAGCCAATATTTTCTGAATTTGAGTATGGGCTTTTAACAAGAATTGAGCTTTGGATGAAAAATTGGGTCGGCCCATTAATTTAAGGCATTACGGTATCCTTGAAAACACTGACAAGTTCTTAAGTTCACATGTTTTCAAGAGTTTTATAACTTAAAATTAATATAATTGAATGGATCTTTGGCAAGATATTTGGTAAAAAAATATCAGTTCATTATTGAGTTGATTCGTACCTGTTTTGTTTGAATAATTCCCATTGTTTATACTTTCACGAACATTACAAACAATTTCAATATGTTTTGTATGGACTGCTGCTTAACTATCATGAAATAATGAGGTAGGTGTAAACTTTAACATCTTTTAATAAAAAAATGAGTATTTTACTTTAAGTCATAAGAATCAAACATGGCCTCGATGTTCGGTAAGACATTATAATCTTCCAATTAGTATTATCTAAAATTCTAATTGATGTACGAAGAAACATTGATATAATTGTTTTTAATTCCGAGTTACGGACATTATTTGATAAATTTTAAAAATTAATGTCTTACTTCACAAAATATTTACAATAACAACAAACAAATCAACTTGGTCCTTCTTCTTCGTCACTGCATTTCCTATGTAGGCGGGAATACATCATCAAGTGTAATCAGAAGGTATTATGCAATCTTTTCATTCTTCTATATATTTCGTTACATTATCAGCGGTGTTATCTGCAGTTCATTCAAGAATGCAAAAAATGTGCTCTCGATCTTAAACGATTTTGAAAAGAAGTTATTGTTGGAGGTACCGGAGCATTGTACTAAAGGAATGAAAATGTACCTGTTATTCTTTTAAAAAGTAAGTTCCCACTATTTCCCTCAAACTAAAAGAAATGGGAAAAAACGACGTAATGATTATATAAGTGGTTATTCCAAATAATGTTGGGTTTAAAGAAAGCGACAAATAATATGAAAGAAAGGAAAAGTTACGTCCCGTGTTACTTTGACGTTTGTGCCACAATGATTTGTAACATTTCAGAAAAGAAAAGGTAAGAGCTTCGTTGCTCCTAACATAGACGCGTACAGATGGCTTTGCGAACGGAGAATTCAAGTACAGTGACAAGGAGATAGTATTTCCCCAACATCATTGCAAACCATGTACCATTCACAATATGAAGGGAAGGACACGGATAATAACATTAATTACGTATACATGTCGTTATTCTCCACCGCGGCACCTGTACTTTTTGAAGCAACCGTGGGTGAAAGTATTCTTGGGAACCGGTGTAGTGTGCGCGCTTCCTTGGCAGTGCGGGGGCTTTGTTCCAGGCCTTCTGCATGGGTCGAGCACCATCCAATTCCCAGCGGCGGGCTTCGGGGTTGTCGCTGTAATGCTGGTGACCAAAACTAGGCAGAGGATCAGCACCAGCTTTGGCTTCTGCATTCCCATCTTCTAGAACAGGTTGAGGCTTCTCGTCGTGACGTATGTCGATCTTCGCTGTAGGGTGGTGTCTCTTTTGTGTGGGCTGCGGGCATCTTATAAAGGACATACAAGCAGCGGTTCAGAATAGGATTAACGATTCGTTAGGCCGAGTGGAAGTTAATGATTTCGGTTTTTTAGGCGATCCATTCTCTCCGGGGCCGAAAAGAAAAACAATTTCAAGCTGTTAGGGTGGTTTCTGTGTACAAAGGGATAATATGAGAAATATTACTGCTAAAACCTATAAATAGAATATTACTAAATGATTTAGACAAAATGTCTATACGTGCTCGAACTTTTGGCCGAATTTCTTTTTTAGCGTAACGTTTAAAAGGTTATGTTTGTGGCGTTAAATCAATATTATAAATCATTTGTGTCCTAATTTAGACGCCGTCGTCAATTTGAGTAACGGATAAAAATGTGGTTGGGCTTGAGTTGGGCTTAGGCTTTGGCCTTTTCATAATAGCGGCCTTTGGGCTTTTAACAAGAATTGGGCTTTGGATGAAAAATTGGGTCGGCTCATTAATTTGAGGTATTACAGTTTGCCCCTCCTTGTGAGGGAATCTGGGAAGATTTTCTCACAAGGATATCATAAATACATCAAATTATGCTTCAAGGTCGTCTTTGGGTTAACATGTATCCTGCGAGGCTCATCAGGGAAAATCATTAGCTATGACAATGATTTTATGAAGCAAGAAGTAATCAAGCTTGTATGATTACGACATCCTTGTATGCCTCGTTTTATTTATTGTATCATTTTATGAGATTTGTAAAATTGCTTTAGAGCGAGATCAAAGAAGGGCTTCTGACTTCTCTCGCGTCCTACTCTCATTTATGAAAGCCATTTCAGTTGGATTTCAAAATTCCTTTGACATGGATGCTCGTGTACCGGTCGAAGGAGTCTTTGCTTGGGTTGTAACGTGGCTTTGGCGTAAGGCCTTTAGATTGAAAGTCTAAATCGGTCGTTTGAAAGAAAAAGTTCAAGGACCTCATCGAAAGCTACTGGATCGTAGAGGTTCCACCATTCAAGCAAATTCTCCATCCTTTCAGACAGCTCACCAGTTGATGTGTTTTGATGAGGATGAATAATTGGTTTACGGGTAAGTACGAACACTCCACTTTGGGGAAAATTTCATCTTTGACTTGTTTGAAAGATAGCATCTTTGCTTTTGCGACCGCCAATGTCGGTCCCGATGCTTTACTTCTTTGGCTCTTTTATTTTTTTTCATTTCGCGCTTTCTTTTAAAGACTTTGGTCTTTGCGCTAATTTTTCTTTGCTTTGCTGAACTATGGAGATTTGCCCCGTTTTGCATTCTGATGATTTTCTTTGGAATTTGAGTCTCTTGAGAAGCTCTTTGAGAGGCTCGGTCCATAGGAATGACCCAACTAGTAGGCTTAACTGTCGATGGTGCCTTTTCGCTTGAATTTTAAGGAAGTGTAGCCTCTACGATCCGTTGCTTTCGGGTTCTAGCTACAAGACCTCCTACCTCGATGTGAGGCGGTCCTTAGACTTGTTAGGTATAACGTATATGAAAACTTCAACTTTGGCTCGAAAGGGGCTAGCAATGGTTGATGTTTCTCGTTTGGGATAGAGAAGAAATGCTCGATCTCATCCCGGTTTAGAGCATCTTTTGTCAAAGGATTCGTTATCCGCCTGAATGTTCGTGTATGAATCCTCACAGTGTTGGCGCTCATCACTCTGGGTAAGTGTTTAGGAATAGGCTTGCCTTCTCCATTCTTGCTCAGAAGCATTTTATTAAAGATAATCTTGGTTCCGGGGGTTCGCCGTCGCGGAGCGTCAAGGAGGTCGGGCGCCGCTGTCGGACCCGATCTGCTGAGGAAGGGAAGGCTTGCTGGGATGCCGTCGGAGGGAGACTGGGGAACTGATCGCCGCCGTGAGTCGCCGGAGGAAGCAGGGTGCGTCCGTGACTGTCCCCGGTAGAGTGGGGAAGGCCGCCGTGGTTAGGAACGCCAGGGAGGAGGGCTGGCTGGCGTCGCCGCGCTGTTGAGGTCTCTGGGAGAAGGGCTGCAGAGTTGTGGGTCGCCGGAGAGGACAGGGTATGTTTGCTGCCGTTGGGCTCGGGGTCGCCGGAAGGTGAAGTGGGTCTGCCGGTGAAGGAGGTTCGCCGAGAAGTGGGGAGACGGGACTGCCGTTGCTGGGGAGCGCCGGGAGACGGGGCTGCCGTCGCTGGGGAGCGTGATCGGAGGAGGGAGACGGGCCTGTTCTGCTGTGGATCTCGAGATGTCGAGGTGTGGATCGCTCGGAGAAGGGGAGGGGATCCGCTGTTGCCGAATCTGGAGTGTGATGTGGCTGGGTTGAGCATCAGGGGAGGAGGCCGGCTGGAGAAGAGAAATTGTCGGAGGTGCCGCGGAACCGCTGGCGGACTAGGGTCGTCGGGAAGCTGGTTGTCGACAGCCGCAGGGAGTGTGGGTCGCCGTGGAGCGCTGCTGGTTCCGTGGGCTCCAGGGGGAAGTGAGGTTGGTTCGCTGAGGGATGAGTTGGCGGTGGGTCAGCTGCTGCAGATTCTTGGGATGTTGGGAAGTGCACGTCTGATGCAGGATCGGGAGCAAGATGCAGCCAGTCACCGGACCTTGGAGCAACTGTCTGCTGCTGTCTCTGTGGTCGTGAGTGGTAAGCTGAAGAACTCTACAATGTACACCTGCACAGAAATGAAGAGCATAAAAACAAAAGGGAAGGCTCCCCGCGACGCTAAATGCATCCGCAGGGAGCTTGGACCAGTTCTCCGTCGTTGACAGGGGAATGGAGCTGATCGGTCGTCTAAACGGGTCGCGTTGCTGCAGTAGAGAGAGACATCCGCATCGAGGGTCAGGGCTGGTGAGGGGGGGACTGTTGTTGATGATTATTGCTGGTCACGCCACACCCAAAAGGATCAAAGATCGTCGCCGCCCTAGGTAACGTGCTCTCTGTCCGGCCGTCATTGACTGCTCTGCATAAGTTGGTCATCGAGGGGGTTCCCATGGTGACTTATGCTCCTTACCTTGGCGGAGGAAACGGCTGAGGAGCTAGGGATGATGGCGAGGCAGCTGGGGTTCTCTGTTCGTTCCCGGAGAAGCTAGCTAGAAAGGAATTCCCGAAGAATGAAGAAGAAGCCCCTCCTTTTCTCACCCGATCCTTCTCCCCTTTTTGTTAATTAATTTTTTTTCTTTTTATTTTTTTATTCCTTCTTCCCCAAAGAACCGTTTTTCTGCCTCAGTCTGCCTCCGCCTCTTCCCACCAATGGCAGGGTGCCAAGTGGCGAATTGGATAGCTCGAGCTTTGTTCCAAATTAACCTCGTTTTCCAAAATAATTCGCGAAATAACCTCGTCGGTTTAGAAATTCTTAAAATAACCTCTCGAAAGCGGCCTTTGAAAGGCCGACTTCAGTCCTTAAGGAAGTCGGCCTTACAAAGGTCGATTTCCATTTACTTGGGATGAAGTCGGCCTTTGTAATGCCGACTTCATGTCGCCAGGGACCCCGCATGAAGTCGGCTTTAGAAAGGTCGACTTCATGCGATTTAATTTTTTTTTGCTAAGTTACCTGAAGTCGGCCTTAGGAAGGCCGATTTCCTTCTGCACTAACGAAATCGGCCTTTGTAAGGCCGACTTTCCTCTGACACTGAGGAAGTCGGCCTTAGAAAAGCCGAGTTCCTTAGCGCACAAGGAAATCGGTCTTTCTAAGGCCGACTTCCTCAGCGTCAGAGGAAAGTCGGCCTTACAAAGGCCGATTTCCTTAAGACAAATAAAAAAAAAGAAACGGTCGATCACAAACCCACCTAATGCACACATAACTCAAGAATGACAGTAATCCAAGAAAATATGACATGATATGATAGTAATCGATGCAAATGTTTCAAAGCAACATGTTCAAATCAGAAGTACATGATACATAATCTATTTCTTCCCTTTTCTGAAAAAGTAGAAGAACGATCCAAACTGCCGATGAGTGTCAAGTTGCGTGAGCTGCGAAGAGCCCTCTGCATCAGCTGCGGGTGGTCGATCCCTCCTACTCTTCCTTGGTGCCTCGGGAGGGGATGACGTAGGAGCATACGCATATGCTGGAGTCTGAAAGTCATCAACCGGAGTCGGATCAAACACAGCAGATCCAAACCGCCGATGACTGTCAAGTTGCGTGAGCTGCGAAGAGCCCTCTGCATCAGCTGCGGGTGGTCGATCCGTCCTATTCTTCCTTGGTGCCTCGGGAGTGGATGATGTAGGAGCATACGCATATGCTGGAGTCTGAAAGTCATCAACCGGAGTCGGATCAAACACAGCAGACGGATATATCTCGTGCTCCTGCGACTGCACGATGAAGTGTTCAACGTCGAACATGTCATCAACGCGATGCTCCTCCTCTTCTGCTTCCTCTTGCTCCTCCTCTTCATCTTCATCCTCCTCCTCCTCCTCTTCCGCGTCCTCCTCCGCCTCCGCCTCCTCCTCCTCCTCATCCTCTTGGTGCTCCTCAATCGGCAGCTCAGCATCAAACTCGTCATCACCACCCGCCGGCCCTTCAGGACGTCCGTACAAACGCATCGGGGTAAACTCTCTGAGGAAACTATGCCCCCTACGAGAGATACCAGCGATGTGCTGTAATTCCTCTGGATCACCGGTCTCGGATCGAATGGAGATGTCCCTCATTTGTTGCGTCTGCAAATAAAGTATATTAATGTAGTGAATTACACAATAATGAACCTAATAGTTAATAAACTTACCACTATACTCAACATGACGCCAGTGTGCGATAGATGAGGACGTGAGTGGCGCGTGTACCACGAATGGTAGTTCTCGTCCTGTCCCCATTGTAGAGGAACGATATGGCTACCCCGGTTAAGCCACAACTGGACGTACTTGGCATGGATGTGCATCCAGTTATCGAACTGTTTACCCCGCATGTCGATCCGGTGGAGACGTGCTTCAGCGTCACAGATTCCTGGTATGAGTTGGTGGTCTCCAAATTGCCGGATGACTCTGTCTGGGTAGTGCCACTCGACAATGCAGAAACAGATTAGTGGCACACGTGCCCGCCAGCTGTGTTCACCATCCAAACAGTAATCGGGAAGTCTTGAACGAATCTCATCCGTGTATGGATCCCAATTGACCTGAAGAATCGACCAAACATAACCATCCGCATATGAATCTCATCCGACAATCACAATAACTAGAAAGAACATAAAGTCGAAGGAAAATACCTGTCGAGCACTTTGTCTATCGAGAGCTTCCCTAATCACCGATAACACATGTGTGGCTACAGTTGTCGTGTCGAGAGCTGCACCCCATCGATAAGCTAAAGGCATTCCTTGCCTTTGCCTGCTTCGGCGTCTAAGGGGGGATAAATGAGGAAATCTGTCCCAAGCCCATGTCTGCACCAATACTAAACAACCAGCCACCTGCGACGCATTCTTATCTGCAGCTATACACAACTGTCTATATAACCATGCCAAACAAGCTGACCCCCAGCTATAACCACCACAGACATTGAAATCCATCCGGGGGTCTCGATGTATTTTCTTCACAGAGCTTTCGTGATGGCGACATTTTAAGACATTGTTCTATAAAAGAAATAAAATTTAATTAGAAGAATAATGACATTTTCAATAGATTAGTAATGAATTTTAAAATAAGCATACCTCCGCATAAGAAGAATCCCAAACAACCGACGAACGATGCTGATCCTGTGAGTGCAACACGGTCGGAACTTGTGGCCCTGGCTCCATAATACAACCTGCAAACAAGAAATGTTAGATGCATATCAAAAAGTTAGAGGTACTTAAAGACATTAGAAATACACCTTACACTTTTACTTATTTGGACAACTTCGCCTATTATGTCCCTCTCGTTTACAAAGACCACAAGTTAACTTAGTCTTTCGTTCTCTCGCGTCCATTTCATTGTAAATTCGAGAGGTTCTTGGTCGACCTCTTACTCGTGCCCTTGCAGGATTCGGAACGACATTCGGAAATGGAATGTCCTCCCACTCATCTTTATCGTCAAATGATACCCATGTAGATGAGTATACTGCCTTCTGATTAGCCCAACTGTAAATATTATGAATACACTCCGCGATCGGGCACTTACGGGAAGCGATCGGGCACCCCTTAGAACAGCATTGTAGCTCTCGCTTAAGTTTGTCGTCATTATCCCCCAACGGTAGCTCCCGTCAGCACTGAGAGTCCACTGACTTTTATCCATCTCATCGAAAAAATCCGCAGATTCAGGAATAGTTTTCAATATGTGCCGCAAATATTGCTTCAGCTTCGGCGGCATACATTTTCTTGCAGCAATAGCTAGCATTTTCTTGCCCCGAAGATTCTTGTATCTCGTGTTGAAGTTACTAGCAACATGACGTATACAAAACCTCCAATGTGCAAATGGCGGCGTCCAACCTACTTCAACGTCATTTACTGCCGCTAGAATACCAGAATGCCGATCTGAAATCAAACATATACCGGAGCATCCATCACCAATCACGTAACGTTTAAGGCATTTCAAAAACCATCCCCACGACTGATAGCTTTCTTCATCGACGATAGCAAACGCGAGAGGAACTATATGATTGCTACCATCCAATCCACAAGCGATTAATAACTTATGTTTGTATTTGCCATAGAGAAAAGTTCCGTCAATACTCACTACAGGGCGACAATATCGAAATGCTGTTACAGAGGGACCAAAACACCAGAATACCCTCTGAAAAACAAATTGCGAATCGCCAACCATATATGAACCTCCCCAATCAACGCAAGTACTCGGATTAGAATTACGCATTGCATTCAACAAGTGAGGCAATTCACTGTATGATTCATCCCAATCGCCATAAATACGCGAAATCGCTTTTCTTTTGGCGTCCCACACCCTTCTCCTTGGAACTTCATATCCATACTTCTCTTTCACCAAGTTGCAAAGGAATGAAACCTTAATCTCGGGAGTGTCACTAACAAACCCTCTGAATAAGACTTCCATGAAGTTCGAATCGAGGCGGACATGATCACGCGATAACATCGGATTGACGCAAGAATGAGATTCTCCAATTATTCTCACCACAAATTCATCATCCTCTTTCGGTTGTATCGCCCTTAATCTCCACTTACAGCCCTTATCGAATTCTGAACAACATACATCCCACAACACCTTGGTGGATTTAACAATCTCATAGTTACAGTGCCTCAATATATGATAATTGTTCACTGCACTTATGAGTAGTTTCTTGTTATGGAATCTCATTCCCTTACGAAATTCATCAATAATGTCACTTGTATCTACAAGTGGGTGTAACTCCCACTCATCTGCTCTCTCTTCTACACCTTCGACATATTTATTGTAAAAGGGCAGTGGTTTTTCCTTTCGTGTAGTTCGTGCACTACACCCTTCACCCGATTCAACTACCATCATCATTTGATCCACGACATTATCGTCATGTGGCATTTCATTGCCGGCATTCACGTCCTCAAAGAACTCAGCATCAGTGTCGATATCGGGATCAGAATTCATAATATCATCATGGATATTGCCTTCATTTTCTGCTGGAGGATTAGAACTTTCTCCGAAATGATAACACCGCTCCGACTGCATATCATCCATATGACGATCAACATCCATCGGAAAAGAAGAACCTTCTCCGACTGCATAACACCGCTCCACTTCCACCTCAATATTCTCCGATTGACGTCTAACAACCATAGGATGATTTACTTCCACATTAGGCACTACTGCAGCCATTCTAACCTCACCATTAACATTTACACCAAAATCTACATCTCGATCCCCTTCCACATTACGCTCTACCGCCGCAATTGTAGGCTCAACATGCGGCGTTGTCACATCGGATAAAATGTATACTTGTTGCATATTTCTTGGATTTGCAATTGCAAACTTAATCAGCAATTTCACATCTTTGTCCTTTTTAATAGGAACCAGATAATGCTTCATGTCAACATTATTAACCTCCAGAACAGGATACCTATGCGCCATATTTAACGGAATTGCTGATTGCAAGCCGATAGCTTCACATATAAATCGTTCGAAATTTTCGTAATTCACAAATTTTGGGATTTCTGCTCTTGCTACTGAACCGTTATTATATCCAACTCCGTCCGATCCATTGACAATATTTCCATTGAAAAAAATTAATAACTCAATTGAAGACATTGAGACGGTTCCCTAAATAAATTGATCAATCAAATTAGAACGTATTAAAAAATGATTAATTGCCACATAATTCATTAAACTCAAAGAAATTCTAATTAATAGTAATTAATGCTAATTAATCTTAATTAATCATAATCTCCTCTAATTAATCATCATTATAACAAACAAACCCTAACTATCAATATTAGCCATAATCAACGCATAAATAACATAAAGTAAGAAAACTTACGGAAACGGGGAGGCTCGGGTCTCGCGAAGGCACGGGAGGCACGAGAGGCTCGGGGTGGCTATGGGAGGCTCGGGGCGACTCGCGGAGGCTCGGGGCGGAACGGCAGGGCTTCGGACGGAACGACGAAGCGGCTGGACGTCGAGGAGGAGGGGAAACGGAAACTAGGGCTCAGGGTGAACCCCGAGATCTAGTTTTTTATTTTTATACCCGGGTGAAGTCGGCCTTTGTAAGGCCGACTTCCTCAATGTCAGAGGGAAGTCGGCCTTACAAAGGCCGATTTCGTTAGTGCAGAAGGAAATCGGCCTTCCTAAGGCCGACTTCAGGTAACTTAGCAAAAAAAAATTAAATCGCATGAAGTCGGCCTTTCTAAAGCCGACTTCATGCGGGGTCCCCGGCGACATGAAGTCGGCATTACAAAGGCCGACTTCATCCCAAGTAAATGGAAATCGACCTTTGTAAGGCCGACTTCCTTAAGGACTGAAGTCGGCCTTTCAAAGGCCGCTTTCGAGAGGTTATTTTAAGAATTTCTAAACTGACGAGGTTATTTCGCGAATTATTTTGGAAAACGAGGTTAATTTGGAACAAAGCTCCTCATGTGCGATCCCTCCATGTTTGTTTAGACCGTTAGGCTTGGATAATCTTGAAAATAAACCAAATAAAACAAAAAAAAACGAAATAAATTAAAATAAAATAAAAATGTGGTTGGGCTTGAGTTGGGCTTAGGCTTTGGCCTTTTCATGATAGCGGTCTTTGGGCTTTTAACAAGAATTGGGCTTTGAATGAAAAATTGAATCGGCCCATTAATTTAAGGCATTACAGTATCTTTGAAAACACCGATAAGTTCTTAAGTTCACATATTTCCAAGAGTTTTATAACTTGAAATTAATATAATTGAATGGATCTTTGGCAAGATATTTGGTAAAAAAATATCAGCACATTGTTGAGTTGATTCGTACCTGTTTTGTTGGAATAATTCCCATTGTTTATACTTTCACGAACATTACAAACAATTTCAATATGTTTTGTATGGACTGCTGCTTAACTATCATGAAATAATGAGGTAGGTGTAAACTTTAACATCTTTTAATAAAAAAAAGTGAGTATTTTACTACAAGTCATAAGCATCAAACATGGCCTCGATATTTGGTAAGACATTATAATCTTCCAGTTAGTATTATCTAAAATTCTAGTTGATGTATGAAGAAACATCAATATAATTGTTTTTAATTCCGAGTTACGAACATTATTTGATAAATTGTAAAAATTAATGTCTTACTTCACAAAATATTTACAATAACAACAAACAAATCCACCGGTCCTTCTTCTTCGTCACTGCATTTCCTATGTAGGCGGGAATACATCATCGAGTGTAATTGGAAGGCATTATGCAATCTTTTCATTCTTCTATATATTTCGTTACATTATCAGCGGTGTTATCTGCAGTTCATTCAAGAATGCAAAAAATGTGCTCTGATCTTAAACGATTTTGAAAAGAAGTTATTGTTGGAGGTACCGGAGCATTGTACTAAAGGAATGAAAATGTACCTGTTATTCTTTTAAAAAGTAAGTTCCGACTATTTTCATCAAACTAAAAGAAATGGGAATAAACGACGTAATGAGTATATAAGTGGTTATTTCAAACAATGTTGGGTTTAAAGAAAGCGACAAATAATATGAAAGAAAGGAAAAGTTATGTCCCGTGTTACTTTGACGTTTGTGCCACAATGATTTGTAACATTTCAGAAAAGAAAAGGTAACAGCTTCGTTGCTCATAACATAGACGCGTACAGATGGCTTTGCGAACGGAGAATTCAAGTACAGCGACAAGGAGATAGTATTTCCCCAACATCATTGCAAACCATGTACCATTCACAATATGAAGGGAAGGACACGGATAATAACATTAATTACGTATGCATGTCGTTATTCTCCACCGCGGCACCTGTACTTTTTGAAGCAACCGTGGGTGAAAGTATTCTTGGGAACCGGTGTAGTGTGCGCGCTTCGTTGGCAGTGCGGGGGCTTTGTTCCAGGCCTTCTGCATGGGTCGAGCACCATCCAATTCCCAGCGGCGGGTTTCGGGGTTGTCGCCGTAATGCTGGCGACCATAACTAGGCAGAGGATCAGCACCAGCTTTGGCTTCTGCATTCCCATCTTCTAGAACAGGTTGAGGCTTCTCGTCGTGACGTATGTCGATCTTCGCTGTAGGGTGGTGTCTCTTTTGTGTGGGCTGCGGGCATCTTATAAAGGACATACAAGCAGCGGTTCAGAATAGGATTAACGATTCGTTAGGCCGAGTGGAAGTTAATGATTTCGGTTTTTTAGGCGATCCATTCTCTCCGGGGCCGAAAAGAAAAACAATTTCAAGCTGTTAGGGTGGTTTCTGTGTACAAAGGGATAATATGAGAAATATTACTGCGAAAACCTATAAATAGAATATTGTTAAATGATTTAGGCAAAATGTCGATTCGTGCTCGAACTTTTGGCCGAATTTCTTTTTTAGCGTAACGTTTTAAAGGTTATGTTTGTAGCGTGAAATCAATATTATAAATCATTTGTGGCCTAATTTAGACGCCGTCGTCAATTTGAGTAACGGTGATCAAATAATTTTCCGACGTGTATTGTTTTAGTTATTTTTCTTTATCTTATGTGGAGGTAAGTATTGGCTTTTTCCCCGAACATTGGACAGACTTTGTTTTTTGTCATAACATTTAACAATATTTCTTTTGTGTCCAAATTGTATGTTTTTGTGGCCTAATTTAAATGTTAACCGACTTCAAATAATTTTCGATCCCTTTTAGTTTTTTTTATCTCATATTAATATTTGACAAAAATACAACTTTATGAGTTAGGATTCCGACAAAAGTATTTTTCTCTTGAAAACATTAATCTCTGGATTGCGCCTATAAACATTTTACCTCATAGGACTTAATCTCCCTCTTGCGCCTCAATAAGTTGTTGGGGCCAAAGTTTTAGTGGCCCAAGCAATTATTTGATCACCCTCGTATGCATCACATCGGAAATTATTTGAAGTCCGTTACCAATGAAGGCGTTTACATAAAAATTTATAACATCCATTTAAGGCCACAAAGAAATACTGTTAAATGTTATGTAAAAAACAAGAAAGTCGGCCTGAGGTTCGGGTGAGAACCCAATATTTTTGCCTCCATGTATGATAAAGAAAAATAATTAATACTAGCGTCTGAAATTATTTAATATATGTTACATAAATTGGTGAAGGCGTCTAATTAGGCAATAAAAAATTAATAATATTGATTCAAGGCTACAAACATAATATTTAAAACGTTAGGCTAAAAAAGAAAGTCAAGTCAAAAGTGAGGCCACGCATCGATATTTTGCCATATATGTAAGTATAAAAATGATATTTTAAATATTTGTAGACGAAAATTTAACGCATAAATATAAAGTCAAAATTAAGAAATATCTAATTAAAAATTTAAAATAATAATTATAAATAAATAAATAATTAATTATTATATTTTTTGTGATATTTTATTTGTTTTATTACACTACTCCATGGCTTTCTTAATCAACAAAACGTATGCAAAAGGGCCTTGCTTTTGGACTCAAGCTTGACTCTTATTTGACAACAGTATGAATTTTTACCCGAACTCCAATTTCAAGCAGTTTGTTGAGAGTGTATCAACATGATGTTGTGTCCATTCCCATGCCTGGATATGCCACTTACTGATTTTGTGACTTCTGGGCAATTTTATGTGCTATTCAGTTACATGATAAGGTTAGCCTTCAATGCTGTGATGGAGGACCTGTCGATGGAGGGTATGATTTTGATCGCCTCGGAAAAAGAGCTACATATGCTTTTATATATCCAAACTTTATGATAAACAGGTATGTTCCTATTGTGCATAAGTTGATTATTAATATTCATGGTAATAAGTACTTTGGAGGGAACATAACTTTTTCTTTAGGTATGGATGGACCTTGGATGGATACCAATCTTGTCCTCCCACTCTGGACCAAGGAAATGCTGTGTGATTTTTGACTATTTTCTGGAAGGCTCCCTGCTGGTAAATTCTCTGCCACTGTTTTATTTTCTGATGTCAAAGCATAATTATCCAAACGAAATTACAGAAAAAATCAGGGGGATTAATGAGTCCACACTTAGGGACCATAGTCAAGATGTCAACATTTCTAGAATAATGAAGAATGCAATCGTTTAGCCAGGTAAAGAGAGGGGCTGCTTGCCATTATTCATCTGGCCTTTCCGAGAATGTTTTTTTTTTTTTTCATTCCTTAACATTGCATGTGCAGTGACACACTATTTATGTGATGAAACTGGAGACATTTCCTCTTTGACATTCATATGGTGCAAGAAGCTCTACGACATTATTAAAGGTGAATGGAACCAAGAGCATGCCTGTTACGTGACCCATTCGAGTTGGTTGAACTTCTGTCCTTCGAACATGCAGTGCTGATATTTTGTATTTCAGCTTATGAAACCTTCCTTTTTGTCTAGAATAGTAGTAGTAGCTCCTTGAGAAGCATCTCTGATTTACTGGAACGAGTGGCATAGTCTGAATGTCTTTACAAACAATGCACTTTTGGAGTTCATTTTTCTATCTTAATCTCATAAATTTTCTTTCTCACAGGATGATCATGCTTTCATAGATAGAAGCCTCAAGACAGTGAAAGAGTTCAGGTATTGCCCTGCCCGTGGAATGTTTTGTTTTTATACCGCAGTGGTCACCGCAAAACTCATACTATTACCATATCACTCCAGACAGAGGACATCGTTCTGTGTGAGGGTGTTCAACGAGTCCTTGAATCGCCTGCGTATTGCAGTGGACGGTATGCTCCAACTGTGGAGAATGCCATGCACCATTTCCACTGTCTGCTTCATCATAACCTGACCACGTGAACTCGCTCTCTTGTCCTATCAATATATGTAATGCCTTGTGCCCCACTTTGTTGATGCTAGATTTAGTGATACATTCTTCTCTGTAGTTTAGTAGAACTTTTTAGGCATTGCCAACTTGATGTGCTTGCTGAATCAAACACGAGTGGCGGGCATGTGTTCATGTATTACCCCCATCCCCACTCCCCCTCACTATTTGCATCGCTGTTTGGAATGTTTGCTTCGACCATTTCTCAAAAAACCGTTTAGGAAACCCCCCGACCTGATAACAAACCGTTTTAACCAGACCTTGTCACCTCCCCCATGTCTTTTCTGGCTTCCTTCCTTGCTGGCCTCGTCATTCGGACCAAAGATGTCTGCCAGACTGCTTGGAATGACTGTTTCTATTCGCTTCCCACTGAAGTGTCTTCACTAAACACAACACTGGAATTTAATGCAACAGTATCGAGTTTAAAGCGTTACACATACAGACATGACTTGAACGAAAATTAACAGAAAAGACTTGGTGATGCTTCACGTTGGTGACGGATGAAGGTTGAGGCAAACTCCTTTAATGAATTCATCCTTGTGGAGCGGCGGTCGGACGTCAACGACACCGGAATTTAATCCGATGATGGAAGGCGGATTCGAATTGGTAGCAGGTCAATAGTGTTGGACAGAATCAACAACACTGAGAATGGACGGAGATGTGTCAACAATGACGGACAGAATCAACAGCATTGAGGGTGGACGGAGATGTGTCAACAATGCCAGACAGAATCGATGGTACTGAGGTTGGAGGTTTCCGGACCAAAGATAAAAGACTAAAAGAAAAGTCAGTGTTTGGAGTTATTCGTGTTTGTGTCTGTTCTGTGGCGATCCTTTTATAATTTAGAATCTAGCGGATTGTTCAGCCAGCCCAAATCTAGGTGCTCGAGAGCCGCTGCTCGAGTGGTGTTGATCTTGAGCCTTTTGCTCGGGGAATACTTCTCTAGTAGCACCTACGCACGCTTCTCGAGCAGAATTGATGTTGGGTCCTATCTGTCTTAAATGGTATCCTTCTAGAGCTTCACTTCTTCGGCCCATTGAGGACGAAGCCTGGAAATTCACGTGCGTCAACACCATGGATGAGAAGCAAGGTCAATTTGTTATCGAACAAGACATCCATGGTTGCAGTAATCGTCTCGGATTGCCAGGGAACTTTATCCTGGAGCAGGTGACATGCATTACCACATTGCAGTATACGCTCAATGTTTGTGCTCTGCCAACTTCCCTGAATCACCGAAAAGCAAGTTGCCAAGGCTGAGAGTAATTTTCATCTCCTTGCCCTCTGAGTTCCTCAAGGAAGTCCAGGTTTGGTTACCACCCTCGGTTCTTCCCAGTCAAGTGACTGCTGTGAACTCAGTGCTGTTACATTGCTGCCCCCAGAAATGAGCCGTCAAACTCAATGGTGTTAGATTGCTCCCACTCCTCACGGAAAGTCAGCAGCACGTCCTTGCTTGTAACGGGCTCTACCTCCACCACCAGGCGCAGGCGTGAACCATCATTTTCGATGGGCTGTGAATGAATTTGAATTGAGAAGAGATGTATCCACCCCTATAACAAGAGAAATTTCCAAACCCTTCTTCTCACTATCAGTTTTTCGGTTAGAGACCTAACGCATCGGAATAGTTAAGGTTGACAGTGACTGCACGCAGGTTACACATCCTGATTGACACCTTAAGAGTCACGCCAGATCGTAAAGATCAATCAGATATCCAAAATCATTCTTGTACAACATTATCAGTACATCTTCATAAGAGAACCGTGGAATAATTGAGTATGTACAAACAATTAACAAACATCCAAGGGTTACAAGAATTGCAGGCATCCTCAATGAAATCGGAAGAACTTGGCGTTACCGGACAGCCTGTTTCTTGTTCCATCCAAACGGAAAAAGCCTGCATTCCTTGTATCTAGAGGCCAAAAACAACGGGACGAAAACAGCTGTTAGCGCGAAAACACAAACTTTAGGATTACTCCACTTGACAAGAAAGAGGGCCAAGAGCGGCTAGCCTTCAACTTCTGAAATCATAGAAACGACATGCATTTTGACTTTTAGGTATATCGCCGTCCTAGCGTTAGGTGCTTGTTTTAGTGCCCGAGTCCAGCTAGAAAGTATTAAACAAAATGACAAGACAAACGGGTGCATCAAGAAAAGAGGATGCATACAAATAGAGGGTCCGAGCGTCAAATCTAGACGGAGTGGAAAACAGAGCAATGGTGAACCGGGTACGGAAGATCTCCAGTGATGAGGCAACCAGTGAGAGCTCCGTGGATTCGCTTTCCTTCACCAGCCTTGTATCCATTCAGGAACAGCAGAAGAAGCAGCTTCCTAAGGCTACCAAACAGGATACAGAGTTCGAGTTCCGCTCCGTCACTCTAAATTCCACCAGGGTGGATCACCAAAGACAGGCCCAGGGTAACGTCTCGGTCTCCAATGGCCACACACAAAACACAAGGAGTTACTTCTTCAGTCCAAGCAGTTGCAGCCAGCGAGTCCAGCCCATTCCAAGGTGCTGCTTCGAGAGCATTTAGGCAAGGAAAAGAGTTCGTATCACAAAGACAGAAGTAGAGGAAGAGAGAAAAATCCAAGAAACGGCAGTGAAAAAGAGCAGAAGACAGCAAATTCAGACAACGGGTCTTCGAACTCGGGGTTTGGCCAGAAGCTCTTGGTCTCGTTTTTCTCCCCTTGCAGGGAATGCAAGGCAATCCAGCAGTAAAGAAGCCAAACAAGGCGAATAAGCCGAGGTCGCATTGAGCTCATGCTCTTAAATTCATGCATCACCTTTTTACAGTGCTGCTTCGCAGAGATTCGTCCCATGTTTTTCGTTTTGCTCTAATACTAGCAAATTCATTTTAGTGAACTTTAGATTGACATCATTTGCAAAAGTTCAGAGACTTCCATTCAGCATATCTTCCTGTAGACCGACATTCAATAAAAGATCCAGCATATCTTATATTGTTTTGGAGAACATCAAACATGAGAAAACAAAGTAAGAGCCATGGATGGAAGCAAATTCTCGCGAAGGAAAAGGAAACACTCTCTGCTAAGGACGAGGCCGAGTAGCCGCTCCTCGACCAAGGGGGACCGGAACGTTCTCGGGCATGTGTTCGTCCTGTCCCCAACGAAACGACGCTGGATCGAAGCGTGCGACAGACATTTGCCTTATTTACAGAATATAACTGTCATAAGATAGCAATAAGACGACAAATCCAAAACAAAGAAAGCCCAAAAAAAGGGTTTTGTGTCAGATCATAATTCATAAATCTTTCTTACTTTGTCAGTTCCATCTCCCCGCTACACATCTTCATCTGCTTCTGCTGCTGCTGTCTGAAACACCAGTTCTTTCTCGACGGCGTGTGGGGGTTTATTAACAATTCATTCAACGACGACAAAAGAGTTGTTGAATGAATTGTGTCCCTGGAAGGCGAAGATGTGTAATGATGTCACCAGTACACTACAAATCTCAAACAAATTTTCAATGGAATAATGTCTGATTCGAATGTCTACGAAATCAAGGAAAATATCTTGTTAGTTTTGGAAATATCTATCTAACCTTCTATTAAGAGATAATATTGTTTAGAAAATATTTTCAATTGGATTTTTTATTTGGAATGAATCAATTAATTTTGAGAATAAATCGTTGATTATTTTCTTGTATAAAAGATTGTTTGATTTCTCTCGACAAACCTTCTATAGCCCACAATCTGGGCATTAAATTTTCATATTAAAACAAAATTAATTTTGGAAGTCCTTACGGATAAATGCACGAGCTAATTTCCAGGTTGGAAATAAAATATTTTCTCTTTTCAACTATAGATGCTTGTTGACTAAATGTAGCCCTAATAATAGAATATCTGATTGATGCAAAATCAATCAGAAATGATTCCCAAATGATTTATGAGTTATGAGAATGAACCTGGTCGTCATTCATTTTTTAAAAAATAAATTTTCTTAAATAGAAGAACAGAACCGCTGTATAAAAGAAAAACACAAAAAATTTTATTTTTGGGTTTTTAACAAAGTGTGTAAGTCTTGTCATTTTTACAATGTTATTGTGGTGCTTTAACGTGTGTGTGAGTGTGTTGGACGGATTCTCCAGGTGAACGTTCTCGCATGATGGGTGAAGCCGCTCCGGAGACGCCGGTGGTTACGGATCCGTGGGACTCGATCGCAACACTGTCCCTAACATCGGATTGCGTGCAACAGGGCCTGGGGAGAAGGGTCGCTGGTTGGCGGGTTGGCTTACAGAGTTGGTCAGAGAGAAGGAGTCCGCAGTAGGCATAAGCGGTGAGGGACCTCCAACCTTCTGTAATTGTTATCTTGTTATTTGTTTGTTTACAGCGAGTGTGCATTGGTGAAGCCACTCCGTAGGCGTCGGTGAGTGCGAATCTAAAGGACTTGGCCAGGTAAGCTGTTTGTAATACCGGTTTGGCGTACAGCAGGTCCAAGAGAAGATTTCTGTAGCAGACGTAAGTGGTGAGGGGCTGCGGCCTCCTGTAGACGGTCTATTCAAAAAGGCTAATTCACACCCTCTAAGTCACAATCAAAGGACCGACGACAGAAACATTATCGCTCATCATGGAAGAACTACATTTCTGAAGTAACTCTTTCTTTCTCTAATATCACATTAAATAATGTGATCTATGGTGAGGGTCTTAATTCGCATGCTTGATTATAATTGCACCAAGAAGTTTGGCTTGACAACTCATGGGTGAATAAGTTGTGATAGACTACGTGCAGAAGCGTGTGAAGGGAAGCACGCTGTATGGGTTTAGGGGTGGTCCTGCTGGGATCATGAAATGCAAATATGTGGAACTCACCTCTGACTATGCGTACCCTTACAGGAATCAGGTAACCCCTTTTTATACTTTGCATGAGTTTTAGTCGCCAATCTTTTCATGGAGGCTCTCTTACATCACGCGACTGTGTAACTGAAGAAAGTTCTCCAAAACAAGAGTCAAACACATGTTGTACATGCATCCCACGGCTTAGTCCAAAAGTTACTAATATGTTCTATCAATCATCTAATGGAATTTGATATTTTTTTTAAGGCAAAATATACGTATATATCCCTAATTATTAACGAACTTCATTTTTTGTCAACATCTTTTTTTCGTATACAAAAATGTCACTAAATATGTTATCAACCTTTTCTCATGGCCAATCTTAGATGACGTTAGGCAAATTATCGACGTGGAAATAACGGAGGTCCTACGTGGAAACGACCAAAGACATCCTATGTGGAGGGGTCCTCGGTCCTCCTATCCCCAAATCAGAAATCAACAAAATCTTTTGGAACTCTAATTCACTCAGAACCCTTGATGAAATCAGAGGCGAAAGCGAAAGCGAAGGCGAAGGGAAAGGCGAAGGTGAAGGCGGCTCGGCAGACTTCCTTTCTATTAAATAACGGCTCGGCTTGACATCATCTAAACATTCCTATCAAACAGATGGCGAGAAACAAGGTGAGTTCATGCAACTTGTTTCTGTTAGAGTAAGAATAAAGTTCGTTCGTGTAACTTCATTTGTAATAAAAGGTGAACTAGAGTTTTGGTTCTTCCCTTTTGTATGATTTCGTCCTTGCGTCTTCGTCCGATGGAGTCGAAGGTTTGGCGAAATTGCTACTCCTGCACGACGTCTATTGTGAAAGGAAGTTCATGTACCTATCAAACAGGTGACAAGAAACAAGTGAGTTCATGCGACTTGTTTATGTTAGAGTAGGAATGAAGTTTGCTTGTGTAACTTCATTTGTAAGAGATGTGAAGTAGAGTTTTGGTACTTCCTTTTTGTATGTTTTCGTCATTGCGTCTTCGTCCGATAGAGTCGAAGATTTGACGAAATTGTTGCAAGACCTTGGCTTGAAACTTTGCCGCCCTATCACCCTCGCCTTTGCCATAGGAGTTTTGTACCATTCGTGTGAGGAGCTGTTGTACCTACCCACGAGACAAAGGACGTAAGGTGACGAGAAACAAGTGAACTCATGCGACTTGTTCTTGTTAAGGTAAGAATGAAGTTTGCTCATCGAACTCAAATCTCATGGAGGAGAGGGAATATCGGCCGCTGCCCTGGCTTTTTCCGGACTCCATGATTGAGCTGGTCATTGCTTACTTCCCACCCACTCACAATAGAGGGTAATTTGTTAGAAATAATAATTTCATTTGGTGGCCCGACGTTTATATTTAGTCATACACGGGCTATTCGGATATTGGACCTGATTAAGTGATCTTACATATATCAATATTCAGAGGGTCCAATTGACATCTCGTTAAGTATATGGGTATATTGTGCAGATACCATAATAATTTCTTATTCTGTGATGGGTAGAATTGAAGAGATTATTAACCTCAGGGACTTAATTGTCAAAGAAGGGTTATGGTCCCCAGGCCATACGATATCTAAGACAACTGGAGGGCATCCCATTACCCTAATCAGTTTTACATACGTCTAAATCGTAAATGTTGGGAAGTGCACGTCTGATGCAGGATCGGGAGCAAGATGCAGCCAGTCACCGGACCTTGGAGCAACTGTCTGCTGCTGTCTCTGTGGTCGTGAGTGGTAAGCTGAAGAACTCTACAATGTACACCTGCACAGAAATGAAGAGCATAAAAAAAAAGGGAAGGCTCCCCGCAACGCTAAATGCATCCGCAGGGAGCTTGGACCAGTTCTCCGTCGTTGACAGGGGAATGGAGCTGATCGGTCGTCTAAACGGGAGCTCGTTCCCATTGCTGCAGTAGAGAGAGACATCCCGCATCGAGGGTCAGGGCTGGTGAGGCGGGGACTGTTGTTGATGATTATTGCTGGTCACGCCACACCCAAAAGGATCAAAGATCGTTGCCGCCCTAGGTAACGTGCTCTCAGTCCGGCCGTCATTGACTGCTCTGCATAAGTTGGTCATCGAGGGGGGTTCCCATGGTGACTTCTGCTACTTACCTTGGTGGAGGAAACGGCTAAGGAGCTAGGGATGATGGCGAGGCAGCTGGGGTTCTCTGTTCGTTCCCGGAGAAGCTAGCTAGAAAGGAATTCCCGAAGAATGAAGAAGAAGCCCCTCCTTTTCTCACCCGATCCTTCTCCCCTTTTTGTTAATTAATTTTTTTTCTTTTTATTTTTTTATTCCTTCTTCCCCAAAGAACCGTTTTTCTGCCTCAGTCTGCCTCCGCCTCTTCCCACCAATGGCAGGGTGCCAAGTGGCGAATTGGTTAGCTCCTCATGTGCGATCCCTCCATGTTTGTTTACATCGTTAGGTTGTGGATAATCTTGAAAAAAAACCAAATAAAACAACAAAAAAACGAAATAAACTAAACTAAAATAAAAATGTGGTTGGGCTTAAGTTGGGCTTAGGCTTTGACCTTTTCATAATAGCGGTCTTTGGGCTTTTAACAAGAATTGGGCTTTGAATGAAAAATTGAATCGGCCCATTAATTTAAGGCATTACAGTATCTTTGAAAACACTGATAAGTTCTTAAGTTCACATATTTCCAAGAGTTTTATAACTTGAAATTAATATAATTGAATGGATCTTTGGCAAAAAAATATCAGCACATTGTTGAGTTGATTCGTAGCTGTTTTGTTGGAATAATTCCCATTGTTTATACTTTCACGAACATTACAAACAATTTCAATATGTTTTGTATGGACTGCTGCTTAACTATCATGAAATAATGAGGTAGGTGTAAACTTTAACATCTTTTAATAAAAAAAAAAGTGAGTATTTTACTACAAGTCATAAGCATCAAACATGGCCTCGATATTTGGTAAGACATTATAATCTTCCAATTAGTATTATCTAAAATTCTAGTTGATGTATGAAGAAACATCAATATAATTGTTTTTAATTCCGAGTTACGAACATTATTTGATAAATTGTAAAAATTAATGTCTTACTTCACAAAATATTTACAATAACAACAAACAAATCAACCGGTCCTTCTTCTTCGTCACTGCATTTCCTATGTAGGCGGGAATACATCATCGAGTGTAATTAGAAGGCATTTGATAACTCTACGAAAGTAGAGTTATTTATGTCAATTTCATACCTAGGATTTGTTAGATTTGTAAAATATTGCGCTTATTTCATATTATTTCTTGTTATTTTACATTATTCTCGAGAATTGGGATACTGCCGAATTTTGGGTTTATTTCAGATAAAAACGGAAACAAGAAGATCTCGGCTTATCTAGAAAGATTCTGGGCAAAGGGAGAGACTTGAAGATTACACGTGGGAGGAGGACTAATTGAAGAAAAAATATTTTATCCCAGATTTTCAGAGATTCTCTAGGTTTTATTTCTTTAGGACTATAATAAGACTTTGTTCCTAAGACAAAAGAAGAGGAGTCGACTAGAAGAGGATTCGACATAGGACAAGGATTCGACAAAGGGAAAAGAGGGGAGTTAGCTTATTGTTTTAGGATGCTTTTCTTTTCTTTGAATTGTGTCTCGAAAACAATGCTCGGCTAAACTTTCTTTGCTAGGATTATGTTGAACCGAATTGTGTAGTTGAATTTCCTGAACTCGTTTTAGAACAAATTTGTGCTTTGGATGTTTATTTGTTGCTTTTGATCTTAATGCGTGCAATTTGCCTGATCACCAGATTGTATTGATTTGTTATCCTAACTTAAACTCGGGAGAGGAATTTTAGGAGAGAACGGGAACGAAATAGCCTTGGTTAATATCGCGGGAACGAATTGGCTAGTAAGTAGTATCGGGAGATATAATTCTAGGTAACCGATAAAGGATTGAATCTTAATGTGTTCTGGCCTTCGTAATTCACTATAGGGATATAGGGTTACGGTGGTTTAGGATAATCCTTTGTAAACTCGGGAGAGGCACTTAGGGACATAAGAATCCGGTTAGTAAACAGAATTAGTACAAGTTTGGGATAAACGAGTGAAGGGGTTTAACGAAACAAGGAGGGGATACTTGATCCTAGGCTTTTCCGTCTATTGAATTCAGATTCTTTGCTTTTCGATATTTATTTCTTGCTAGTTTAATTTTCAGATTTAAAAACTCAATTTTTCGTATTTGCTTGGCTATATAAAAATTGCAATTGTGTATGCTAAAGGATTTTAATTGCTATCCTCGTGGGAACGATAACTCTACTCATTACTATATTACTTGTTGCGATCCGTATACTTGCGGTGTGCGAATTCTGCGACCAGCATTATGCAATCTTTTCATTCTTCTATATATTTCGTTACATTATCAGCGGTGTTATCTGCAGTTCATTCAAGAATGCAAAAAATGTGCTCTGATCTTAAACGATTTTGAAAAGAAGTTATTGTTGGAGGTACCGGAGCATTGTACTAAAGGAATGAAAATGTACCTGTTATTCTTTTAAAAAGTAAGTTCCGACTATTTCCATCAAACTAAAAGAAATGGGAATAAACGACGTAATGATTATATAAGTGGTTATTTCAAACAATGTTGGGTTTAAAGAAAGCGACAAATAATATGAAAGAAAGGAAAAGTTACGTCCCGTGTTACTTTGACGTTTGTGCCACAATGATTTGTAACATTTCAGAAAAGAAAAGGTAACAGCTTCGTTGCTCATAACATAGACGCGTACAGATGGCTTTGCGAACGGAGAATTCAAGTACAGCGACAAGGAGATAGTATTTCCCCAACATCATTGCAAACCATGTACCATTCACAATATGAAGGGAAGGACACGGATAATAACATTAATTACGTATGCATGTCGTTATTCTCCACCGCGGCACCTGTACTTTTTGAAGCAACCGTGGGTGAAAGTATTCTTGGGAACCGGTGTAGTGTGCGCGCTTCGTTGGCAGTGCGGGGGCTTTGTTCCAGGCCTTCTGCATGGGTCGAGCACCATCCAATTCCCAGCGGCGGGTTTCGGGGTTGTCGCCGTAATGCTGGCGACCAAAACTAGGCAGAGGATCAGCACCAGCTTTGGCTTCTGCATTCCCATCTTCTAGAACAGGTTGAGGCTTCTCGTCGTGACGTATGTCGATCTTCGCTGTAGGGTGGTGTCTCTTTTGTGTGGGCTGCGGGCATCTTATAAAGGACATACAAGCAGCGGTTCAGAATAGGATTAACGATTCGTTAGGCCGAGTGGAAGTTAATGATTTCGGTTTTTTAGGCGATTCATTCTCTCCGGGGCCGAAAAGAAAAACAATTTCAAGCTGTTAGGGTGGTTTCTGTGTACAAAGGGATAATATGAGAAATATTACTGCTAAAACCTATAAATAGAATATTACTAAATGATTTAGGCAAAATGTCGATTCGTGCTCGAACTTTTGGCCGAATTTCTTTTTTAGCGTAACGTTTAAAAGGTTATGTTTGTAGCGTTAAATCAATATTATAAATCATTCGTGGCCTAATTTAGACGCCGTCGTCAATTTGAGTAACGGTGATCAAATAATTTTCCGACGTGTATTGTTTTAGTTATTTTTCTTTATCTTACGTGGAGGTAAGTATTGGCTTTTTCCCCGAACATTGGACAGACTTTGTTTTTTGTCATAACATTTAACAATATTTCTTTTGTGCCCAAATTTTATGTTTTTGTGGCCTAATTTAAATGTTAACCGACTTCAAATAATTTTCGATCCCTTTTAGTTTTTTTTTTATCTCATATTAATATTTGACAAAAATACAACTTTATGAGTTAGGATTCCGACAAAAGTATTTTTCGCTTGAAAACATTAATCTCTGGATTGCGCCTATAAACAGTTTATACCTCATAAGACTTAATCTCCCTCTTGCGCCTCAATAAGTTGTTGGGGCAAACGTTTTAGTGGTCCAAACAATTATTTGATCACCCTCGTGTGCATCACATCGGAAATTATTTGAAGTCCGTTACCAATGAAGGCGTTTACATAAAAATTTATAACATCCATTCAAGGCCACAAAGAAATACTGTTAAATGTTATGTAAAAAACAAGAAATTCGGCCTGCAGGTTCGGGTGAGAACCCAATATTTTTGCCTCCACGTATGATAAAGAAAAATAATTAATACTAGCGTCTGAAATTATTTGATATATGTTACATAAACTGGTGAAGGCGTCTAATTAGGCAATACAAAATTAATAATATTGATTCAAGGCTACAAACATAAATTTTGAAACGTTAGGCTAAAAGAGAAAGTCATTCAAAAGTGAGGCCACGCATCGATATTTTTGCCATATATGTAAGTATAAAAATGATATTTTAAATATTTGTAGACGCATAAATATAAAGTCAAAATTAAGAAATATCTAATTATAAATAAATAAATACTTAATTATTATATTTTTTGTGATATTTTATTTGTTTTATTACACTACTCCATGGCTTTCTTAATCAACAAAACGTATGCAAAAGGGCCTTGCTTTTGGACTCAAGCTTGACTCTTATTTGACAACAGTATGAATTTTTACCCGAACTCCAATTTCAAGCAGTTTGTTGAGAGTGTATCAACATGATGTTGTGTCCATTCCCATGCCTGGATATGCCACTTACTGATTTTGTGACTTCTGGGCAATTTTATGTGCTATTCAGTTACATGATAAAGTTAGCCTTCAATGCCGTGACGGAGGACCTGTCGATGGAGGGTATGATTTTGACCCCCTCGGAAAAAGAGCTACATATGCTATTATATATCCAAACTTCATGATAAACAGGTATGTTTCTATTGTGCATAAGTTGATTATTAATATTCATGGTAATAAGTACTTTGGAGGGAACATAACTTTTTCTTTAGGTATGGACCTTGGATGGATACCAATCTTGTCCTCCCACTCGGACCAAGGAAATGCTGTGTGATTTTTGACTATTTTCTGAAAGGCTCCCTGCTGGTAAATTCTCTGCCACTGTTTTATTTTCTGATGTCAAAGCATAATTATCCAAACGAAATTACAGAAAAAATCAGGGGGATTAATGAGTCCAAACTTGGGGACCATAGTCAAGATGTCAACATTTCTAGAATAATGAAGAATGCAATCGTTTAGCCAGGTAAAGAGAGGGGCTGCTTGCCATTATTCATTTGGCCTTTCCGAGAATGTTTTTTTTTTTTCATTCCTTAACATTGCATGTGCAGTGACACACTATTTATGTGATGAAACTGGAGACATTTCCTCTTTGACATTCATATGGTGCAAGAAGCTCTACGACATTATTAAAGGTTGCGCGCGCGCGCGCAGGGCGGGGTCCGCGTGCCTTGGGCGCGCGCGAGGCGGTTCGGGCAACCCGAGGATCTGGGCCCGCTCCCCCCAAGTCCCAGTCCGGTCGGCGTTACGGCTCGAACGCCGGACGCTGTGGAAAGGGGCCTAGGGTTGGGCCTTCCCTTGACTCGCGAACGGGTCTGCGGGGCGTTTCGTTAACCACCTAAAGGTGGCGAGCGAAAAACTGCGTTAAGGCCTCGCTCGCGAATTTTTAGGAAGGCCCAAGGAGCGGCTCGGTCTGCCGTCACCTCACCCCAAATGGCTCCGAAAAAGGTGTGTGTGGGATGTAGTTTTAGCTTTGGAAAACTTATTCGGAGTCGCCACCGACTTAGTTAAAAATGTGTGATTTTAAGTCGGAAAAATCAGAATTCTGGGTTCGGGGATTCCTATTTACTAACCTTAATATTCTACCACATGCGAAAAGGGTGGCAATTTGTCCAAAAAGTTACTATTGATTGACGGGTGTTGGCCCCGATCTGGGAGTGGGCCGGACTCTTATCGACGTTTTAACGGGCTTTGGACCCGAATTTAAGTTGGTTGAATTAAAACGAAGCATGCGACGTATATCCTAAGTGCCTAAGCAAGCGCACAAACACAAGCAATTATTTAGATCAAAAGGGTGGGGAAGGGGTGGTGATTGCGGGCTTATGCACTTGGGCCTGCAATTCGTTACAAGTGGGCTTAAACTGAAATTCGGGGAGGCCCGCACCTCCCCTTTGTACCTTAGGTTGAAGGTTGGGGCCGCTTTATCTTCGAGCCCGCGGTTTTTAGGCCGGGGTGGATCCACGCGGTGTGATACACGCGCCTTCGAGTCGATCTTTGAAAGGTTAGAGTTGATCTTCCGAAATTGCATGGGGGCGTTGTGAGCCCGTTGATGTCGATCGTCCGCGCCGTCGGAGGATGACATTCCCTGGTAGTGAATTCCTCGGTGTTTACATGCAAAGTTGAGGAAGAAACAATGTCATGCCATGCCATTAATATCGATCAAATTTGAATGAAATTCGAATCGAATTAGTAAGGTATGTCTTACCGTATGAATAGTTGGGGTGCGCTCGGTGTAAGTTGTCGATGACGTCCGGGAATTCCGTCGTGTTTTCCATGTAAAACAAAGAGGAATAGATGTTAACGATGCATAAAAGGATAGGATATAAATTCATATGTAAGAACGCGAGTGAGCTTAAATAAAGTCATGTTGGTTTAAAATAAATAAATAAATAAATAAGGTTTTCAAACGTGATTATTAAAACTCCTATATGATCAGGGAATTAATAATTTTCGTTAGAATCGAAGTGGTATATGAAGTTAAGAATCCGACCTAAAGCATGACCGTTTGACTAAAAATAAAAACGTTCTCTGACAGTTGATTAAAAAAGATGTTATCTGACCATAGATTAAAATGAAATCTAACCGTTTAATTAAAAATTAAATCTGACCGTTCGATTAAAAATAAAATAAGAAAAAAGGAAGGGAAGCCTTACCTCCCCGGAGCTTTCTTCGACTTGCCCAAGGAGTTTTTCATACCCAGGTCAATCGAACCCGGGGTGATCGCGGTCGAAGAAGGCGTCCACCACGTAGCCGATCACCTGGTTTGCCGTCGCCGGGGCTTGCCGCTGCTAGTGGAGGGAGTGCCGGGGAGGAGTGTTCTCGGAGCCGCCGAGGAAGTGTTGGGCGTCGGGATCCGAGGCTGTTCGGGGAGGCTTCGCCGCGACTGGGTTGAGATGGGTCGCCGGGACAGGAGTGATTGCGTTGTCGCCGTGGAGCTGGAACGCCGGGAGGAAAGGACCTATCATCGCCAAGGCTGGAGACACCGGGGGAAGTGGGGGCTACCACCGTGAGCTCCGGGGACGCCAGGGGAGAGGTCGCCCTGTTAGAAATTTCTGATTTTGGGCTTCCATTAATTGTTTATTTTTAATTTTCTTTTATTTATTTTATTTTACTTTATTAAACTAGATTTTATAAAACAGGTTATGACACAAAGACAATGCATGAAATCCCACTAAATCGCTTAAGTCATTGGGATATGCACATCTCGTTTGTCTAATGTGGCTTACGGTTGAGTGTAGACTATTTTATAACCTATAGTCCATTGATGGATAGGACATAGGCTACGGTATATTACGGATAGGTCCATTCCCTTGTCCTTCAAACAATTATTTAACTAAGGGGCAAAACTGACATTTCATAAAGGAAATTATTTTCCTTATATCTGGGTTAATCACCCTGACAGAAGATTGATCGTTAGTTTGTTTCATTTGGCCTCCTCCATCGAGAGCAGCCGTACAGGAAGGAAAAGGGGAGGAAGATCTACGCCGCCCATACAATCATCAGCCTTACGGTATGGCGAACATGGCGAATACGGGTACGTTTTCTTTTCCCTTGATTTTTCTCGGTGACTGTAAACCCGCGTAACCGATCCAGTCTTCCGCTGTTTTTTTTTTCTTAGTTTGTTGTTTCTGTGATTGTGTGAATTTCTCACATGTGGTATCAGAGCGAATTACGCGGATCTACGATCCCGAGTAAAGAATTTTCAATTTCATATATTGAAATTGTGTTATTTGGTTGATTGAGAAAAACTCATGACGGCTAGGGTTCTGGGAAACCCGATCGATCCGTCTCTTAGTTTTTTTTTTAAAGTATATTATTAATTAGGTTATTTTAATCTTATTATTATTATATTTAATATTATCATTTAAATAATATATAATAATATACATTATATATAATGCATTATATATATATATGCCCAAATGGACTTTGCCCAAAATGGGCTGTAATAATAATTAAAAAAAACGTGGCCCAAGTGGGCCAGGCCGAAATTGGCCTTTGATAGCCCAATTGGGCTTAGCCAAATAATAAAAAAAAGGAAGCCTGGCCCAAGTGGGCCAGCCTTAAGGTAAAGAAGGCCTGGCCTTTGTGGGTCAGGCGGCCCAAGGACAGTGGACTGACCACCGGCGACCGGCCGCCGGTGGTCAACGCCGATCAACCATTGACCGGTCAAAAAAAAATATAAAAAAAAAAATCCAAAAAAATAAAATAAAATAAAAAATAAAAAAATATTGTTTAATTAAAAATAAATAAATAAATATTGGGGTCATTAATATATGTTGCACATATTATAAAGTGTAATATACGCAATCATTTTAATTCTGACTCGTTGAAGGAAATATAAAATGATTTATACACGAGTAAAGGGCACACTTACAATCTTTTGATGTGACAAACGTTTTGAGCATAGTGAGATATGACCATGTTGTGCTATGAACGTTTGGCTGTCAAAGTGGCCCATTTATGGTGACAGTTGGTTTTTATTCTTTATTCGAACGCATTTATTAATCGAAGAAACATCATAATGTATTGCAAGTGTTTGGCTACCAAAGTGGATAGCTTGTACGTGACAGGTGGTGGTTCCTTAAAGGTGGCATGTATAAATTTCCACAAATTTTATTATAGCACATTTTGCTGTGTATGATTTTACCAAAGTGGATCATGCATAGCGACACGTGAAACGTGATCGGGTGTGGAAATTTTTTGATTCTGGATCATTGGATTAGACTATTTATTTCCCAAAGGAAATAAATTTGTCGAATCTGTTGTTTCTTTGTGATCCTTGTGGGAAGGTTTCTCAGCTTTGTGTTTTCTCTACCCAAAGGAGAGTTGACATTAGAGTTTGAGGATTCTTCATAATTGATTGATCTTATACGACTCATGACACTTAATGGTTGCGTTACTTTTGTTCTACAATTTTTCTTCAATATGTGCAACAATGTTGCCACCATAGAGGTCTTAAGTAGTTCAAATTATAAGTGGTGGAAGCATGACCTCGAGTTTACTATGGGCTACATCAATCAAAATATGGGTCTTACAATTGATGAATGCTTTTCTCCGAAACTACAAATGCAAGAAGATTTACCTCCATCCCAAATAGCATCTTCATCTTATTCCCCAAGTCTATCACTCTTAATTTCCAAGAATCTCGCATACCCACATATCCTACTCACAAATAAGGGACCTTTATCTCATTCGAGCAACAGCTCATTCCTCCATCAAGCAGTTGGTGACCATCTCCCTAAAATTTGAAAATAATTCAACTATGCTTACTCTTTCGTGGAGGGATCTCATGTGATGGTGCTTTAAGGATCAGACCTATCTCTTGAATTGATATGGGCACACACCATTTTGGCTTATCTCAGATGGGACAATAGATGCAATGTCTTGGAGGATGTTCTCATTGCAAACTATCGTGTAAAGGAAATTGTTTTCATATTATATTTAAAAAAAAGGGAGGTGTTCCTTTAATGAAATCTCTTTTGTTAAGATTTCATGAATTTGGATTTGATTTAGTTGATGTTGTTTTTCTTTAACAAAAGAAAGAAAAGGGTAATATTGATTCTTATTAAAAAAAAAAAAGATTTCATAAAGTATATATTACAAGAAGCTTCGAAATCTTGATTATGAAAGTAAATATTTATTTTAGTTTCATGAGATTAAATATCTCATATGATATATATTTGTTTATATATATACTTTATAAATAAATAATAGTTGAAATTTCATGAGGTTAGGTTTAAATCCAATCAAAGTTGTTTTGGTTTTGATCTAGTTGGCAATACGAAAAGAACGACTTCTTGTGTGAATTACTCACGTGTGGGAGTAACACTATATATAAAAAAAAAATTATTAAATACATATAGAACAATGTACTAAATGTCATATTAACCAAATGATTCTTTTTGGTATATGAAAACTACTCACATGATGGGTGAGTGCAACAAGACAACATGATATCAATTGAAATTGATGGACTGATGAGTATGGCACATGCAAGTCGGATATGTATAGGGATGTTTTGATTGTCAATGAGGTGAATTGAGTTTTATTTCACTACACTTTATTCTTGCCTGGAAAAGAGAGTATTTTATTAATAATGCTTTGTTTCTTCACAAATTGAATTGCGAAACCTTTGGAATAATCATGATCATATGTGGTCATAAAATCTTATTTATTACTTAATTCGGTTATGGAAGAGTGTAAGTGGTGAATAAAATTTTTATATTAAGGTTACTTATGGTTCATCTTTATGTTGATGAATTTTCTATGAAAGAAGAAACAAATCGGGATTTTGGGATATATGGCAGAATATGATACTTGGATTATTCAATATTAAAACATTTAGATGGGTTTGCTGGGATTTTAGACCAGATGCTTTATCCGATACATAGAGAAATTCAGATGATATCTTTTATTATTGTTGAAAATAGAGGGTTTGATTAAGTTGAACTACAAGAATTAGATCCAAGTTAACTCTACCATTCTAGCGAGCTATGACTAATTGATATGCTTATCGTGTATAACTGAGAGAACGGTCTCTTTAATGAGTATTATATAGTTAAGTCAACTTAGACAGGCTAAAAAAGGTGATTACTTGTGTTGGTGAACTTTTTCATGCATTAGACGTGAGATGTATATATTGCACTTTAGTATTTAATATATGTTAAACTCGTACTCTCTTTAAGGCATAAAGTGTTTGAAATATCGAGAGAGTACATAAATTATGTGCATCAAATGTTCAATTTAAAACTGTAGTAAACTCTTTCGTTAACCGTTGGTGTAAGTTGGCATACATTAAAATATGTTCGTATGCAAAATTATGTGAGCAAGTGGAGTTACTTCGTATTTGTGCTGTAAGAGCTTGGCTGCCAAAGTGACTCATTTGCAGTGACCGATGATGTGCTTCACGAACGCATGCATCCGAGTGAGTTACTTTAGACTTGTGCTCTGGTTGTTTGACTGCCAAAGTGACTTGGCCAAAGTGACAACTGAAGTTTTCTTACAATCGCTTGTGTTCTCAACGAGCGAGAAATCTCGTATTTGTGCTTAGAGTGTTTTGCCGCCAAAGCGACTTGCTCGTTGAGATTCGTGAAATTCGCTCGTGCAAATGGAGTGACTATGGTGAAAATAATTTATATTGATTTTTTTTTCCTCTAATATTCAACTCGATTGCCGAGATGGGTGGGAAGGTTTAATAAATATCGCAGGGTTGAAAGATTTCACAAATAATACGGGTGTTTGGTTGACAAAGCGACTCACTTGTTGAGGTCTGTGAAGTTTACATACATGATATGTATTGTAATGTTCGTAACATCTGTTTAGAGCTTGTTGGTAACTTAACCAAGGAGTGAAAGTCTTGACTAATCGCATTTTAATAAACTTATGGGAGATCTTGAATTTATGATGAAATATTAGATCAGTGGGAGCATCAATTTAATCATTTGATTATTTTGATTAATTAGAGTTATTGATGCTTATTAGAGCATTACCCAACATTAAGTTTTTTCTTGATATTGGATTAGATGTTGAGGCTTCATGCGTGCACCAATCTTATTTATTAAGTTGTCCTTCTAACAAGGAAGATGGTATTAATGATTTAAGTGCTGCAATTGCTAATGGTGCGGTATTGGATATTTTCTAACCAAGGGGATGCCACCTGAAGCCCGGTTGGAGTTTATTATTATTGTACGTGGTTTATTAGTTTGATTTACTTAGTTAGTGGGAGTCTCACAGTCATGTCTTATTTGATAGACAATTATTTGACAATGGACACATGCTTTGTACATGTGGGTAATTGGATTTGATAGTTGTCATGACTATCTGATTTATGATGTGCATATTGTTAAAAGTCTCAAGATCTGGTGTCTATCTTGATCATGAAGGTTATGTCAAGTTTGTATGTCTTGTATGACAACATAAAGACTCTTGTGAGATTCATGTTTTTGACACATACAGAGGAGTAGTGCTAGGTTTGTTTCATCCGGCTTCTTTGAAAGCATAAAGTTAACGGATGGTTTATCTGATTTAACCGAGATATAAGGTTACAGAGCCGATGTTAGCAGATCCACTAACTAAGGACTTAGACCCGTAGCTTTTAAGAAACATGTTGTAGACATGGGTGTCTTAGAGTCCTTTGATGTTTTCGGTTAGTGGGAGCTTATGATACTCTTGGTTGTATCCGACATTTATTTTATGAACTTTCAGTATTTTGTTGGATATTGAGTATCTTATTGTCAACATTATATCTGTATTTTTTTTTGCATGCATGCAGTTACTTTTATATCTTGTGCACATGACAGTTATTAAAGAAAATCTTGAGACTTGGTGCTTAGTCTCAAGTATGACGGTATTGTCACTAAATTTTGTCTCTGGTAAAACACCGTAAATTTTGCGCACATTAAAGTTTACGAGACATATAAAGGAGCATCATTTGCTTAAAGGTTTTTATGGTTCGTTACGGGCGTAAGGTTACAGAAAGATTATGACCGACTGAATTAGCATCAAATTTAATCACATAAGGGATGCTAATTCGGCTACACTGCCACATTGACCCGTGACGGCTTGATTGCTTAGTGTTGTGATTATGGTTGTCTTGTATCATTGAGTGATGCTCTGACGGTCATAGTTCGATGCTGGATAATTTAGTTGGTCGGGGTTGTTTGAGATGTTGTCTTTATATTGGCCATACAGATGTCACAGCCTGAGAGTCATTTTCTAAAATATTTTTTCGAGTACAATTAATGTTGCCCAAGTGGGAGAATGTTAGAAATTTCTGATTTTGGGCTTCCATTAATTGTTTATTTTTAATTTTCTTTTATTTATTTTATTTTACTATATTAAACTATATTTTATAAAACAGGTTGCGACATAAAGACAATGCATGAAATCCCACTAAATCACTTAAGTCATTGGGGTATGCGCATCTCGTTTGTCTAATGTGGCTTACGGTTGAATGTAGACTATTTTATAACCTATAGTCCATTGATGGATAGGACATAGGCTACGGTATATTACGGATAGGTCATTTCCCCTGTCCTTCAAACAATTATTTAACTAAGGGGCAAAACTGACATTTCATAAAGGAAATTATTTTCCTTATATCTGGGTTAATCACCCTGACAGAAGATATAGTTTGTTTTATTTGGCCTCCTCCATCGAGAGCAGCCGTACGGGAAGGAAAAGGGGAAGAAGATCTACGCCGCCCATACAATCATCAGCCTTACGGTATGGCGAACATGGCGAATACGGGTACGTTTTCTTTTCCCTTGATCTTTCTCGGTGACCGTAAACCCGCGTAACCGATCCAGTCTTCCGCTGTTTTGTTTGTTTGTTATTTCTGTGATTGTGTGAATTTCTCACACGCCCTACCGCTGCCGACCGTGGGTTGCTACCGTGAGTCGTGGGTCGCCCGGGGAAGGGAGGCTCTGCTCCTGTTGGCCGGGAGAAAGGCTGGCTGGCGTGCCATCGCCGTGGAGATATGGGGGGGCGCCGAGACGACGGAGATCCACTGCTGGTCTGGGGTACCGGAAGGTGGCTCGCCGCCGCCCAATCCGTTCGAGTCTGGGGGGACGCCGCTACTGGAGGAGGACGCCGGAGGGAAAGCCTGAGGAGATCCGGGTCGTCGGGGGGTGGGGAGCCGCCGGAGTCGCCGTGGGACTGGTGGATCGGCCGCCACCAGGTGTCGGGACGCCGGGGAGATGTCACCATGAGCTCCGGGAACGACATTGAAGATTGGTCGCCGTGGGAGAGGGATCGTCGGAGGACGCACTGCCGTCGGTGCCGCTTCTGTGGACGACAGGGATGGTTCACCGCTCGTCGAGTCTGGAGATGTCGGAGGGTCGCCGGGAGAGGGGTGGAGCCGCCGCCGTTGCTCGGAGACGCCGGGGCTAAAATGGGTCTGCCTCAGGGGGGTTGCGATTTGCCACTACCGGTTCCGAAGATGCTTGGGAAGACAGGGTTGGTTGCCGTTGGCTCTGGAGGGTGCTATCATCGGAGGGGAGTGTCACTTCTAGCTCCGGAGAAGTCGGGAGAGCGGGTTGTCACTGCGACCGGTTCTGGAGCTGATCGGAGGAGGACTAGTTCGTCGTGGGGTCCGGCGACGGCAAAGGAGCTGAAGGGGGCAGTCACCTTGGGACTGGAGCTTGATGCTTGAGTTGAGGTTGAGATGGACGACGTTTGGAGCCGAAATCGGAGGAGGATAAGTCGTGCCACAGATTTGGGAAGGCGTGAGAAGACAGGAGCCGGCTGTTGATCCTGGAGGCGTTGGAGGAGGACACAGATGCCGTGCTGCTGGGTCTGGCCATCAGGGGGCTGGCGGTGACGGACGCTGAGGTCGGAAGACGACCAGAAGATGACGTGGGAGTTGTCGCTTCCGTAGCTCTTACCTTGGTGTAGGAACAGCTGAGGATGACCAGGTGGCTAAGGAGGTTGCTCGGTGATTGAGAGGAGTGAAGGAAAAAGGGAGACAGACGATGGCTTCGTCAACCTCCCCTCCCTCTCCAACAGAGAAATTGGATCCCCTCCCTCTCGAGAGTTGTTGAAGAAAAAATTTTGGACTCTGCTGATCGACCCCCAAGATAATTGGTAAGAATTCTTTGGAATTCTCTCCGATCCCCCTCTGCGAAGCTGATTGTGTTTTTCTTTTATACTTGTTCTGCTCTCAACCAGAAATTTGTCTGGTTAGTCTCTTCCCCTCCTTCCAATTCCTTCGATCTTCCTGATTCCATTTGCATCTTCCCCATTTAGTTAGCTTCTAGTTTGCAGAAGCCAGGCCGTTAGTGGACACAATCCTTCGGGACTTCATCGGATCACCTTTTCCTGTAAGAGATCGCCATGGGCGAAGAATTCAGGAGGGGAGCAACCGTCAGGTGCGTTGGGATTGTCCTCTGGTCTGATCCTGTCGGGATTTGTTGTTTTTATTCTTATTCTGACCTGGGCTGTGGTGTAGTGGGCTGAGCTACCTTGGGCTTATTGGTGCTTGGGTCTTGCTTAGGCCTCTTTTCTTTGGTTTGGGCTGCTGTGCCTTTTTTTATTGGCTTCTCCTTGGGTCGGGATTGGGTTTGTCCAGCCCCTTTTTCTTTGGTTTGTTTTTTTTTTTGGGTTTAATCTTTGGTTTTGCCTGGCTATTGGGTTAAGAACTGGTGGGTTAGCAAGTAGATGCAGCACGGACTGCTTTACTGTCCGTTTACAATGTAGTGGTCTTTAGCCTGCTATTGTCGGATGCAAATGGAGTTGCGGGTGACCTGACAGCTACTGGTCGTTGGCATTCAGAGCTGCTGCAGCTTCAGCAAGTTAATGTTGCTTTGGTTGACAGCGGACAGCCTTAAACCGTCGCGTCGGGGTACCGATTATGGCCGCTGTTCCTTTTGCTAATGCTATTGCTGCTGCTGTTGGTGGTGAACAGTCCGTGACCTCTGCCGCTGTTGCTGGTCATCCTCGTCGTTGTCTTCGTTATCGTCGACGTTCCCCTCGGAGCTATCGTCGGTGACCGTATCCAGCTTAACCTCTCCGGCCACCGGACTTGCCATGGTGAATCGACCAATGATTATTGTTGTTACTTTGTATGCTGTTGACGTTGCTTGAACCCTTGTGGTTGCATAAGGCAATAAATGTTGAAATTTGAGTTGAATTGGGCCTTGGCCATTTTATTGGACTTTGAGTCGTAATTGGGCTTTGGCCATTTTAAGGGAAATTAATTTGAGGTATTACAGTTTGCCCCTCCTTAGGAGGAAATCTGGAAAGATTTTCTCGCAAGGACATCAGGAATACCTCAAATTGTATTTCGAGAGCGTCTTTGGTCGATATGCACCCTAAAAGCTCTAAAAGAAAATCATTAGTCACAACGAAAAGAAAAACAACTAAATGTACATGCACATTATGCTTTGTTTCGTTTTCCTTTTAAGAGCATGTTTCCAAACGAGAGTAGAGAAGGTTTGTTGATTTCTCTCGTGTTTCACTCTCATTTCTGATAGCCATTTCAATTGGATTTCTAAATTCCTTTGACTTGGATGCTCATGTACCGGTCGAAGGAGTCTTTACTCAGGTTATAACGTGGCTTTGGCGTAAGGCCTTCAAATTGAAAGTTTAAATCAATGGTTTGAAGAAAGAAGTTTAAGGACATCATCGAAAGCTATTGGATCATAGAGGCTCCACCATTAAGGCAAATTTTTCATCCTATAGACAGCCCGCCAGTTTAGGCATTTCGTAGGAAATAAATAATTGGTTTACTGGTAAGCATGGACATTCCACTTTGGGGAAAAGTTTTATTTTAGAAGGGTAGCATCTTTGCTTTTGCGACTGCCAATGTCAGTCCTGATGCTTTATTTTTTGCTCTTTTGATTTTCATTTTGCGCTTTCTTCTTTTTTTAAAGACTTTTTTGCGCTTTCTTTTAAAGACTTTGGTCTTTGTGCTAATTCTTTCTTTTCTTTGCTGGATCATAGAAATTTGCCCCGCTTCATTTTCTCACAACCTCTTTTCGAACTTGTATCCTTGGTAAGCTCTTTCAGGAGTTCGGTCTTTGGGAACGATTCAACTGGTGGGCTTGACTGTCGATGATACCTCTTTGCCTGAATCTTAAGGAAGTGTAGCCTCTACGATCCGTTGCTTCCCGGTTCTAGCTACAAGATCTCCCTTTTTAACCTCGATGTGAGGCGGTCCTTAGACTTATCGGGTGTAGTGTATACAAAAACTTCAACTTTGGCTCGAAAGGGGCTAGCAATGGTTGATGTTCCGTGTTTGGAATAGAGAAGAAATGCTCGATCTCATTCCGGTTTAGTGCATCTTTTGTCAAAGGATTCGTTATCCGCCTGAATGTTTATGTATGAATCATTACAGTATTTGCACTCATCACTCAGGGTAAGTATTTGGGGATAGGTTTGCCTTCTCCATTCTCGCTCAGAAGCATTTTATTAAAGATAATTTCGAATTATATGCAAATGAGCACACAAATGCTTCACAAATAAACAGGTTTAGATACTCAAACCTCCGCGGTGCTCTTGTGCACTTTCAAGAGGAAAGCGTTTGCACTTTCATGCCCTAATCATGTTCTTTGAGATTAGAATCAAGCGGCTTCCGCCCGAACACCCACGCCGTTGCCTAGGAGTTTGTACCATACCGTGTGGATGCCCATGTACCTACACAGTTGACAACGGACAGAGACGAATTTAGTTCATGTATTTCGACTCTCGCTTGGGGAGATAACAGTGAAATGAAGGGTTCGCTGGGGGATGAGATGAATATGTCCATCTCGATGATCGTTTGCGATGTATGTAATCAATTCCAGCTTGAATGAAGGCAGGACTCCAGCTGGGGAAACGGTGATACGACTCCATCTGGGGAAATATGAAAAATTTTGTTAGAGAGTACTGCAGACGATACTCCCTTTTGGTATGGTCATCTTTGGTGATGACAAAGGCAATCCCAAAGCTTTGGTTCGAAATTTTTCACCCGACTACCCGTGCCTTTGTTTGTAATGTAGGATGTTCATGTACCTACACTAAGCAAAGGACAGAGAACAAGTGAGCTCATGTAACTTGTTTCTTTTAAGGTAAGAATGAAGTTTGCTCATGTAACTTCATTTATATGAAAAGCGAAGTATAGTTTTGATACTTCCTTTTTCTATGTGTTTCGTCATTGCATCTTTGTCTATAGGAATCGAAGGATTGACGAAATAGTTACTCTAGCTTGACGTCTGTTGCGTAAGGAAGCTCATGTACCTATCAAACAGATGGCGAGAAACAAGGTGAGTTCATGCAACTTGTTTCTATTAGAGTAAGAATGAAGTTCGTTCGTGTAACTTCATTTGTAATAAAAGGTGAACTAGAGTTTTGGTACTTCCCTTTTGTATGATTTCGTCCTTGCGTCTTCGTCCGATGGAGTCGAAGGTTTGGCGAAATTGCTACTCTTGCACGACGTCTGTTGTGAAAGGAAGTTCATGTACCTATCAAACAGGTGACAAGAAACAAGTGAGTTCATGCGACTTGTTTATGTTAGAGTAGGAATGAAGTTTGCTTTTGTAACTTCATTTGTAAGAGATGTGGAGTAGAGTTTTGGTACTTCCCTTTTGTATGATTTCGTCATTGCGTCTTCGTCCGATGGAGTCGAAGGTTTGACGAAATTGTTCCAAGACTTTGGCTTGAAGCTTTGCCGCCCTGCCACCCTCTCCTTTGCCATAGGAGTTTTGTATCATTCGTGTGAGGAGCTCTTGTACCTGTCACGAGACAAAGGACGTAAGGTGACGAGAAACAAGTGAATTCATGCGACTTGTTCTTGTTAGAGTAAGAATGAAGTTTGCTCATCGAACTCAAATCTCATGGAGGAGAGGGAATATCGGCCGCTGCCCTGGCTCTTTTCGGACTCCATGATTGAGCTGGTTATTGCTTACTTCCCACCCACTCACAATAGAGGGTAATTTGTTAGAAATAATAATTTCATTTGGTGGCCCGACGTTTATATTTAGTCATACACGGGCTATTCGGATATTGGACCTAATTAAGTGATCTTACCTATATCAATATTCAGAGGGTCCAATTGACATCTCGTTAAGTATATGGGTATATTGTGCAGATACCATAATAATTTCTTATTCTGTGATGGGTAGAATTGAAGAGATTATTAACCTCAGGGACTTAATTGTCAAAGAAGGGTTATGGTCCCCAGGCCATACGATATCTAAGACAACTGGAGGCCATCCCATTACCCTAATCAGTTTTACAGACGTCTAAATCGTAAATGTTGGGAAGTGCACGTCTGATGCAGGATCGGGAGCAAGATGCAGCCAGTCACCGGACCTTGGAGCAACTGTCGGCTGCTGTCTCTGTGGTCGTGAGTGGTAAGCTGAAGAACTCTACAATGTACACCTGCACAGAAATGAAGAGCATAAAAACAAAAGGGAAGGCTCCCCGCGACGCTAAATGCATCCGCAGGGAGCTTGGACCAGTTCTCCGTCGTTGACAGGGGAATGGAGCTGATCGGTCGTCTAAACGGGTCGCGTTGCTGCAGTAGAGAGAGACATCCGCATCGAGGGTCAGGGCTGGTGAGGGGGGGACTGTTGTTGATGATTATTGCTGGTCACGCCACACCCAAAAGGATCAAAGATCGTTGCCGCCCTAGGTAACGTGCTCTCAGTCCGGCCGTCATTGACTGCTCTGCATAAGTTGGTCATCGAGGGGGGTTCCCATGGTGACTTCTGCTACTTACCTTGGCGGAGGAAACGGCTGAGGAGCTAGGGATGATGGCGAGGCAGCTGGGGTTCTCTGTTCGTTCCCGGAGAAGCTAGCTAGAAAGGAATTCCCGAAGAATGAAGAAGAAGCCCCTCCTTTTCTCACCCGATCCTTCTCCCCTTTTTGTTAATTAATTTTTTTTCTTTTTATTTTTTTATTCCTTCTTCCCCAAAGAACCGTTTTTCTGCCTCCGTCTGCCTCCGCCTCTTCCCACCACTGGCAGGGTGCCAAGTGGCGAATTGGTTAGCTCCTCATGTGCGATCCCTCCATGTTTGTTTACACCGTTAGGTTGTGGATAATCTTGAAAATAAACCAAATAAAACAACAAAAAAACGAAATAAACTAAAATAAAATAAAAATGTGGTTGGGCTTAAGTTGGGCTTAGGCTTTGACCTTTTCATAATAGCGGTCTTTGGGCTTTTAACAAGAATTGGGCTTTGAATGAAAAATTGAATCGGCCCATTAATTTAAGGCATTACAGTATTTTTGAAAACACTGATAAGTTCTTAAGTTCACATGTTTCCAAGAGTTTTATAACTTAAAATTAATATAATTGAATGGATCTTTGGCAAGATATTTGGTAAAAAATATCAGCTCATTGTTGAGTAGATTCGTACCTGTTTTGTTGGAATAATTCCCATTGTTTGTACTTTCACGAACATTACAAACAATTTCAATATGTTTTGTATGGACTGCTGCTTAACTATCATGAAATAATGAGGTAGGTGTAAACTTTAACATCTTTTAATAAAAAAAAGTGAGTATTTTACTTTAAGTCATAAGAATCAAACATGGCCTCGATGTTCGGTAAGACATTATAATCTTCCAATTAGTATTATCTAAAATTCTAGTTGATGTATGAAGAAACATCAATATAATTGTTTTTAATTCCGAGTTACGAACATTATTGGATAAATTTTAAAAATTAATGTCTTATTTCACAAAATATTTACAATAACAACAAACAAATCAACCGGTCCTTCGTCTGCGTCACTGCATTTCCTATGTAGGCGGGAATGCATCATCGAGTGTAATTAGAAGGCATTTGACAACTCTATGAAAGTAGAGTGATTTATGTTAATTTCATACCTAGGATTTGTTAGATTTGTAAAATATTGCGCTTATTTCATATTATTTCTTGTTATTTTACATTATTCTCGAGAATTGGGATACTGCCGAATTTTGGGTTTACTTCAGATAAAAGCGGAAATAAGAAGATCTCGGCTTGTCTAGAAAGATTCTGGGCAAAGGGAGAAACTTGAAGATTACACGTGGGAGGAGGACTAATTGAAGAAAAAATATTTTATCCCAGATTTTTAGATATTCTCTAGGTTTTATTTCTTTAGGACTATAATAAGACTTTGTTCCTAAGACAAAAGAAGAGGAGTCGACTAGAAGAGGATTCGACATAGGACAAGGATTCGACAAGGGAAAAGAAGGGAGTTAGCTTATTGTTTTAGGATGCTTTTCTTTTCTTTGAATTGTGTCTCGAAAACAATGCTCGGCTAAACTTTCTTTGCTAGGATTATGTTGAACCGAATTGCGTAGTTGAATTTCTTGAACTCGTTTTAGAACAAATTTGTGCTTAGGATGTTTATTTATTTCGTTTGATCTTAATGCGTGTAATTTGTCTGATCACCGAATTGTATTGATTTGTTATCCTAATTTAAACTCGGGAGATGAATTTTAGGAGAGAACGGGAACGAAATAGCCTTGGTTAATATCGCGGGAGCGAATTGGCTAGTAAGTAGTATCGGGAGATATACTTCTAGGTAACCGATAAAGGATTGAATCTTAATGTGTTCTGGCCTTCGTAATTCACTATAGGGATATAGGTTTACGGTGGTTTAGAATAATCCTTTGTAAACTCGGGAGAGGCACTTAGGGACATAAGAATCCGGTTAGTAAACAGAATTAGTATAAATTTGGGATAAACGAGTGAAGGGGTTTAACGAAACAAGGAGGGGATACTTGATCCTAGGCTTTTCCGTCTATTGAATTCAGAATCTTTGCTTTGATATTTATTTCTTGCTAGTTTAATTTTCAGATTTAAAAACTCAATTTTTCGTATTTGCTTGGCTACATAAAAATTGCAATTGTGTATGCTAAAGGATTTTAATTGCTATCCTCGTGGGAACGATAACTCTACTCACTTCTATATTACTTGTTGCGATCCGTATACTTGCGGTGTGCGAATTCTGCGATCAAGTTTTTGGCGCCGTTGCCGGGGATAGATTTTAGAATCTTTTACTTGCAACGAAAGCAATTTGTGTTGACCAAGTAGTTTAATTTTTCCTCTCTTTTTCAGGTGTATGCGCCGCTCGCACAGCGAGGATTTATTCGCGTTCGATCCTGAGATTGAGAGGACATTTCGAGCACTCAGAAGGAGTCAACGGAGCACGATGGCAGACATAAATCTGAACAATGGAAATAACAACCAGATTCAACAAGTTGATCCGCCAGCTCCGAGAAGGACGATGCGAGACTTCGCTCAACCTACTCCCCATGAGCCCACCAGATTTCTTCGTCCAGCAATTCAGGCTCAGAATTTTGAGATCAAGCCGTCCATACTCCACATGATTGAGAACTCAAGTTTTGGAGGCTTGACAAACGAAGACCCTCACTGGCACCTCACTCGCTTCGAGGATTTATGCGACACGTTTAGATGCAATGGAGTGTCAGCCGAGGCAGTCCGAATGAGATTGTTTCCGTTTTCTTTACGGGACAAGGCTCGATCATGGCTTTATTCATTGCCGGAAGACGCAGTCCGATCATGGGAGGATCTTTCGAAGCTATTCTTGGCCAAATACTTCCCACCGAGCCGAACCGTAAGGATCAGGAACGAGATCACAACCTTCCGTCAACATTCAACTGAATCCATGTATGAAGCTTGGGAGCGTTTCAAAGAACTATTACGTCTATGCCCACACCATGAGATCCCGAAGTGGATGCTCGTGCAAAGCTTCTACGATGGTTTGGCAGATCAGCTTCAATCCACAGCGGATTCTGTTGCAGGAGGAACTTTGATGAACAAGACACCTGAGGAATCTTTGGAGTTGTTTGAACAAATCGCCAACAACGGTCAGCGGAAAACATCAACAAGAGGAGTCACCGGGCTGCATCAAATGGATACAGTGACATCTATAAACGCTCAGCTTGAGAAGCTCACTAGGGAAGTTGCTTCTCTCCGCACTCCAAAACCGATATCTAATAGCATGTATTACGATGTGCAGGTAGACGAGGACCAGGTAGAAGTACCAGAAGTAAATTATGTAGGCTCCAATCCACGGTACAACCCGTTTTCCAACACCTACAATCCTAGATGGAGAAATCACCCAAACTTCTCATGGAGAAACAATGCAGGGCCACAAGAACCAAGTCAACCGAGGATGAATCAGCCTCCTGGTTTTATGACCACAAAACAGCCACCTGCAGGTGAGAATAGGCCTAATGTTGATGAATTACTAACCCGGTTGCTTGCCAGTCAGGAGGAAACCCGGAAACAACAAGAGGAGGTTCAAAAGCGTCAAGAGATGATCTTGAAGGACCATGCTACGTCCATTAAACAATTGGAAGTGCAAATAGGGCAAATTGCAAGTTTTATTACCAGCAGACCTTACGGAACTTTACCAAGCAACACCGAGGTGAATCCTAAAAGAGAGCATTGCGACGCCGTCACCCTTCGCAATGGTCATGATTTCGAAGAAGCCTTCGAGAAGATGGAGGTGGAGAAGGAACAAGCTAGAGAGAAACGCCACAAACAGAAAACAAGCGAAGGAGGAGGCGAGACAAATGATAAGGGATCAAATGATGTCGCAACCACAAAGGTACACACCTCGAAACCACCATTTGTACCCAAAATTCCTTTTCCGCAAAGGCTTAAAAAATCTACTGACGAGCATCAATTCAGAAAGTTTCTAGATGTCTTTAAGCAATTGCAGATTAATATTCCATTTGCGGAAGCTTTGGAGCAAATGCCCAAATATGCCAAATTCATGAAGGAGGTGTTGTCAAGGAAGAGAAGAATCGGTGAGCATGAGACAATTGCACTTACTGAGGAGTGCAGTGCCATTTTGAAAAAGAAGCTACCACCGAAATTAAAGGACCCAGGTAAGTTCACTATCCCTTGTAGCATTGGAACTAAATTTTCATGTTATGCCCTCTGTGATTTAGGCGCAAGCATCAATTTGATGCCATTTTCCATCTTTGAGAAGTTGAACATCGGGGAGGTAAAACCGACATCTTTAACTTTGCAATTAGCTGATCGGTCTTACACTTATCCAAAGGGCGTAATTGAAAACGTGCTGGTAAAGGTCGATAAATTTATTTTCCCAGCTGACTTTGTCATTTTAGATTATGAAGAAGATCGAGAAATTCCAATCATATTGGGAAGACCTTTCTTAGCCACGGGACGAACTTTGATTGATGTACAAAAGGGCGAACTTACCATGCGTGTCCATGATCAAGAGGTAACTTTTAACATATGTAATGCCATGAGTAATCCTAACGAGATTGATGAATGCAGCTTCATGGACGTGAACGATGAAATCTTGTATGGAGAATTGTTTGACAAATACGTGGTTGCACTAATCGAAGAATGGCCACAAAAGGATGAACCAGAAGATGTTGTAACGAAGAGTGAAGAAGCTGAGATAGAGCAGGCTGCATATATGCGTCATGTGCCACGGGCTGAACCATTGGAACGCCCCATCTCTGCAGCAAAACCATCAATAGAAGAGCCGCCGGAGTTAGAACTTAAACCGCTACCGGAGCACCTGAGGTATTCATTTTTAGGTTCAGCTAATACTCTTCCAGTTATTATTTCGGCTGCATTATCTAACAAACAGGAAGAGGAACTATTGCGAGTGCTTCGAGAACACAAAACAGCTCTTGGATGGAGCATTGCAGACATTAAGGGAATTAGTCCTACACTATGCATGCACAAGATCAGGCTTGAAGACAACAAGAAAGCTTCGATCGAGCAACAGAGGAGGCTCAACCCGAATATGAAAGAGGTGGTAAGAAAAGAAATAATAAAGTGGTTAGATGCAGGAATCATATACCCCATCTCAGACAGTTCGTGGGTGAGTCCAATTCAGTGCGTTCCAAAGAAAGGTGGCATGACCGTGGTAGAAAACGAAAAGAACGAGCTCATCCCAATGCAAACAGTCACCGGTTGGAGAGTCTGCATGGATTATCGAAAACTAAATGCAGCCACCCACAAAGATCATTTTCCTTTACCTTTTATTGATCAAATGCTTGATCGTTTGGCTGGAAAAAGTTTTTATTGTTTTCTTGATGGATATTCAGGTTACAATCAAATTGCAATCGCACCGGAAGACCAGGAAAAGACAACATTCACCTGCCCTTATGGAACGTTCGCCTTCCGCCGGATGCCTTTCGGATTGTGTAACGCACCTGCCACTTTTCAAAGGTGCATGACTGCAATTTTTTCTGATATGATCGAACAAAGTATTGAGGTATTTATGGACGATTTCTCTGTTTTTGGATTATCTTTTGAGAATTGCCTTGATAATTTATCTGCGGTGCTTACTCGATGCCAAGAAACTAATCTTGTTCTCAATTGGGAGAAATGTCACTTTATGGTTCGTGAAGGAATTGTTTTAGGCCACCGAATTTCAGAAAGCGGAATTGAAGTCGACAAAGCTAAGGTGGAAACAATTGAACGCTTACCACCACCTTCATCTGTGAAGGGAGTGCGTAGTTTTCTTGGCCATGCAGGTTTTTATAGAAGATTTATCAAGGATTTCTCCAAGACGACGAAACCACTTTGCAATCTGTTGGAGAAGGATACAGCCTTTGTATTCGATGGCAAATGCATGGAGGCATTCATAGAGCTTAAAAAGAGGTTAGTTTCTGCACCAATTATTGTTGCGCCAGATTGGTCAATGCCTTTTGAGCTAATGTGTGATGCAAGTGACTTTGTTGTGAGAGCTGTGCTTGGCCAGAAGAAAGATAAGGTATTCCATGCAATTTATTATTCTAGTAAAACCTTGGATAGTGCACAAGTAAATTACACAACCACGGAGAAAGAAATGTTAGCCATAGTTCATGCTTTTGATAAATTCAGATCTTATCTTATTGGATCGAAAGTTATTGTACACACTGACCATGCAGCAATAAGATATTTAATTTCAAAGGCTAATGCAAAACCGCGACTAATCCGATGGGTGTTATTGCTTCAAGAATTCGATCTTGAGGTTGTGGACAGGAAAGGAGCGACAATGAGGTGGCAGACCATTTATCAAGGCTGGAAAACGACAACAGAATCCCAGTTGGAACACTTACAAATTATGCGTTTCCTACGAACAACTGTTTGGGGTTGATGTGGCTACACCATGGTATGCTGATTACGTGAACTACATTGTAGCTGATATTCTACCACCGGATCAGTCATACCAACAAAGGAAAAGGTTTTTACATGATGTTAGATATTACTTTTGGGATGAACCACTTTTATTCAAAAAGTGTGCAGATCAAATCATTCGACGATGTGTACCGGAGGAGGAAATGCAGAAGATATTGGAACAGTGCCACGCGTCGCCTTATGGTGGGCACCACGGTGGCCACAAAACCGCGGCAAAGGTTCTTCAATCAGGTTTTTTCTGGCCTTCACTATTTAAGGATGCACACCAATTTGTTGCTTATTGTGATCGATGTCAACATGTTGGTAATATATCTCGCCGCGATGAAATGCCTTTGAAAAATATTTTAGAGGTTGAAATTTTTGACGTATGGGGGATTGATTTCATAGGACCATTCGTTGAATCATTTAGAAACCGATATATTCTTGTAGCTGTGGATTACGTGTCTAAATGGGTAGAAGCTATTGCTTTGCCTACTAACGATGCTAGTGGAGTTTTGAAGTTTCTAAAGCAGATATTCACACGATTCGGGACACCGCGTGCAATAATAAGTGACGGAGGTTCACACTTCTGCAATGTCAAATTCAATGCCCTCATGAAGAAATATGGCGTGAATGACAAGGTAGCATTGGCCTATCATCCTCAGACGAGTGGCCAAGTTGAGGTATCCAACAGAGAAATCAAAAGAATCTTGGAAAAGACGGTTAGCCCAAATCGGAAGGATTGGTCGCGCAAATTGGATGATGCTTTATGGGCTTATAGGACAGCTTACAAGACACCAATTGGGACCTCACCGTACAAATTGGTTTACGGGAAAGCTTGTCACTTACCCGTTGAGCTAGAGCACAAAGCGTTTTGGGCAATCCAGAAGCTTAATCTTGATCTTGAAATTGCAGGTAAACAACGATTACTTCAACTCGATGAACTTGAAGAATTTCGGCTGGATGCATATGAGAATTCCAGGATCTATAAAGATAAAACGAAGAAATGGCATGACCAACGCATCAAAGATCGACAGTTCAAACCAGGCCAGCTCGTTTTACTTTTTAACTCACGTTTAAAATTGTTTCCTGGCAAATTGAAATCTCGTTGGTCAGGGCCGTTCAAGATTACCCAAGTGTTTCCGTATGGAGCTCTTGAATTGGAGAGGTTGAATGACCAAGGTAGGTTCAAAGTAAATGCAAGTAGAGTGAAGCACTATTTGGGAGGAAGTGTCGATCAAGGACAATCGACATTGTTGATGAGCGAAACATGATTACTTGGGAACGTCAAGCCGAAGACGTAAAATCAAGCGCTTCTTGGGAGGCAACCCAAGTTCTTTATTATTATTATTTTTTTTTATTTCGTAGATCTAATTACTTTCATTTTGATTGTTATTTCAATTTAATGTCTTCAATTGTCATGTTTAGTGGTGAAAAAGCAGAAAAGTCGGCCAGCTGCAACGCAGACGGATGGGAAGCCACAGAAACTTTGTGCGGCTGCACGGAAATTTCGTGCAGCTGCACTGACGGGAGCACAGAACCACAGAAACTTTGTGCAGTGGCATCAAAATTTCGTGCAGCTGCACTGCTGAGAGCACAGAGCCACAGAAACTTCGTGCAGCTGCACGGAAATCTCGCGCAGCTGCACCATGACGACCTCAAATCCACAGAAACTTCGTGCAGCTGCATCGGATATCTTGCGCAGCTGCACCAAAAAAAAATTATTATTTAAAAAAAAAAAAAATCTCGGACAATTATTCCTTCTTACCCTAATCCATTTATTTCTCTTTTCCAGAGAAGTGCTCACGCACCGAAAATCACGAAGCAACCAACTCCATCCTCGATGTTTGATGAGGACGATGAGGATAGCGACTCAGATGCTACAGCTTAGTGAGTTCACACATCATTTCTCTTTTTTTATTAGTATTTCTCACTTATTCACTTTCGCATCGAGGACATTGCTCTGTTTAGGTTTGGGGGTGTGGTGTGATGTTGAGTGGTGTTAATTTTGGAAGTGATATTTACTAGGGGTGAGTCATGTTTAGGTACTCCTCAGCGTAGCCTTAGAAACTTGAACAGGGAATGTCTTTATTCAATGATGCGCTTAAGGTTTGCATTCGTAAGTGCGAAAAGATGAAATTCTTTGCTTAGTGTGCCAAATTTTTCGAATAAAAAAAAAAAAAAAAAAAGGATTCCCAGTAGGAAGCGTGCTTAGCAGGGGTAGGCTACATCTCCTTAGAATGCATGGTGACTAGTGACGAGTGGAGTAGCCTGAATTATCTCTTGAAACAAAGTCTTTGGTCATTGTGATAAAAAAAAAAAACAATAAGGTTGCCAAGGCTCTGAGTACCAATGTTCAGGTAAAAATGAAAAAAAAAAAAAAAAAAAAGAGAAAAGATGTTGCCTGAATATGTGCTTGTGGCGTGAGTCTTTCGTGCTTCCTCGAGTGATTGATCCGAGGGGAGCATTATCGCCTAATGCCTTAGTTCAACTGGATTGGGAGTCATTGATCGAGTTCTTGTTATATAAGCCTTGCCGGAATTAGGTGCGACATTTAGAGTCGTGCAACCGAAAGAAAAAGAAAAAGAGAAATGATCGTAAAAAAAAAAAAAAAAAAAACCTTTGATAAGTGGAGAGGGATGTTTGTGGTGATCTTTGCAAGTTCCTGGTTGACATGAGCTATTGGGAGTGTATGCTTGTTAATGTTGAGTGTGCAACCTGCTGGGATGAAGTTATTGTATTTTAAAGCTTTTAATTGAGCATGCTAGGTACTGAATGGAATCGAGATGCATGAGAAGGATGCGACCATGTCTGAGAATGTTATAAGAGGTGTTTCTACATTTGAGTGACTTGGGTTTGCTGAGGAGAGTCGTTTAATTTTTATCTTTGAGTGACTCGGGTTTGCTAGCAAAATTTAGGTTTGGGGGTGTGATAACTCTATGAAAGTAGAGTTATTTATGTCAATTTCATACCTAGGATTTGTTAGATTTGTAAAATATTGCGCTTATTTCATATTATTTCTTGTTATTTTATATTATTCTCGAGAATTGGGATACTGCCGAATTTTTGGTTTATTTCAGATAAAAATGGAAACAAGAAGATTTCGGCATATCTAGAAAGATTTTGGCAAAGGGAAAGACTTGAAGATTACACGTGGGAGGAGGACTAATTGAAGAGAAAAAAATATTTTATTCCAAATTTTCAGAGATTCTCTAGGTTTTATTTTTAGGACAATAAAAGGACTTTGTTCCTAAGACAAAAGAAGAGGAGTCGACTAGAAGAGGATTCGACATAGGACAAGGATTCGACCAGAGGGAGAAGAAGGGAGTTCGATTATTGTTTTAGGATGCTTTTCGTTTCTTTGAATTGTGTCTCGAAAACAATGTCCGGCTAAACTTTCTTTGCTAGGATTATGTTGAACCGAATTGCGTAGTTGAATTTCCTGAACTCGTTTTAGAACAAATTTGTGCTTTGGATGTTTATTTATTTCGTTTGATCTTAATGCATGCAATTTGCCTGATCACCAGATTGTATTGATTTCTTATCCTAATTTAAACTCGGGAGAGGAATTTTAGGAGAGAACAGGAACGAAATAGCCTTGGTTAATATCGCGGGAGCGAATTGGCTAGTAAGTAGTATCGGGAGATATACTTCTAGGTAACCGATAAAGGATTGAATCTTAATGTGTTCTGGCCTTCGTAATTCACTATAGGGATATAGGTTTACGGTGGTTTAGAATAATCCTTTGTAAACTCGGGAGAGGCACTTAGGGACATAAGAATCCGGTTAGTAAACAGAATTAGTATAAATTTGGGATAAACGAGTGAAGGGGTTTAACGAAACAAGGAGGGGATACTTGATCCTAGGCTTCTCTATCTATTGAATTCAGATTCTTTGCTTTTCGATATTTATTTCTTGCTACTTTAATTTTCACATTTAAAAACTCAATTTTTCGTATTTGCTTGGCTACATAAAAATTGCAATAGTGTATGCTAAAGGATTTTAATTGCTATCCTTGTGGGAACGATAACTCTACTCACTTCTATATTACTTGTTGCGATCCGTATACTTGCAGTGTGCGAATTCTGCGATCAGCATTATGCAATCTTTTCATTCTTCTATATATTTCGTTACATTATCAGCGGACTGTTATCTGCAGTTCATTCAAGAATGCAAAAAATGTGCTCTGATCTTAAACGATTTTGAAAAGAAGTTATTGTTGGAGGTACCGGAGCATTGTACTAAAGGAATGAAAATGTACCTGTTATTCTTTTAAAAAGTAAGTTCCGACTATTTCCATCAAACTAAAAGAAATGGGAATAAACGACGTAATGATTATATAAGTGGTTATTTCAAACAATGTTGGGTTTAAAGAAAGCGACAAATAATATGAAAGAAAGGAAAAGTTATGTCCCGTGTTACTTTGACGTTTGTGCCACAATGATTTGTAACATTTCAGAAAAGAAAAGGTAACAGCTTCGTTGCTCATAACATCGACGCGTACAGATGGCGTTGCGAACGGAGAATTCAAGTACAGTGACAAGGAGATAGTATTTCCCCAACATCATTGCAAACCATGTACCATTCACAATATGAAGGGAAGGACACGGATAATAACATTAATTACGTATACATGTCGTTATTCTCCACCGCGGCACCTGTACTTTTTGAAGCAACCGTGGGTGAAAGTATTCTTGGGAACCGGTGTAGTGTGCGCGCTTCCTTGGCAGTGCGGGGGCTTTGTTCCAGGCCTTCTGCATGGGTCGAGCACCATCCAATTCCCAGCGGCGGGTTTCGGGGTTGTCGCCGTAATGCTGGCGACCAAAACTAGGCAGAGGATCAGCACCAGCTTTGGCTTCTGCATTCCCATCTTCTAGAACAGGTTGAGGCTTCTCGTCGTGACGTATGTCGATCTTCGCTGTAGGGTGGTGTCTCTTTTGTGTGGGCTGCGGGCATCTTATAAAGGACATACAAGCAGCGGTTCAGAATAGGATTAACGATTCGTTAGGCCGAGTGGAAGTTAATGATTTCGGTTTTTTAGGCGATTCATTCTCTCCGGGGCCGAAAAGAAAAACAATTTCAAGCTGTTAGGGTGGTTTCTGTGTACAAAGGGATAATATGAGAAATATTACTGCTAAAACCTATAAATAGAATATTACTAAATGATTTAGGCAAAATGTCGATTCGTGCTCGAACTTTTGGCCGAATTTCTTTTTTAGCGTAACGTTTAAAAGGTTATGTTTGTAGCGTTAAATCAATATTATAAATCATTCGTGGCCTAATTTAGACGCCGTCGTCAATTTGAGTAACGGTGATCAAATAATTTTCCGACGTGTATTGTTTTAGTTATTTTTCTTTATCTTACGTGGAGGTAAGTATTGGCTTTTTCCCCGAACATTGGACAGACTTTGTTTTTTGTCATAACATTTAACAATATTTCTTTTGTGCCCAAATTTTATGTTTTTGTGGCCTAATTTAAATGTTAACCGACTTCAAATAATTTTCGATCCCTTTTAGTTTTTTTTATCTCATATTAATATTTGACAAAAATAAATACAACTTTATGAGTTTGGATTCCGACAAAAGTATTTTTCGCTTGAAAACATTAATCTCTGGATTGCGCCTATAAACAGTTTATACCTCATAAGACTTAATCTCCCTCTTGCGCCTCAATAAGTTGTTGGGGCAAACGTTTTAGTGGTCCAAACAATTATTTGATCACCCTCGTGTGCATCACATCGGAAATTATTTGAAGTCCGTTACCAATGAAGGCGTTTACATAAAAATTTATAACATCCATTTAAGGCCACAAAGAAATACTGTTAAATGTTATGTAAAAAACAAGAAAGTCGGCCTGAGGTTCGGGTGAGAACCCAATATTTTTGCCTCCACGTATGATAAAGAAAAATAATTAATACTAGCGTCTGAAATTATTTGATATATGTTACATAAACTGGTGAAGGCGTCTAATTAGGCAATAAAAAATTAATAATATTGATTGAAGGCTACAAACATAATATTTAAAACGTTAGGCTAAAAAAGAAAGTCAAGTCAAAAGTGAGGCCACGCATCGATATTTTGCCATATATGTAAGTATAAAAATGATATTTCAAATATTTGTAGACGCATAAATATAAAGTCAAAATTAAGAAATATCTAATTATAAATAAATAAATAATTAATTATTATATTTTTTGTGATATTTTATTTGTTTTATTACACTACTCCATGGCTTTCTTAATCAACAAAACGTATGCAAAAGGGCCTTGCTTTTGGACTCAAGCTTGACTCTTATTTGACAACAGTATGAATTTTTACCTGAACTCCAATTTCAAGCAGTTTGTTGAGAGTGTATCAACATGATGTTGTGTCCATTCCCATGCCTGGATATGCCACTTACTGATTTTGTGACTTCTGGGAAATTTTATGGGCTATTCAGTTACATGATAAAGTTAGCCTTCAATGCCGTGACGGAGGACCTGTCGATGGAGGGTATGATTTTGACCCCCTCGGAAAAAGAGCTACATATGCTATTATATATCCAAACTTCATGATAAACAGGTATGTTTCTATTGTGCATAAGTTGATTATTAATATTCATGGTAATAAGTACTTTGGAGGGAACATAACTTTTTCTTTAGGTATGGACCTTGGATGGATACCAATCTTGTCCTCCCACTCGGACCAAGGAAATGCTGTGTGATTTTTGACTATTTTCTGAAAGGCTCCCTGCTGGTAAATTCTCTGCCACTGTTTTATTTTCTGATGTCAAAGCATAATTATCCAAATGAAATTACAGAAAAAATCAGGGGGATTAATGAGTCCAAACTTGGGGACCATAGTCAAGATGTCAACATTTCTAGAACAATGAAGAATGCAAATTGTTTAGCCAGGTAAAGTGAAAGCTAGATTGAAGGGGCTGCTTGGTCGAATTGGAGCCCCCTAGGGAGTTATAGTCGTGGCCTGAGTAGTGTTAGCAGCTTCCTCAATCAGGGCGGTTACGCTTCATCCCCAGTCGGCAACTATGGAGCTAGAGTGGATGGTAGAGTTAGTCCTGGGTCGATTCCCCCTCTTTATGAGAAGGGAGAGCCAAACTCGAATTGAAGCTATGGACTAAGCCCAAACTTCAATCCCAACCTTGGTTATGTAAACGAGTCCAGTCCTCTGTATGGTGGAATTTCAGGGAGGCCTCCCAACAATGGTCCACCGTTGAATTTCATTTTTGGTGAAAATAGAATTTTGATATAGTAGTAGTATATAGCAGGAGATTGATCCAGGATTTGATTGTATGGCCTTTCTTTATCAGGTTGATCCAATCGGTCATCTCAGAGGTAATTCTAATTCTGGGAGCATAGACGAACGTTATCCTGGGAGTTATCAGAAAAATAATGTTGGCATTGGCGTCATGGGGCCACCTTCGTGCCGCATCCGGGGTCGGTTATTACTATTTAGAATCCATCCCTCATCCACTTTTCTTTTCGTTTCTTTTTCTAAAATTTAATCAATACAAAATTTCATTACATACTAAATTTAATTTCAACAAATTTACATCTTATTCCTTTTTTTCTTCCTTGAATAGTAAATGACAAAAAACTCTAAGGATGTAAAAACCAACCTCCCTTTTAATCCCCCAAATAATAATCACCTCATTCACAAAACAAAAAGTAAACTTGTTATATAAATCTTCTTTGTTGCCCACCCCCTCATTCCCCATAATCATCTTCCAATTGAATTTTGCTGCTCTCTCCTTCGTACTCACTATAACTCTGCCCATAAATGACTTTCCCAAAATATTAGAACAAAAAAAAATGGAAACTTGTTACACAATTGTTCTTCGTTTCCCACATCCTCCTTTCCAGGAATCATCTTCCAATTCAATTTCGCTGCTCTCCTCTACGTACCAACACGTACCAACTATAACGGCCCTCAAATGACCGCAACTTGTAACAGCGAATAATCTTGATGAGACACTTGTCGATCAAACGGGGCACGTGGAGCAACGAGGAGCAACGCCAGATTTCCACACGCTCCAATCTTTTCAAGCCCAACAAATCCTGAATTCCGCAAATGGAGTGACAGCTGTCAAAGAACAAGTTCTCCAACATCTCCAATTGTTCCAGTCCTGGGATCTCCACCAACGCCCTACACTCTATGAACTGAAGCCACCACAGCCCCTTCCTCAATCTCCCTATGTTTAACACCCTGACGAGACTATCAGACGGCAAAATAGACAACTTTGTAAGACTGGGTAACGAATCGAGCCCACCAAGATCCATGTCTGTCAATATCGAACAACTGATCTTCAACTCCGTCAAGAGCGTCAAGTTGGAGTAATGTTCCCAGGGTATGGGTGTTCCACTGTGGTTGAGTGTCAGCGTACGTAGAGACAAAGGAAGCTCTTCAGCTCGGGTAAATATAATCATTCTGCATGGGCACAAGAACAAGCTCTCCAGCTTGTCCAAACTCCCAAGCCCAGATAGCTCCAGACGCTCTCCTTCATAGTCTTTTATGGGAAACCCTCTATCACGGACACTTAACACTGTTAAGTTCGTCAGGACATCAAGATTTGGGAATGCTCGTAGCGACTTCGTAGGAAATGTCAAATCTATTAGGCTAGTGGAAAGTCTTGGAAGCTCCTGAAGCATCACACAACCATTCAACCAGAGGGACTTAAGGCTCGTGAGTTGGCTGACCGTTGCTGGCAGGAAGCGAATGTTACTCCTCGAAAGGTCCAATTCTTCTAAAGCCGATAGGCTCCCGATTTCTTCCGGAATTCCTTCTTCGAGAGGACACCCCGAAGCATTCAACACCGTTAGGCTGGTTGGAAGTCCTCGAATCTCCTAAAGCATCTCACAATTTGTCAACCTGAGGTCCTTAAGGCTCGTGAGTTGGCTGACCGTTGCTGGCAGGAAGCGAATTTTACTCCCTGAAAGGTCCAATTCTTCTAAAGCTGATAGGTTCCCGATCTCTTCCGGAATTCCTTCTAAGAGAGGGCAACCCGAAGCATCCAACACCGTCAAGCTGGTTGGAAGTCCTCGAATCTCCTGAAGCATGTAGCAACCATTCAACTTGAGGGACTTAAGGCTCGAGAGTTGACTGACCGTTGCTGGTAGAAAGCCAATCTTGCTCCTCGAAAGGTTCAGTTCTTCTAAAGCTGATAGGTTCCCGATCTCTTCCGGAATTCCTTCTTCGAGAGGGCAAGCCGAAGCATCCAACACCGGTAGGCTGGTTGAAAGTCCTCGAAGCTCCTGAAGCATATTGCAACAATTCAATTTGAGGGACTTAAGGCTCGTGAGTTGGTTGACCGTTGCTGGTAGAAAGCAAATCTTGCTCCCCGAAAGGTCCAATTCTTCTAAAGCTAAAAAGTTCCCAATCTCTTCCAGAATTCCTTCTTCGAGAGAACAATACGAAGCTTTCAAAACTGTTAGGCTGGTAGGAAGTCCTCGAATCTCCCGAAGCATGTTGAAATTAGTCATAATTAGATCCCGTAAAGCTCTTGCACTACTGAGCTTTTTTGGTAAACTCCTCAAATACCGACAACGGGAGATGTTCATATAAATAAGATTCTCCAACTTACCCACTGATTGGTGGATTTCTTTCAAGTTATCCAAATACTGAAAAACCATAATCTCCAACTTTATGCAACAAGAGACATTAGGTGTCGTCGTCATATGACTGCAGTAGACTTCCAGCACCCTTAACTTAGGCATAACCTATAAATGCATCGGGCACCAGAATTTGTCACCACATTCAATGATCAAACACATGACATATAGGAGGATGAGGAGGAGCAGTTCATACCAGTTTTTCAACACCCTGCCATCCACCTTGAATTAGGAGAACAACTAGGTTGTTCATCTTGAAGAAGTCGGGTTTCAACGGTTGATTACAATTCCACCAAGAAAGCCACAGTAACGTCTTCCGGATACTTCCTAAATCTCCAATACATTCATGCCTTCCTTCTAGATGAAGATACAACAAATTAAATAATCCTTTAAAGTTCTCATAAGAGAGTTTGTTTTCTTCAATAATTCTTCCCAAGTCCAAGTTCATTGCTATGATTTTCTCCGAGACCTTATAAACAAAAAAATTCAACTAACATTAATAATCATAATGTGCTCGATGAAGAGTGGCATCAATCCAAAATAATGCACATGGAAAGAAAGTAATATTTTAAATGCCAAATTAGTTCAACCAATTCTTTACCTTTTCTGAATCACTATCTTTAAGACGTCGTCTGAATCCCAAAGTCTAGTACACATTTCAGGCCTTCCAAAGACTTCCGATCGAATGATTTCTCTTCCCTTATCTCGAAGTTGATCGTGAATCCAGAATTCAGCGTTTGAATCAATCTTTATTAATAATTTGTTGATGAGTACCTTCACTACGCTTTTTGGATACAAGTCGCGGGCGTCCCAGAGAAAATCTACAAACCTCTGAGGCATCACTTCCCGAAAACAGGCTATATCAAGGAAAATTTCCCTCTCCCTGAAGCCTAACCCCTCGTAACTTATCTTCAAGATCTTAAAGACCTCTTCTTGGGGAACGTTCTTCAGCTTTTCGAGCTCAGACTTCCATAACTCTTTGCTCTGACAACTCAAGTGTCCTCCAACTACCTCCAAAGCCAAGGGAAGGTTCCCAGTGGTCTCAACTACATCTTTTGATAAAGAAAGATAATCTTGTGAAGGCTCATCCGTGCCAAAGCCATGCCTGCTGAAGAGTTGAAGGGCGTGTTTGTCGCTCATTTTCTCCATTTCGTAAAAGTGAAGAGTTGAAGGCCGAACAAATCGATTGCAAACGCTTTTATCCCTAGTCGTGACTATGACTTGACTGCCTGTTCCTAACGTGTCTTTTGGATTTTTTATCAGCAGTTTTTTCAGTTGAGAGTGATCATCCACGTCATCGAGAACCAGAAGAACCCTCTTGCACTGAATCCTTCGTATCATCTCACCGTCGTAGTTACAAGATCTAGTATTTTGGCCACCGAGAATGTCCTCCAATAACTTGTTCTGCAACTTCTCAATGCCTCCATTACCCTTGGACATCTCACACACATCGGAAAGGAAACTGGAGCCTTCGAATTGGGAATGTAATTGATTGAAGATGATGCGAGCAATGGTCGTCTTCCCAATTCCCCCCATGCCATGAAGCACCACGAGTCTTACTCCCGAGGAGTCGCAGTCCAGCAGATTTAACAAGTTGGAGACGTGACGATCGATCCCTATTAGATGATCAGGCAAGCTTTTGTCTTTAATTCTCAGCTTCCCAAAAATATCCTGAACTATTGACTGAACGAATCTGCCTTTGCAAGACGACGATGAAAATAGAGTAATATTTCAGAAAATTTATTTCCAAAGTGAGCAAAATAACATGGCTCTGGTGGTTACCCCTGGATGGCTTTGGAGTCCCATCCGCTCATCCCGCCGACCGTCTTAAGCGCTTCCTCCCATTTGTTCACGATGTCGTGGCCATGTCGATCCTTGTGTACGTCGAGCGCTTTCCGATACAGCTATGTTCGCAGCTTTACGTCGGCCGGATCTGCCCCGTAGATAATCGGCAGTATGATCTTCCTGCCGACATTTGAACCTCCGTGGAGATCCACCATCATGTTGAGCTCCCTGATGTTAGTGTGTGCACATATGTGCCAAGACACTTTGTAATGTATGCGAATAGTTGTTAATAAAGGTAAGTATTTACTGTTTATTAATCACTTTTATGCTTGTAATTAATTTACGGTAAAGTCGATTGATTGATTATTTGTCAATCTAAAATTGTCCTTCATCGGATAGATGTTTAGAGGGGACATGGACATATAGATCAACGCCGAGTATAACTTAGGTCGAGCTAGACCAAGGGATGGATGTCCAAGTTATACTTGGGGGTGCCTAAGTTTAGGGTACACTGGACACGACCCGTTTATAGAGAACACCACATGTTAAGCGTCATTGGTCACTTCTCTTGTTGAACGAGTGTAACTGATCTCCTGACTTGAGACCTTCATTTATTCTATGCGTGTAGTTGTCCATTTTGATGCCGTTAAAAACAGTCTTTAATCGGATTGTGAGTAATACGGTTATTGGATGTGCAACGAAGCGTAGAGAGGATAGTGTTGAGTCAATATAGGATTCATCGCTCTTTTGGATTAGAGAGTTGACATCCTGGCCACTTGATTGAGATATTAGTGATTTTGTACACATGGCCGTGGAGGAATGATTATCATTCAAGTTAAGATCTATTATATCTCTGAAATCAAGTAAAACGATTAATTCAGTGGTGACGCATGATGCACTAAACTAATCGGGATGTCGGTGAGATGAAGAGATTGAATTACACAGAAGTTGGTTCAAAATGGTTTTTTGGTTCATGACCAATATTCTATTACGTTGGGTGGCTGAAAACTGTTGCTAGACGGTTACCTCAGTCTGTGTATGGATATACACTGCCTTCGTATATAGAACCTAGAAGGTCGCACGCAGAAACAAGTTGACACGGACATTGCTCATTTAATTTTAATCGTTATTAGAATTAAAAGTATAAATTTTCAGAATTAGAATTTGTTGGACTACAAATTTATTCTGAAATAATCGGAAGCATTAAATCCTAGTGTTGGATTTAAGTCGATCAAATAAGTCTATTTGGCTAATTAAAACGAGATTGTAGCACATGTGATATTCATGTAGCTAGTTTTGCTACTGATTGATTGAATTAATTATTATATTATATTATAGATTAGCCTAGCCGGTGAAAGAAGATAGAATGCTACGTGCTGTTAGGAAATCAAAAGGTAATTGTTTAATACTATTGATTCGACAATGACGATGGCTGAGTCATGCCATCACAAATTGCCTATGGCGGTACGTGTGGGTTACGACACCCATATCATGCCAAAAGCAAATTGGCTATTTTAACTGAGAAACAGAAAAGAGAGAGATAGTGATAAAAAAATTTAAGGCTTCCGAGAGAGTTTTAGGAAAAGCTCAGAGGGCTAGCAACCGAGATTGAGCTTGAGGCATCCGTCGAACGTGTGCGTGGATACTTTTAGAGGAGTCACGGTTGGGACTCTTGAAGACGGTCACGTTCGTAAACGTCTTCGAACAACAAGGTACGAGTTATTAAACCTATTTTAATGTTCAATTTATACGTATCACATAGATCTGGGGTGTGTTTCGGATAGTACTTTTCGAAACGAGCTTCCGTTGCGCCCGGTGGAATCCCAACAGTGGTATCCGAGCTTGTTTGTGATCGTATCGTATAAATCGATGTTTTATTTTAACAAAAGTTTTAGAAAATTGTTTCGTCCGAAATTTATCGTGGTTATTTAAGTCATTTGACCCAAGTAAGTTTGGACGAACAAGATGTTCTTATTGATTTTGAAAATTTTCTCTTCTAACTATGAGAATCACGACCAGTTGAATAAATGAGAAGAGAACACCAACCCACAATAGTGAACGACAATTTAATAGATTTGTACAAAATATTAAATAGTTGTTCAAAAGTTACAACAAAGAAAAGTGTTCCAGCAAGATTGAACAATTGTTGTAAAGCAAGTGAGCACGTGTTTCGAGTTTGCTTGCTCAAACTAAAAGACAATAATTAGTTAAAATTTTTTATCAAAGTTGGGAGAAAGTGACAAGCAATAAACTTTGACGAGAAGGACTTGATGTGCGAATCTTAAAATTGATTAAGATTACTTTGTAAAGTTTCCTAAGTTTAAATATAATTGTAAGAGAAATGAAATTGCTTACGATTATGAATTTATAAGGGAACTTTGATTCGGCCAAAATTTTGAAAGTTTTCAAATGGCCAAGAAAGGTAAATGGTTTAGCCCAACACTATCAAAACATATTGGGCTATAAGATGGGCTTGAAATTAGAATAGTGAAGCCCATTAATAATATTACTTGGTGAGAAAATTAATTAAAATCCCCTGAATATTAAGTCAAGTTTTATTTGCCCTCCATCAATAATAATGAAAATAGTCGACCTACTTCGTGAGTCGGTACAGCTCAGTTGTGGGCTCACGTTAGTATAGTTTTAGTTTTTCCCAATTTATTGATGGGTCGACTTAACTCAAATTAATTGATTTGTTAGCTTAGCTAAGGTCAATTGATTTGATGGGTGAAGGGTTTAAGAAAATATTAACCCAAGTTAAGAATACCGATGGTTACATGGATTTGTGACTGGCGAGTAGTGCCTACTTAATGACTATGGTGTGTAGGTACAGCTCAGTTGTGTGCATACTATAGGATTTGAGTATTCGGTCCCGTTAGGAATTATTACCAACTAATTCCCGAGCCTAATGGTGGGGGCTATTAGGTTTGAATAAAATAATGGGAGTTTATAAAAGTCCTTTATATAACTATTCACAAATAATCATTCAAGATTTTAGTTGTTGTAGATGATGACTAACCTCTCGCTGCGAAGTATTTTGGAGAAAGAAAATATCCTCCAAGGACCAAACTATCTAGACTGGTATCGAAAGCTCAAGATTGTACTGAAACAAGAGAGAAAGTTTCATGTACTAGATTCTGAGCCACTAGCTGTGCCCACTGCAGATACTTCTGAAGCAAATCGGATCATTTATGATCAATATGTGGAAGATTCTATTGATGTGCAATGTCTCATGTTATCTGCAATGTCTCCAGAATTGTAGAAGCAACATGAAAATATGAGCGCTAGAGAGATCGATATTCATTTGCGCGAGCTCTTCCAAGAAAGTGCCCGGACTGAGAGATTTGAAATCTCTCGAGCATTTTTCGGGACGAAATTACAGGAAGGGAACCCTGTCGGGCCTCATGTACTCAAGATGATAGGGTACATTGAGAAGCTCGCAAGCTTGGGCTCCAAGATGGACACTCATTTGGCTGTTGATGCCATTTTGTGTTCCCTGCCTCCATCGTTCGCTCCGTTCGTGATGAACTTCAATATGAACAACATGGAGAAGAGTCTTGCCGATCTGTTGACCATGCTCAAGACTGCAGAGAAAGATATGAAACAGAAGACCGTTTCAAATGCAATGTTGGTGAAAAATACCAACAAGAGCATGAGCAAGGGGAAGTTCAACCCCAAGGTCAAGAAATCAAAGATGTCTGCGCACCCGGGCCAAAAGCCCAAACTGAAGAAAGGCCAACAGATTCCCCAATCTGATGAGAAGGAAGCTATATGCTTTCACTGTGGCAAGAAAGGCCACTGGAAGAAGAATTGTTACTTCTTTCAAAAGAAAAATACTAGTGGGGCAGGTGCTTCAGGTATTTTTATGATTGAATGTAATTTTTCTGTTTCATCCTCATGGGTCCTAGATTCAGGATGTAGTTCTCATATTTGTGTGGACCTACAGGGATTAAATGAATGCAGACGGTTGTCCAAGGGCGAGATGGACCTACGAGTGGCTAATGGAGCAAGAGTAGCTGTATTAGCTGTAGGGACTTATAAAATAAGTTTGCCCAGTGGACTTGTTTTGAAACTAGAAAACTGTTGTTATGTTCCAAGTTTTTCTAAGAACATCATCTCGGTGTCCAGTTTAGACACCAAGGGTTTTGTTTTTGAATTTAAGGACAAGAAGTGTTCCTTTTATCTAGATGATGTTTTCTATGGATATGGATCTTTAAACAATGGTTTGTATGTTTTACATGAGCCGGTATCAAAAATAAGAAACAGAAATCGTGTGACTCAAACCCAACTTACCTTTGCCATTGTAGACTTGGTCATATAAACGAGAAGCGCATTGCTAAGTTACTCAATGATGGGTATTTGGATTCATTTGAATTAGAATCCATAGATACATGCGAAGCTTGTTTACAAGGAAAGATGACCAAGAAATCTTTTTCCAAGATAGGAGAAAGAGCAAATGAACTGCTAGAACTCATACACAATGATGTGTGTGGACCATTGTCAGTTCAGACCAGAGGAGCTTATATCTACTTCGTGACTTTTACCGATGATTTTAGCAGATATGGATATATCTATTTAATGCGGCAAAAGTCAGAGACTCTTGAAAAGTTTAAGGAGTTTAAGAATGAAGTAGAAAACCAACTTGACAAGAAGATTAAGATCCTTCGAAGTGATAGAGGGGGCGAGTATCTTAGTCAAGAATTCATTGATTACCTCAAAGAGTGTGGCATAATTTCACAACTTACACCTCCTCGAACGCCAGAGTGGAATGGTGTTTCAGAAAGGAGAAATCGCACACTCATGGATATGGTTAGATCAATGATGAGTCATGCAAGTCTTCCATTATCATTTTGGGGTTATGCCTTAGAAACGGCAGCGTACATGCTTAACCGAGTTCCAACCAAAGCTGCAGATAAGACACCATTTGAGTTATGGTTTGGAAAGAAACCAAACTTGTCTTATCTCAAGGTATGGGGTTGCGATGCTTATGTAAAGGACGATAGTTCTGATAAGCTTGCAGCAAGATCCATCAAGTGTATGTTTGTAGGTTATCCCAAAGAAACAAAGGGATACTATTTTTATCTTCCAAGTGAGCACAAAGTTATTGTGGCTCGATATGCTACCTTCTTAGAAAGAGAATTTATTTCTAAAAGAGGTAGTGGGAGTAAAATAAGTCTGGAAGAAATTTCAGACTCTACAGACAGGTTGGAAAATGAACAGTTGGATATGGAGATAGTACCACAGGTACAAGTGACTCCATTATCAGAACCTGTTCAAGAAACGCAAGATATACGTAAATCTACGAGAGTACATCGAGAACCCGAGAGATATGGGTGGATCATAACACAACATAAGAATGTACTACTCGTCGACAATGACGAACCGTTGACTTACGATGAAGCTGTTGCTTCAATAGATTCCGAGAAATGGCTAGAAGCCATGAATTCCGAAATGGACTCCATGTATACCAATCAAGTTTGGGAGTTGGTAGATGCACCAATTGGGGTAAAACCTATTTGATGCAAATGGGTCTTCAAGAAGAAGATCGACATGGAAGGGAATGTTAGTACCTATAAAGCAAGGCTAGTGGCAAAAGGTTTCACTCAACGTCAAGGGATCGACTATGATGAAACATTTTCGCCAGTTGCGATGCTAAAGTCTATTCGAATTTTACTTGCTATTGCAGCTTACAAGGATTACGAGATCTGGCAAATGGACGTTAAAACTGCTTTCTTAAACGGAAGGCTAAAGGAGGAAGTGTACATGGTACAACCTCCTGGTTTTATAACGTCTGAGAATACAGATAAAGTATGTAAGCTGAAGAGATCCATTTATGGATTAAAGCAAGCTTCTCGGAGCTGGAACATCAGATTTGATGAAGCGGTTAAGGATTTTGGCTTCATCAAGAATCCAGATGAACCTTGCATTTACAAAGGGTTAGTGGGAGCAATATTGTCTTCCTAGTGTTGTATGTTGATGATATACTTCTTATTGGAAATGACAAGTTCAGCCTAGAATCTATTAAAGATTGGCTGAATAAGTGTTTTTCAATGAAAGATCTTGGGGAAGCGACTTATATTTTGGGTATTAGAATATATCGAGATCGACAAAGAAGGCTGCTAGGATTAAGTCAAAGTACATATATTGACAAGGTACTAAAGAGATTCAATATGCAAGATTCCAAAAGAGGAGTCTTGCTTATGTCACATGGTATACAACTCTCCAAGACGATGTGTCCACAGACACTAGAGGAGAGAAAGAGGATGGGTAAGATACCATACGCTTCGGCTATTGGATCCATCATGTATGCCATGATATGTACAAGACCTCATGTATCGTATGCTTTGAGCATGACAAGTAAATATCGGGGTGATCCTGGAGAGGATCATTGGACAACAGTCAAGGCTATCCTCAAGTATCTAAGAAGAACAAAAGATATGTTCGTGGTCTATGGAGGCGATGAGGAATTGATTGTCAGAGGATATACCGACGCCAGTTTCCAGACAGATCGTGACGATCTAAAATCGCAGCTGGGTTACGTATTTTGTCTAAATGGAGCAGCTGTTTGCTGGAAAAGTTCAAAGCAAGCAACAGTTGCGGATTCTACAGCAGAGTCCGAGTACATAGCAGCTTCAGAAGCGGCAAAAGAAGCTGTTTGGATCAAGAATTTCATGACAGAACTTGAAGTGGTTCCTAGTAGTCATGGTCCAGTTCTACTATACTGTGACAACAATGCTGCCATAACACAGGCAAAGGAACCAAGGTCTCACCAGCGATCCAAGCATGTACTACGGAAATATCACATCCTTAGAGAGATTGTTCAGAGGGGTGATGTGTTGGTAAGTAAAGTAGACACTAGCGAGAATATCGCAGATCCACTCACTAAGGCCTTACCTCAGCAGAAACATGAGTCCCATATGAGGGGCCTAGGACTGAGAGTTCATAGTGCTTGGCAATAGTGCAAGTGGGAGATTGTTAGTGTGTGCACATATGTGCCAAGACACTTTGTAATGTATGCGAATAGTTGTTAATAAAGGTAAGTATTTACTGTTTATTAATCACTTTTATGCTTGTAATTAATTTACGGTAAAGTCGATTGATTGATTATTTGTCAATCTAAAATTGTCCTTCATCGGATAGATGTTTAGAGGGGACATGGACATATAGATCAACGCTGAGTATAACTTAGGTCGAGCTAGACCAAGGGATGGATGTCCAAGTTATACTTGGGGGTGCCCAAGTTTAAGGTAGACAGGACACGACCCGTTGATAGAGAATACCACATGTTAAGTGTCGTTGGTCATTGAACGAGTGTAACTGATCTCATTACTTGAGACCTTCATTTATTCTATGCGTGGAGTTTTTCACTTTGATGCCGTTAAAAACAGTCTTTAATCGGATTGTGAGTAATACGGTTATTGGGTATGCAACGAAGCGTAGAGAGGATAGTGTTGAGTCAATATAGAATTCATCGCTCTCTTGGATTAAAGAATTGACATCCTGGCCACTTGATTGAGATATTAGTGATTTAATATACACGGCCGTGGAGGAATGATTATCATTCAAGTTAAGATCTATTATATCTCTGAAATCAAGTAAAACGATTAATTCAGTGGTGACGCATGATGCACTAAACTAATCGGGATGTCGGTGAGATGAAGAGATTGAATTACACAGAAGTTGGTTCAAAATGGTTTTTTGGTTCATGACCAATATTCTATTACGTTGGGTGGCTGAAAACTGTTGCTAGACGGTTACCTCAGTCTGTGTATGGATATACACTGCCTTCGTATATAGAACCTAGAAGGTCGCACGCAGAAACAAGTTGACACGGACATTGCTCATTTAATTTTAATCGTTATTAGAATTAAAAGTATAAATTTTCAGAATTAGAATTTGTTGGACTACAAATTTATTCTGAAATAATCGGAAGCATTAAATCCTAGTGTTGGATTTAAGTCGATCAAATAAGTCTATTTGGCTAATTAAAACGAGATTGTAGCACATGTGATATTCATGTAGCTAGTTTTGCTACTGATTGATTGAATTAATTATTATATTATATTATAGATTAGCCTAGCCGGTGAAAGAAGATAGAATGCTACGTGCTGTTAGGAAATCAAAAGGTAATTGTTTAATACTATTGATTCGACAATGACGATGGCTGAGTCATGCCATCACAAATTGCCTATGGCGGTACGTGTGGGTTACGACACCCATATCATGCCAAAAGCAAATTGGCTATTTTAACTGAGAAACAGAAAAGAGAGAGATAGTGATAAAAAAATTTAAGGCTTCCGAGAGAGTTTTAGGAAAAGCTCAGAGGGCTAGCAACCGAGATTGAGCTTGAGGCATCCGTCGAACGTGTGCGTGGATACTTTTAGAGGAGTCACGGTTGGGACTCTTGAAGACGGTCACGTTCGTAAACGTCTTCGAACAACAAGGTACGAGTTATTAAACCTATTTTAATGTTTAATTTATACGTATCACATAGATCCGGGGTGTGTTTCGGATAGTACTTTTCGAAACGAGCTTCCGCTGCGCCCGGTGGAATCCCAACACCTGAGGCACCACGCGCTGGGCGCATAGTTCCTGGAAAAGACGATGGCGTAAGCCCTGGAACAGCGGATCGCTCGCTCGAGCTCTCCCCCGATAACTTCGCCGCGACGGATCTCCTCGTCGTCCTTGAAAACACGGAGACCGGCCTCAGTCATCCGCAGGTAGAGGTGGTCGACGATGCCGTGTCGTGCATCGGGTCCGCGGAAGCTCAGGAAAACATCGTACTCAGATGTGATGGAGGTGGGGGTACCGGTGCTGGTGTAACTGGCTGATGCGCCTTGGTTTCCTTTAATGCGCCGCTTCATGTAAATAGTCATCACAACGGATGCAGCCGCGACGAGGATCGTTATAATCCATTTCATGGCCAAAGCTGCAACAAAATTACACATCATTTTCTCGTTTAGGGAGGAGTGAGCAGAGTAACTGAGTATTGAGTGTTCCGGTGTCAAACAGGTGTCCCTTCCTTTTAAATTTGATGATGGGTTCCTCCAATCACTTACTTGGAAATCAAAAATATGAAATCAAAATCTTAATACGAACACGATCTAGAACGTAATAATATATAATATATATATATATATTCAAAAAATAAACTTAAAATATTCGAAACGTCAGTTTCGGAGAAGAATCGGACACGATCTAATTAATGAATCGACACGAAGACTTTTGCTCCACCCACCCACATTCGCAAGTCTTCTTTTAGTGTCTGTCACTTTTCTTTAACAAATAGAAAAGAAGAAGGTATTATTAATTTATATTCTTTCTCAAAAATCACTTACCTGATGATGATGATGAGGGATGATGGTCTTGTGTTCCATTAGCCCAATTTGTCTATCATAACCCCAGCTATTTAAAATTAAACACCACTATATATATGTACAACTCATTTTATTTTAAATAAAATAATATATCCATTTTTTTATTTTAATTTAAATTATATCAAAGTTGACATTTTCATGTACACATCCGATTTTAATTGTATTTTTGTTTGTAATGGATTGTGTTTCATTTGATAGTGTACAATAATTCGGTCAACGTAAAAATTACAAGAGTGAAATTGTTAGAATTAACGTAATAACCGTCGATTAAGAATAGCCCAGGAGCTAACCACCCGAAGGTACGAGAAACAACTTTTACTCTTAGAAGTTTAAGTAGTTTATGAGCGGGTACTTGAGGTTGGTAGAATGATCAACCGACGTATACCAAATGACACGCCAGTCGACATCCTTCTACCATCAAGACATCCGCGAGACATCCTGGTCAGCAACGCCCACATCATTAGACCATCAAAAGCGTGTTATCGAACCTAACGCAGGTTTGTTTGCATCTGTTCGACAGTGTGTGGCATGGAGGAATTTGTATGAGAAATGTTGTAATTATTTAATTTAATATAATTTATCATGTCATAAACGAATGCAAATTCCAATTCTACAAGTATTTTATATGATGTAAGTAACATAAGAGAGGGAAATCATTTATTCTTCTTCTTCTTTTTTTTTTCTCTCTTGTCTTAATTTTGCGGAGACGAAGACTTTGGAAAATTGTATTTTTTGTCTTAGGAAATATTTTATATTTTGTCTCGAGGGACTATTTGAGAAGGTAAGAAAAATTTTGGGCTGATTTTGTAAGAAAGAAAAAGAACAGGGAGGCTGAGAGAGACAACTGTAAATTAAGAATCAAAAGAGACAAAATATTTTAAGAATCGTCTAAATTATAATAATAATAATAAATAATATTGAGAAGTAGTCTTCCTCTTCCGTTCATGAAGTCTTTGTTTAATTATATTGAATCGGCCAACTTTGGCTTCATCCAACACCTTCTGCAATATGGCAGTTGCAATTAAAAAAAGAAAAAGAAAGACCAAGATAACTTTTAAATAAGAAAATGTATCTACATGTAAATTATTACATCATTTAAATAAGAATTAATGTTTAAACATAGGCTTTTCTCATTCATTATGTGGAAACAGACAGACTCCTTTTCCGTCGACGCCCTTCTTCCATCATCAAGAGCGAGACATCCTGGTCGTACCTGCCGCAGACGAATGGATTTGTTAGAGTTGTCATTTTAATATAAAAACACCTAGAGACCTTTTTTGTAAACAGGGAAAATGGAGTGACTGGCCAATTCTTTCTTTTATTGATTTTCTCGGAAAGAGATGGTATCCTCACTGGGCGGACATTATCATCATATAATGTCGTAGGGACTTTCTTATTTACTTGTAAGAGATGAGCTATATCTTGCTAATAAATTTACTACAAACGATATTCTTCTGTCTGGATCCCAATGGCAGGCAACGCTGACACGCAAACATCCTTCACGAGAACCTTAAAAATTAAAGATCCAACCAATCATGAAACGAACACTTGGATGTAGAACAAATTAAATACATATCTTACTCCTTCACGCGGCCAAAGACGGAAAGAGGGTCGTCCATTTTCTCCTGCAATTCATAAAGTAAAGTACTTCATAACCCAAATTAACCAAGCCATTACAAACGCTTTTATCCTTACTTGTGAGTATGACTCGACTGCGTGCTCCTAATGTGTATTTGGGGTTAGTTCCGACCAGTTTTTCCAGTTGAGAGAGCTCATCCACGTCATCGAGAACTAGAAGCATCCTCTTCCCCAGAATCCTTCGTATGATCTCATAGTCGTAGTTATATTTGTCATACACAAAAAAAAACTTGGTGCTTTCGGTGCATGGGTGCGAAACTTCCTCTTCCTTTCGGGGCAGGCAGACACGGCAGACATCCCTTAGACCATCAAACGCGGTTTCGGAGAAGAATCATGGAACATGGCTAATTAATGATGATGATGAGGGGGATGATGGAGTTATGTTCCATTAGCCCCATTTTGTCTATCATAACCCCAACCCAATCCTTACAACATCTCTTTCACTTACTTGAATAAACAGGGCACGCTCAAATTGAGCCCCAGTGACACTCAGATGGACCCCTCTTTCGTTCAACTAAAATTTTAATTATATGATTCAACTATATCCAAAAAAGCTTTATCCATTTGAATTAATTATACCTTTCTTACCTACCAATGAAACAATTAATTATTATTACTAGCAAAATCAAATAGTTAATTAAAATGGAACAAAAGGTGAATTTTTTATACGAAAAATCGTTTATATAATAAATGACTCCCCACACCCCCCACTCAGTTACCAGACTCTCATAAAGAAATCCAACCGAGTGAAGGAGGAACAATTTATTCCAACTAAATACACATATAAGGCATACATCTTATCGCATTATTTCTCGATTTCGACGTGAGCGAGGAGTCGAAGGAGGGGCCAGTATTCTCCAACGCGTTGCTCCGAGCATCTCTACTCCGGCAAACGAAAAGCAATCAGTAACACAAGCAAACATCAAGCATCTGTTGTTTCGGATCACAATTTGGGGAATTGCAGTGGTTTGAAGTTACTTGAGCCGCTGCACCATCGTTTCCTTCAATGTGTTTCATATAAATGCACAAGCCTGCAGAGATCGCACAATGGCGATCATTACAATCCATTTCACGGCCAGCGTTGCTGCAAATTTTGACATCATTTTTCATTTAGGGACGAGTGAGCATTGTACTGGCATATTATTAATTTTTCACTCTTACTATTAATTTTTTGGAAGAGTCATATTATTATTTTAATGGCATATCCTAGTCGGTATCGCATCGTACCTGTTTGCATAATCTGGTTTTTGTGATGACAAAGTATGAGTATTGTTAATGTGATATTTCATACATACTGAGAAATGGGTATTCACGGTTTAGAAGTCAGTTTCTTTGTAGATTAATACAAAAAAGGTCACGTGGAGGACATAACTTAAAAATAAGTTTAGCTTTCAAAAGTGATGTTATGTGAACTAGACTGATCACTCATATCTAATATATCTATTGCAGAGATAAGCACTTGTGTTACGGGAGCTATAATTCTCCTTTCTAGAGTGCATGTAATGGTTACATAATAGAGATTATATAGATAACAATTGTCCTTATTGGATAATATATCATGTGCGGTTTAAGGATGTTTATTCTAATCTAACTTAGTGTTAATTCTTGTTAAATTAATAAGAATTTATTCCTTAGCTATTTGAAAAAAATAAGTGAGGCATATTTTCATAACTTGAGAAAATTAGAAAAATTGGTTATGATCTGATTACATGGAAAGCGTTGAACTATCCTTGACCGTCAACTCCATACATGGAAGGCATGACTAGAAATCATCTAGTCATTGCACTCTTTTAGAAAAGCTTCGCTCGAAAAACTCATACTTAAAGCCAAAGGATGAAGCCATATGTGAGGATAGAGTCACTATATGAGCACTAACGCGATAATCTTTTAGTCTTCACCAATCTAAAAGTTTGAGGGCATTCACTGCTCTTCATAATCATCTCTTTGATTGAGGGTTTTTCTCTAATTGCATACTATTCATTTTGCTGTCGAGTCTATCTGGATTATTGGTTACACGGGTGGATGTGTAAGGGAAGTCATAGGATTGGGAGATCTTACGCAGGTGGCGAGGCAGCCACGGATTTGTTATCACGTACCGGGCAAAAGTGTGCATTTGTACTTGTTCAACTCCCTTGATCTTATAATTGGTGGATACACCCTTATTGGGGTGAAGCGTAGGGAGGGAGTACGTGGACTTTATTTGTCAAACCACTATAAATCTGATGTCTCAACCTGTTCATTGAACCGAGCAAATACACACGATAAGCAATATCGTATCCTTGGTTTATAACTGCAGATCTAAGCTCCGCGATTTGACAGACCAAGTCTCCTGTCCTGTTAGAAAGGAATTTCCACGACACCTGAAAAGAAGTTGAGGTAGTACCTTCGAATCGGAAGCACTAATTCAATCCATTCTTAGTGCATTCCTACACTAATAGATAGAAACATGGATAGTTTGATATAAATTGAAGTTAAACGAAGTTATAACAAAGTTAAATATGCAAAGTGCTAAAAGATCATTAAAAATGAGAAAATTAATATAGAAAAATATGACTAATGGTGCATTAATATCTTTAAGTCAAAACAAATTACGTAATCATGTTTAAAAATATTTATCCAAATTCCAGTTCCTTTTTCGATCTTGGATTTGGTAACCAGATTTAGGGGGATCTACATTTACATTGAAGGATGAAGTCTTTACCAAATTTCCATAAATGGTAGTTTGCATAATATTATTAGCCAAAAAAAAAAGAAAGAGCTTAGGTTTTTAGCCTAATATTATTAAAATACCCAAAAATGGACAAAAGGTGAATTAGGGGAACATACTATTGCCATTACTTTTAGATTATACATATATGTGAATCAAATCACCACTCAGATACCAAACTCTTACAAAAAAAGACACAAAACAGAAGAATTACTTCCGTCATTAAGACATCGATGCTTGTGTCGACGTTCTTGATGATACGTTCTTGGTAACGATGCTGTCGATGAACGTGGCCTTTGCAGGAGAATGCGAGAATAAGTGTTGGTCAAGGTGTGTAGATAACCATGGAGGGGCCAGTATTCTCCCATGTGTTGCTCCAAGCATCTCTCCTCCGGCAATTACACATAATTTCAATACATACTAAATTTAATTGCAACAAATTTACATAAAGCTCGAACGAGCTCGAGCTCGGCTCAATCAGATGTTTTAAATTACAAAAACTCTAAGGATGTAAACCCCAACCTCCCTTTAATCCCCCCAAATAATAATCACCTCATTCATAAAAGAAAAAGGAAACTTGTTATACGATTCTTCTTCGTTTCCCACCTCCCCCTTCCCGGGAATCATCTTCCAATTGAATTTTGCTGCTCCCTCCTTCGTACTCACTATATCGGCCCTTAAATTCCCGCAACTTGTCACAGCAACGAATTGATAGGTCACACTCATCCATCAGACGGGGCACGCGGAGCAACGACGAGCAAAAGAAGATATTCACAATTTTCAATCTTGTCAAGCTCAACAAATCCTGAATTCCGCAAATGAAAGGGCACCACTGAAAGCTCAAGTCCTCCAACATCTCCAATTGTTCCAGTCCTGGAATCTCCACCAATGCTCTACAATCAAAGAACTCAAGCGTCCTCAGCCCCCTCAATCTCCCTATGTTTGACACCCGGAGGAGACTATTAGAGCGCCAAATAGACAACTCTGTAAGACTGGGTAACGAATCGAGCCCACCAATCTCCATCTCCGTCAATGTAAACTCACTAATGTCCACACAAGTCTGCAGAGATACCATGTCTGGAAAATTCCAACTCCAAAGCAAGCCCAACTGGAGAACTCCTCTAAATTTAATATTTCTCGTTCCACGCTTTTCTGTATAACGTATTTCTTCATAGAGTCCCACCGTCTCCCATGAAAATGCAAAGTATTTTAGGCCGGTAGGAAGTCCTCGAACCTCCTGAAGCATGTTGGAACCATCCAATTTGAGGGACTTAAGGCTCGTGAGTTGACTAATTGTTGCTGGTAGGAAGCGAATCTTGCTTTTCGAAAGGTCCAATTTTTCTAAAGCTGATAGGTTCCCGATTTCTTCCGAAATTCCTTCGTTGAGAGGACAACCCGAAGCATCCAACACAGTTAGGCTGGTTGGAAGTCCTCGAAGCTTCTCTATCATACAACCATCTAATCTGAGGGACTTAAGACTCGTGAGTTGACCAACTGTTGCTGGCAGGAAGCGAATGTTGGTGTATGAAAGGTCCAATTCTTCTAAATCTGATAGGTTCCCAATTTCTTTCGAAATTCCTTCGTCGAAAGGACAGCACGATGCATTCAACAATGTTAGGCTAGTAGGAAGTCCTCGAAGCTCCTGAAGCATCATGCAACAATTCAAATTGAGGGACTTAAGGTTTATGAGTTGACTAACTGTTGCTGGCAGGTACGAAAGGTTCAATTCTTCTAAAGCCGATAGTCTCCCGATTTCTTCTGGAATTCCTTCGTCGAGAGAACAACCCGAAGCATCCAACATCGTTAGGCTGGTTGGAAGTCCTCGAACCTCCCGAAGCATGTTGCAACAATTCAATCTGAGGGACTTGAGGCTCGTGAGTTGACTAAATGTAGCTGGCAGGAAGCGAATCTTGGTGTACGAAAGGTCCAGTTCTACTAAAGCAAATAGGTTCCCGATTTTTTTCGGAAGTCCTTCTTCGAGAGGACAACTCCAAGCATATAAGATCGTTCGGTTCTTTAGATCACATATCGAGGATCTTCTGATCTTGTTATCCCGTAATTCAAGTGTCCTCAATAATTCCAACCTCTCAAATGATTCTGGTACTTCTCCAATCTTGCAATGTGTCACAATTAGCTCCCGTAAAGCTCTTGCCCAGCAGAGCTCTTTCGGTAAACTCCTCAGAGAATGACACCCGTAGATTTTCAAATAAGCAAGACTCTCCAACTTACCCACCGAATGGTGGATTTCTTCCAACTTTAGGCAATCCAAGAAAATCATAATCTCCAATTTTAAGCAACAAGAGAGGTCGGTCGACGTAGTCATGGTGCTACGCTCGAACTCCAACACCTTTAAGTTAGGCATCATCTGTAAATGCATGCACCAGAAATTATAATAAGAAGAAGAGCGCTTTACACATTTACCTACCAAACACATGACCTATAGAAGGAGAGGATTTCATACCAGCTTTTTACCACCCATCCATCCACCTTCGATACCATTGATTTTGAGAATAACTAAGCTTCTCATCTTGGAAAAGTTGGAATTCAACTTTTTATTGCAACCCCGCCAATAAAGCCACAATAAACTCTCCCGGATATTTCTAAAATCTCCAATAAGTTTCGTCCCATTTAGATGAAGATACAACAACTGAGATAATCCTCTGAAGTTCTCATAAGAGAATTCGTGTCCTTCATCACCATTTCCCGTCAAGTTCATTGCTATAATTTCCCTCGAGAACTTGTAAAGGAAAAAAGTCGATTAGCATTCATAATTATATTGTGCTCGATGAATAGTAATATTTCAATGTCAATGAAAAAATTCTCTTAATATAATAGAATTATGAACAATTCCTACATCACAAAATGAAATCGACCAACTTAAATAGCTCATTACCTGTTTTTGAAGCACTATCTTTAAGGCATCCTCTGGATCCCAAAGTCTAGTACGCCTTTCGGGGCTTCCATCCCCTTCCGACCGAATGATTTCTCTTCCCATGTCTCGAAGTTGATCGTGAATCCAGAATTTACCGTTTGAATCAATCTTTATCAATGATTTATTGATGAGTACCTTCACTCCGCTTTTTGGATAAAGTAGCGAGCTTCCCAGAGAAAATCCGCATACCTCCGACGCATCTCATCCTGCTGAAAACATGCAATATCGAGGAAAATTTCCTTCTCCCTCCAGTCTAACCCATCGTAACTTACCTTCAAGATCTCAAAGACATCTTCTAGGGGAACGTACTTCAGCTTTTCTAGCTCATACAACCACGACTCTTTGCTCTGACAACACAGGTGTCCTCCAATCACCTTCAAAGCCAAGGGAAGGTTACCTGTGGTCTTAACGACATGTTTCGATAAAGAAAGATAATCTTCTGGAGGCTCATCGGTGCCAAAGGCATGCCTGCTGAAGAGCTGAAGGGCGTAGTTGTCAGCCATTTTCTCCATTTCATAAAAATGAAATAATTCGGAACCAAGATGAACAAATTGATTGCAAACGCTTTTATTCCTAGTCGTGATTATGACTCGACTGCCTGTTCCTAACGTGTCTTCCGGGTCTTTTCCGACCAATTTCTCTAGCTGAGATAACCGATCCACGTCATCGAGAACCAGAAGCATCCTCTTGCCCTGAATCATTTGTATCATCCCGTCGTACCCATCATCGAAGTTACACGATCTCGCGTATTGGCCACCGAGAATGTCCCCCGATAACTTGTTCTGCAACTTCGCTATGCCTCCATGACCCGTGGCCAACTCACGCACGTTCGAAATGAAACTAGACCCTTCGAAATGGGAAGATAATTTATTGAAGAGGACGCTAGCAAGGGTCGTCTTCCCAATTCCTCCCATGCCATGAAGCACCACGAGTCTTACTCCAGAGGAGTTGCAGTCCAGCAGATTTAACATGTCGAATACTCGATCATCGATACCTGTAAGATGATCAGGCAAACTTCGATCATTGATTCTCAGCTTCACAACAATATCTTGAACTATTAATCGGACGAATCTACCTTCCCTACACGACGACAATGAAAATACAGTAATTACATGAAATTCAGTCGCCGTAGTCATCACCATCCTCCTCGTGGAATTCCGATACGTTTAATTCCAAACAACGTTCTGTATTTTAAAATATTTATTTCCTAAGAAAAAAAAATGATTCAAAAGAGAAAGTGGGCAAAATAACAAGGCCCTGGCGGTTACCCCTGGATGGCTTTGGGGTCCCATCCGCTGATCCCGCTGACCATCTTAAGTGCTTCCTCCCATTTCTTCACGACCTCCTGGCCGTGTCGATCCTTGTGTGCGCTGAGCGCTTCCTTATACAGCTCTGTTCGCAGCTTTACATCGGCCGGATCTGCCTCGTAGAAAATCGGCAGTATGATCTTCCTGCCGACGTTCGAGCCTCCGCAGAGATCCACCATCATGTCGAGCTCCCTGAGGCACCACGCGCTGGATGCGTAGTTCCTGGAGAAGACGACGGCATAAACCCTGGAGCCATCGATTGCTCGCTTGAGCTCACCCCCAATTACTTCGCCACGACGGATCTCCTCGTCGTCCTTGAAAACGCGGAGACCGGCCCCTGTCATGCACTCGTAGAGGTGGTCAACGATGCCGTAACGAGCATCGGGTCCCCGGAAGCTCAGGAAGACATCGAACTCAGATCTCATGGAGGAGAGGGAATATGGTTAGTACCCTTGAAGACACTGATAAATTCTTAAGTTCGCATATTTCCAAAAGCTTTAAAAGTGCTTTTGAGAAACAGACTCTTTCCCCGAAATTTCTCAAAAGGCACGCCCGTCGACATGGCCTCGATATTCGGTAAGAAATTATAATCTTCTAATTAATATTATCTAAAATTCTAATTGATGCACAAAGAAACATCGATATAATTGTTTTTAATTTCGAATTACGAGTATTTTATTTAATAAATTTTAAAAATTAATGTCTTACTTCACGTGATATTTACAACAACAAACTTATTATAGCCGTAATGAAGAACCAAATAAACCCTAAATTTAATGGGACATATCATTGTTCTAACTTTATATTTTATTTCCTTTTCAAACTCCATCTTTTCCTGCCAATATATGTTCATTTTTCCTCCGTTTATTTTACTTTAAAAAGAACGATGGTATTGATGAAATAATAACCACACACTCAAATCTGCATAAATTCACCCGAAATAATAATTATAATAATAAAATAAAATAAAAATCCATATATTTGTGGATCCAAAAAAGAAAGAGAATATAAGTAACGCATAAGTTTCCAAATATATATATTTATAATTATTGAGGTGGTACAATTAAATATGATTATCTAAGTTAGAATTCACAATTTTTTGTGTTTATCTTGCTTCAATTGTATTAAATTTAAAAAATATATACAAATAAAAGAAACATTAAAAAACTGAAAATAACCTAATTATTTGTGGAAAAAACTATAATGAGGAGGCTGACGAGGAGCCGAATGAAGATCCCGGATCAAGGTTCCATGTCCTTATGGGAATTAAAAACCTCAAACATTATTCAAATCAATTTAAGGTAACTATGCACAAAATTACTAAATATAAATAAGAAATGTTTATAAATTTAAAATAAAAATAATTTATATAAATAAAAAATAAATGTTATATGACTATATTATACATTAAAATTTATTATGTCATGTTTTAGGTTGGTACCGTCGGTTTCAAAAATTCGACCCTATGATATTGATCGATTCACGATTTTACCCGAAAAATATGCTTACCCTAGTTAGAAGACCTCCAAATACTTAGTTTTACAATCTACATTCGACTTATTACAACAAATAAGCCTATTCATGCATTCTTATCTAGCCGACTTGTCATTAGACCGAATAATAATACCAGCTAATTTCGTGGTAACCATGAGTCCTCCCCTCTACTAACACTCGAACAACCTCTGCGTGCATCCCGTCCAAATCCTCCTCAATCCAACCCAAACCCATCTCTTGCTCCTCACTGTTACTCGGCCTTGGAAGAATCGCGGCTACTTTCGCACCTTTCAACACCACCCCGCTTGATAACTCGACCACAGGAGCATACTACTCCCACATCCTTATGTCGGCGGGGAGCATCCTCATAGGCTCCTTTCTCCGCTCTTTGAGCTGATCCCTATCCATGAGGAGCACCCCCTGACCATCTGCGTCGGTCACCGCCAGGCTCTCGAGTTTCATGAGCTCCACTATGATTGGCCAGAGCGTACGTTGCCGTCGGGAGACGGCTGACAGGGAGGATATCGTCAAGGTCTTGCAGAGTTTAGTACGCAGGGAGTCAGGGATGGCATCCTTTTCTGCCGTGACGGCACACGGACAGCCCATCCTTGGCGAGGGGGAGGAGGTAGCGGCAGCAGTGAGAATGAGGCAGCGTTTGAGGGAGGAGCCAAAGTGAGCACGCCAGCTGAGGAGGGTGGAGGAGTCATCGCCAAGGCATAGGTCGCCGAAGGGGAAGACGACGCGGAGTGCGCGAAGGCAGGGGAAATTCTTGATGACGTGTGGCCGGGTGAAGGGGGGAGCAGCAGAGAGGGAGAGGGAGGGAGAAGAGTTAAAGAAGCCATGGGGGTGGAGGAGGACGAGGAGGTCGGAGACCAGCTTACAGGGGTGGGTTTTGTCCGGAGAAGATGGAGAGGGGGAGAAAACTTTTACAGTAAGAGAGAAAGGACTGCAAGAAAAGTCATCAAAGATTTCCCAAAATCCATAGCCTTCCATATCTCATCAATATATTTTGGACCCCATATTTAGTTAAAATCAAATTCATCATACTCTAAATCAATACTTACTCCTAATCCAAAAATGAACCAAACAACCTTTGTGAGATGTGGTTGAAACCCACTAATAATTTGCCGTGTCAAATAGATATTGCATACTATTCTCATCAGAAAATTCTTTATATATGTTACAAAAGAAGTTCTAACGAAAAATATATTTAATGAAATATGTTATTGCGAATTTTAAAAATTAATTTCTCGGACCAAAACTTGTTAGGAACAAATCAACCCCAAATTTGATGGGACATGTCATTATTTTGACTTTATATTTTATTTCCTTTTCCAAAAAACTCCATCTTTTCCTGCCAATCTCTTCCTTCTCCTCCTTTTATTTTACTTTAAAAAGAATGATGGCGATGATGAGATAATAATAACCACACACTCAAAATCCACAGAAATAATAAAATAAAATAAGTGAAAGGATATATTTACAAAAAAGAAAGAGAATATAAGGTAACACATATATAATTTCGTAAATAGATAAGATAGCAATAAGACGACAAATCCAAATCAAAGAAAGCCTAAAAAAAGGGTTTTGTGTCAGATCATCTTAAATATTCATCATTCCTTTTCTCGAAGGAAGTCTATTAGATTACGTCAATCTCAAAATATATTAAACTCAGATCGAGAGAGGCGTGTAATTATATAATTTTTGTGGGTCAACCCGGCAGATCAGAATTCATATATCTCTCTTACTTTTCTATATAAGTAGTGTCAGTTCCATCTCCCCGCTACACATATTCATCTGCTTCTGCTGCGGTTGTCTGACTCCCCAGTTCTTTCTCGACGGCGTGGGGGGGTTATTCGGAGCTCGTTTTCTTCTGGGTTTGGTTCTTTCCTTCCACTAGTGGGAATTTTGGGAAAAGTTGTTTGATTTTTTTTTGTTGGGTATGTTTATGGTTTGTCGTGGCGTACTGGGTTGATTCTGGTTTCTTCTGGGTCGTAATGGAAGATTGGGGGGGCAGGGGTTAGATAGCGAAATGAGTCCCTTTCTAGAGTGCTGTTCGTTTTTTAGTTCTTGGGTGAGTTCACCCACGGAGGTTTTGATGTGATTCGCCTGCGGGTTTGTCGTGTTCGTTGTTCGAATAGGGTCGCGGAGTGCTAGCTGGCTTCCGTCGGGATTGGATTACAAAAGGTTTGGATACCTGTCTGTTGTTTGTTCCTGGTTGAGTCGGCACGAACTGCTCTTTTTTATATTTGGCTGATGTGTTGAGTATGAAGGATCCAAGAGGTGATGGTAAAAGAGCGGGGCTTTGAGGTAGACTGCTGCGATATTTTGAATCGAGATAGTTGGCGGAGTTGCAGCGTGTTCTTGCGTTTGTCCGGGTGGTAGAGTTTCCCCAGTAATCTTATGAGATTCTCGGTTTTTCGTTTCCAGGAAACTCTGGTGGCTGCAGGAGTTTGGAATTTAGATGGAGGGCGGACACGGGAAAGCTGACAGGACAGAATTCACAGAGTGCTGGCGCACGACATGGAAGACGCCTTACATCATGAGGCTGGCTCTCTCTGCGGGTCTTGGCGGACTGTTGTTCGGTTATGACACGGGTAATTAGCCGGTTGATCAGGCATCCAGTCTTGGATTTCCAGAGCTTCGATTGGTCTGTCTGTAGAACTCTGCTGATGGATTCATGTTGCTGCAGGTGTCATATCCGGAGCTTTGCTGTACATCAAGGAAGATTTCCAGGAAGTGAACAAGAAGACATGGCTTCAGGTAAGGGCTCCACGAAACCATCTCGGTCACACTCGAATATCTGACAATTTCTAGTGTGACTAAGCCTGTTGTTTATCCTGATTGTAGGAAACCATTGTAAGCATGGCCGTTGCCGGTGCTATTTTTGGGGCTGCTATTGGTGGATGGATTAATGACAGATTTGGTCGGAAGATGTCAATCCTGCTGGCCGATATTGTATTCTTCGTCGGTGCTATAGTCATGGCTGCTGCTCCGGCTCCCTGGGTGATCATCGTCGGCAGGATTTTGGTCGGGTTGGGTGTTGGAATGGCTTCAATGACCTCACCTCTTTATATCTCGGAAGCTTCCCCTGCTAGAATTAGGGGCGCACTCGTCAGCACCAACGGTTTGCTCATTACAGGCGGCCAGTTTTTGGCTTACCTTATCAACCTCGCCTTCACTCATGTAACATTCATTCGAGCCGACCTTCCCTTTTGGATTTTCCCTCATCTCGTTTTTCTCTGCCTGAAAACTCCATTTCTCCTTCGTCTGTTTCAGCTAACGGGGACTTGGCGCTGGATGCTTGGTATTGCGGGATTACCCGCACTTGTTCAGTTCATTCTCATGTTGTCTCTCCCAGAATCTCCTAGGTGGCTTTATCGACAAGGAAAGGTCGACGAAGCAAGGAGCATCCTGGAGAAAATCTATCAGCCAAACGAGGTTGAGGATGAGATGCAGGCTTTGCACGAGTCAGTTGAAGCCGAGAAGGCAGACGAGAGAGCTACTGGAGAAAACATATTTGCCAAAGTGAAGGGTGCCTTCAGCAATCAGGTAGTCCGCAGGGGACTGTACGCCGGGATCACGGTGCAAGTGGCTCAGCAGTTTGTGGGCATCAACACGGTCATGTACTATAGCCCGACGATAGTACAGTTTGCCGGTTTTGCTTCGAACAAGACTGCTCTGGCTCTATCGTTGATCACTTCCGGTCTCAATGCCATTGGGTCCATCGTTAGCATGTGTTTCGTGGACAGGTACGGCAGGAGAAGGCTGATGATCATCTCCATGTTCGGGATCATCACCTGCCTGGTCGTTTTGTCGGCTGTGTTTTGGCAGGCATCCCTACATGCCCCTGCAATCAGCCAGATCGAGTCTACACACTTTGGAACAAACATGACCTGCCCAGCTTACACATCTGTAGCATCTACGTCTTCGTGGAATTGCATGACTTGCTTGAAAGCGAAGTGTGCGTTCTGCGCCGACGGCTCAAATCAAGTAAGGCTTAATTCCTTGTACCGTGGTTAGATAATGATTCTTTCCGACGCTGGAACTAACTTATACATTCGTTTCCTTTGAGCAGTATCACCCGGGAGCATGCTTGGCATCCACCACCAGCATCAGGGGCATGTGCCGCGGAGAAGGCCGGACATGGTTCCAGAACGGCTGCCCAAGCAAGTTCGGGTTCCTTGCAGTCGTCCTCCTGGGGCTCTACATCATCTCCTACTCCCCAGGGATGGGGACCGTGCCATGGATCGTCAACTCGGAGATATACCCTCTGAGGTATAGAGGGATAGGGGGAGGAATCGCGGCAGTATCAAACTGGTGCTCAAACCTGATAGTGAGCGAGACATTCCTGACCCTAACACAAGCACTGGGATCCGCGGGGACATTCCTACTGTTCGCGGGGTTCTCGCTGATTGGCCTTGTCTTCATCTACTTCCTGGTGCCGGAGACGAAGGGGCTCCAATTCGAGGAAGTCGAGAAGATGCTGGAGGATGGTCACAGGCCCAAGTTCCTCAGGAGAAAGGCGGCCGACGGCTCCACTAAGGTTGTCGGATAGTCCAGTCAAGCCAGTCAGGTCTAGTTCCTCTTTATTGCGTCCATTACTTGAAAACATTTACAGCTAATGCAAATCACTGCAATTCATAGGAATGCTTAGGCTCCAAACATTTACAGCTAACCACTACATCCGTAGGTGATTGAAAATGGCAACTCCCTCAATAGTAAGAAAATAGAAAAGATCCAAAAACAGTGAAGCGAAAAACAACATTGGCCAAGCTCCGGATCCCGGAGTGGCAACAAAAACAAGTTTACACAACGATTCCAATTGGGAGACGAGAGCTGGGATTGGCAAGTGGGTGCTGCCCATTACATTCACAGAGGCATTAGGCAAACCAGAGTAAGGATCAAATGGCCCAGAATCAACAGCAACAGCAGTCCAGTCAAAGGGCGCAAGCCGTGTTCTGCTTCCAAACATTTGTCCCCGTCTTGAGGGCATAGACCAACGGCTTTATGGCGCCGTCTTGGGGGATTGCCGGCTTATTATCCTCATAGAGGGACAAATTCAGCAGGGCGGTCACAGAGTGCTCCTGAATGAGCGGGTCTGGCGACTTGAGTAGCCCAACTATAAATATGGGTGGGTTCTCTCATGTTGCTATTCTAACACTCCCCCTCAGCACCGGTTTAATCATTTTGTCATGTCAAGTTATACTTGAAACTCTTTGTGCTTACTTGCGTTAAGTACTCATCGGCTGGTCTTCAGTAATGATATATTATAAGTTGATATCTCCTTATAATATCTTTTCTCGTAAAAAGTGATATTATACCTCCACATGTTTAGTTCGAGTGTGAAATACCGGGTTTTTCGTTAGCTAGATAGAAGAACGATTATCGCATGATAGAGGTGCCGCATAGTTAATTTCTAATGAAAATCTTGCATGAGTTGCATTAGCCATGTAGTTTCTTAGGTTGCTGTAGCTGTAGCGATATTGTGGTTGAGAGCGATATTGTTGATTTTCGCTTACTACACCACAATATTACTCGCCCGCAATACTGAAAACGTACCATGTGGTTGATCTTACCACAATATCAGCAAGTTTACAATCTCCTTCTCTTTTATACCGCACCCCATAGTTCAACGTTTTTTTGATGTACCTCAATATTCATCGGACCGCTTCGAGATGGGGCTTTTTTGGTGATTGCGTAAATCTACTTACCAGTCCGACTGCATAAGAGATGTATGGCCTTGTATGTGTAAGGTAGATTAGACTTCCTACCAGGTGACGGTACATTGTTGGCTCTTCAAGATTTTTGCCTTCGTTTACACCGAGCTTCGTTTGCCTTCAGTCCGTATAGCACTTTTCTCAGCTTGCAGGCGTAGTTGGGATGTTTCTAATCTGAAAAACCCTAGGGTTGTTCCATGAAGATTGATCGATCTAACTATCCTTGTAGAAAAGCATTCTTCACGTCCAACTTCCATAGTTTCCAATACTTGCTTGTAGCTAGAGCAAGCAGAACTCGAATAGTAGTTAGCTTTGCAATTGGACTGAAGGTCTCGTCATAGTCCGAACTGTATTTATATGAGAACCCGTGAGCGACGAGTCTTGTCTTGTATCTCTCTATTGAGCCATCTGGATGAGTCTTAACCTCGTATACCCACTGGCAGGATATGTCTTATCTCGCTAGGTCTAATAACTAATTCGAAGTTTTATTTTCTTCTAATGTTCAAATCTCTTCCCAAATTGCTTATTGCCACTGTTTATGTCGCGATACTTCTTCATATGTGGATGGCTCTTGTGGATCGACATCTTCTGCAAAGGCAACATCTACATATCGTGTTTGAGGTCCTCGTTATCTTGTGGACCTCCTCAGTGGCGTTGTTATGTCGTTGGCTCCATTTTCAACTACTTCTTCTTCATAAGACCTTTGGTATACTCTAGTTTGCCAAGGTCTCTCTTCTATTGTACTAGTGTCCCTTGTTGCAATGGGACCTTCTTATGTCTCCTCAACAGCTGGTTTTAGGGTTACTTCACCCCCTGCTTCAATTAAGTTTTTTCTTCTAGTTCTTTTGAAAGCGACCACCAAGAAGTTGTTTATTAAAAACAACGTTCCTTGATACAATGCACTTGTTGGTTGTAGGATCACAGCATCTTCATCCTTTTCTCTCTATGTTGTATCCTACAAAGAAGCACTTGGTCGCCTTCTTATCGAACTTACAAAGGCACACACACCCGAAGACGATAAAGTGACTAACTGTTGGTTTCATCTTGAGGTAGCTTGTTTGCAACATCTGCAGCCATCTTCATACACTCTACCTAATATCTTTCGGGGACGTTCGTTGCATGATGCATACTTCTACAAACTTCTACAATGTGTCTATTCTTTTTTTCTACCACACCATTTTGTTGTGGCGTGTAAGGGCATGTCAATTGTCTTCTCATATTGGACTCTTGAGGTATTCTGCAAACTCACGTGAGGTGTCTTCTCCTCCGTTATCTGTATGGAGACAACTTCATCTTCTTTTGTAGATCACTCTCTGCCATACTTCTGAACTCTTTGAACTTCTGTAGAGCCTCCATCTTCTCTTTCATGAAGTATATTCAAACATACCTCGTGTAGTCGTCGATAAAGGTCAGCATGTATCTGTAACCACCTATTGATGGATGTTTCACTAGACCGAACATATTGGAGTGAACCGGCTGGAGTAGTTTATCTGCCCTATACTTGGACTCCCCGTACGATAATTGATGTTTTTTACCGTATTGACAGCATGCGCAAATATTTTCGACGTTCACCTCTAGTTACGGAAGGCTCTTTTGCATTTACTCATACCTTCAATTTGTAGTAGCCACGTGTCCAAGTATCTCATGCCATAGGTATGTCGTTTCATTTTTCTTCACTTTATCTATGTATGCTGATTCTGGAGACATGACATAGATATAGTTGATCTTCCGCCCTTCCATGAACGGTATCTTTGAAAACTTTAGCCCATGGTAGACCTTGACATCATCGAGCCCGAACATACAAAATCATCGGGGGCTGTCAGTTAGGATACTGACAGAATATTTTTCTTTATTCTAGGGACGTGCTAGGACATGATCTTATGTTATCTCTCATTTGCAATATTATTTGTTTTGGGTCTTATCATTTATTTTGAAATTTAGGTGTGTTTGATATAATTTAACAGTGAGATACGATGCACACCATGGGTTAAGTTCTTGTATTATGATACATACATGTTAACGATTCTGGCTTCCATTTTAACGACTTACATTACCAAAGAATGATTTCAGACGCAAACCACACTCATCGACTTCTCGATGCAAGTTAACGAGAGTGCGATGCTCAGAGAAATGGAAGGTGAGATCTTCTTCTGCATTGTTATCTAATTTTGATCTGTTTCCAATTTTGCAGATGTTAATCTCGCTCATTGGGTTGTTTCATCTCTATTTTCTTGGTTCAAGGCTAGACGGGCTCTCGCTCTGATACCATATATAAACCTACCACTATGAGCGAGATTAAACAACCCCATGAGCAAAGTTTGAACCCAGGTTTGAACCAAAAGGGCTCTTTGGCCTCTTATCGTATTTTAGAATCTTTGCATGTACAAAGTTTGAACCCGGTATTGCTCTGATACCATATAAAAATGTTATTGTTTTTTTCATGCATCGATCGACGAGGAGGAGGTTGTCGTGCTTAATTTGGTATTTCACCGATTCTCTTCGAAAGCAAAGAAGATTAATAAGAATCTAGACGAGCTAGAAATGGCAAAATAGTTTAAATATTGGAGGTATGCTTATCTCGAAAGAAGTGGAAAAGAATTCACGAAATGATCGAGATCCGACTATGACGACGGAGGATGATGATCATGGGAAATCAACAACTTTGGAAATGGTGTTAAGGGGGGCTTACACACTCGACGATCGAATAGGTGGATCTATTTTGCGTGCTGAAAATGAGATGGCCAAGGGATTGGACCGATCACCGAGTTTAGGCACAACGGCGAACGTGCATTGCATGACGGGGTCCAGCAGGACGACGGGCTATTCATCAAGGTGACACCATTGTGAACCATCATCAACTACCTTTAAATCTCTAAATCAAATATCTTAATCCAATTATAAATCAAACCTCTTAATGCGCATTCGGGCTATTCAATGCTTAGATATTTGATTTAGGAAATTCAATTATAAATGATAAACTCATAATCATAATTAATCAGGCCTCTCAAAAACTCAAATCATATTTAAGAAAAAAATTGATGGGAAGACAATTTGTGAAGATTTTGTATTCCTCACGGGTCAACTTTTCCAATTGATGAATTTAATTGAATTTAAGCTAAAAATCTAGTTTATGATATATCGAAAAGTCAGAGCATATATTAGGATAGATTTTGATGTTGAGTTGAAATCAAATTCATAAAATCAAAACCTTACTCTAAATCAATATTTACTCCTAATCTAACAAGAAGAAAAGCTTTATTGAGATGTCATTTAAAACAACTAATAATTTGTTGATTTTTTTCAGAAAATCCTCATTTGATACCGACATGTTATTATTCTAAATATAAAATTTTTTTACTTTGAAAAGGACGATATTTGATGAGATAATAACCAAACCACCCCAAATACACAAAGAAATAAAATTAAAATAAAATAAAAAATGAAATGTTATTATATATTTTTGTAGGAGGATATATCACAAAAGAGAGAGGCATTACTTTATGGGAAAGGCCAATTCCTCTCTCTAAGTTATTAGTTTTTTTTTTTTTCCTTTTCCTTTCAAAAGTCGATAGAATGCTAGAGATTGGGACAATCGAATTTGTCCATAAATAATTAAATGTAATATTTATTTACCCATTAAAAAATAACTACTTAATCATAAATCACACAAAGGAAATGAATTTGTCCAAGTTTTAAAAGGTCAATAATGGGAACATTTTTGGGTCATCCACAATTTGACATAATATCGAATTTGGGTTATGGATGGTTTGATTTAGAGGCTAGTTTTGCGTCACCTGGTCTCAATCTCACCAACCCAATTAGCTTTTAAATAATTAAGTTGTAACAAAAGAAACTTGTAAGAAAGGAAATTGGGGTTGTGACTTGTGAGTCATACCAAAAGTCTACATGTGGCTGAAATCACATCCCCCTAAATTTACTTTACTAATTGTACACGCAACATTTAAATAAAAGAACGCCCTCCCTCAATCTATACTAAAAATATTTAGGGTTTTAAACTCGCATTCAGTAATTTCGGTGGAAGTATTTCGATCGGCGTACAGTACGATGACGTGACGTAACGAACGAGTCAGGAATCACGTTACATGCGTAAAACCACTTACTTATTCCATTAAGTTTGATGAACGATGAAATTTGGTGGTATATATTTGCATTATGATGAATATAACCTACAAGTAGTAGTCAATCTTCTGGTTTTGTTCTTTTGGGTGACGCATGCATATACGTCACCATGACGTGTAAGAAATATCGATTATCTTCTATCATGTCCCAAGTCTTCGATAATGATATGAATCCGCGATTTCAGGTGATGGTCAGTTTCAACAGCAACAGTGATTTTGACACACTTTGTCCGAATTATAAGGGGGGAGGGAGCCAAGGGGGTCGTTTTCATGATGCAAAAACCTACGCCCATGCAAACATTATGGATTATTATTACACAACGTTTCTTCGATCAAAAGGCTTATTATAATAGATGAATCTGGGGTTGCACGAGTCGACATGGTCAGCATGTTTTGAGGGTGAGGCTGTCCGAATGGATTCGGTGTTGACCTTCTGGCACATCTAAGTCACTCATTTGGTTCGTATTCGTGGCTCAAATAGTCCAGCCAGCCAACCAACCAACCAACCGGACATAAACCTAAAAAACTAAACCTCTCAAACCTTCTTCCAACTCCCAATGCAAAACCCCAAGTCGCTTTTTTGTCCCGACCAACTTCACTTTTGACCCCCCACTGGCGATGATGTACGTTGAACCACAACACGGAGAGATCGGAAGTCGAACCACCCAATTTGATTATCGAACATGTTTTATGTAACCAATACGTAGAAATATTAAGAATTTGTCATAATATACGAGGAGGATCATGTAATGAGAGCCTCATGCAAAATGCACTCGGTCCACATGATAAATCCCATGCCTCTTATTTCCACGGAGCAGGTACCGAAAATACCGAGTTTTGTTCCTATGTACGGTCCATTATAAGGAGGAATTCGTCGAATAAGATGTTTTATTTTGGTATTCGCTGAACGCCCCGAGTCGCGATCAGAAAACGTGATTTATACAGGAAAGGGAACCGAGATTCGCAGCCTCGTGTTATCGCAACATTCTCCTGACTTTCTATGAAGAATGGAGGACTAGGTATTAACTTCTGCAATTAGGCCATCCCGAATTCTAGCTTAACCTTTATTTGTTTAATCCGGGAGATGGAGTTGAAAACTGAGCAAACACACCACCCAAAAGTTTGGCCATCAGGTTCTGGCCAACTCTTTCTCTGGTCCTCCTTCTTACAGTTGACTCCCCCCTCTAGGACAAGATCATGCCATGAACATTTGCCCAAAAATTGAGGCACAAAAAGATGATGGGCAGTTGGGATTTTTCCCTTTTTCTTTGAGATTATCATTTAAGAGTCCTCCCAATCCAATGAAAATGAGAAACTTATTTGGATCAACATCATCCCCACCATGTGGAGAGGCTGGTGAAGCTCAAGAGCTCTAAGAATAAGATTTTTGAAGAACACACCAACAGAAGAGGAACAAAAAGAGTTGATATCTACCATGTACCTACTTCTTATTAAGATTTTATTTCTCAGGCGGATGATCTGTCGCAACGAACGAATAAGAAATTATTACATGTTAGAAAAAATAATGCAATCTCTTATTTCTGATTTGATCACATGAAGGTGAATAGTAAAGAGAAATGGAGGCCACCAAACAACACCTAACCCACCCCCCCAACCCTCACCCTTTTTTATATCAAGACATCTTCTTAAACCCAGCCTTCATTCGTTTCAAAGGTTGTCTCCATATGTTACATTTTCTTCCTTGTTTTCCTGAAACAATGAAGCTTAGCTCCTCCAGCATCAGGTTCTTGCTGATGTTATGTTCGTGCGCGGTTCTTGCGATCTCGCCATGCTACGCGCAGTCCTGTGCGAGCTACGCGTTTTCTAATAACCAGGTGTTCAGCTCCTGTACCGATCTCCCGTACCTTAACTCTTACCTTCACTGGACCTACGACGCATCTGCTGGTAAGGCCCGGATCGCGTACAGGCATGGTTCCGTCGACGCGTCGAGATGGGTCGCCTGGGCGATCAACCCCACTGGGAGTGGGATGCAGGGGGCACAGGCTCTCGTGGCTTACCAGCAGTCCGATGGTTCGATGAGGGCGTACACATCGCCCATCAGTGGGTACCAGACGCAGTTGCAGGAAGGGAACCTGAGCTTCAACGTGTCGAACCTGTCGGCGACTTTTGCTAACAACGAGATGATTATCTTCGCAACTGTTACGCCCCCGAGCGGTAATATCAATCAGGTTTGGCAGGATGGGCCAGTCTCCAGCGGGAGTCCTGGAATCCACGCCACCACGGGAGCCAATATCCAATCGAAAGGGACGTTGAATCTGGCTTCTGGTGTGATATCTGGTGGCGGTGGTGGTGCTGGTGGAAACTCCAAATTGAGGCGGAGAAATGTAAGTTCAGAGCAATTTCTTACAAGAACGAGGTTCCTTTCTGCTCATGTGTTTCCTTACTGGCTTCCATGACCGTACGATATTCAGATTCACGGGATTCTGAACGTGGTGAGCTGGGGAATCTTGATGCCTCTCGGTGCCATGATCGCACGGTACATGAGGGTGTTCAAAGCTGCAGATCCTGCCTGGTTCTACCTTCATGTCGGCTGCCAGTTCTCAGCCTATGTTGTTGGTGTTGCTGGTTGGGGAACCGGACTTAAACTCGGCAGCGAGTCTGCAGGAATTACATTCAGCGCACACAGGAACATTGGCATCGCCCTTTTCTGTCTCGGCACGCTTCAGGTGGGCATACATCCTTAGTTTCCATCAATCTGGAATGATTCTACAGTCAGTTTCCTGACCAGTCTAATCTCAAATACGACGTTTCAGGTGTTTGCTCTGCTACTGAGGCCGAAGAAGGAGCACAAGTACAGAATCTACTGGAATGTCTACCACCACTCCGTGGGATACGCCGTGATCGTACTGAGCATCGTGAACATATTCAAAGGATTCAGCATCCTGAACCCGAACCACAAGTGGAAGGACGCATACATCGGAGTCATCATCGCATTGGCCTGCAATGCAGTCGTATGGGAAGCATATACATGGTACATCGCCGCTAAGAGGAAGAAGGCAGAGAGAACCGAGAAGACGCCCCACAACGTCAATGGAAGCAATGGCTACAGTGGTTATGGCACCAGGACACACCACAACATCTAGACTGCTCGGTTTTCCGGGCAGCTTTCATCCATCTGTATCCGTCCTAAGGTCATGTTAGCAGGGGACTCATCATTATCCGATGTATAGGTAGGTACTTGGATGAAAAGCATATCGCACTACCTCGTCGGATCGAGGGGGTTATACTAGGACTTGGGTAGTTTGTTTGATTCTTTCACAGCTTTTCCTTGTTTTGTTCAATTGTCCGAACACGGCTCCCAAGCTTTCTTGGGAACATTGTTCCTGTTTTGGGATCTCATGTTTAATACATACTACTACCTTCTTTGTCTGAATCAATAACCTTACCTCTCTACATAAAACACATGATGAGAAGTCTGAATCTTATATGGGGATAGTCAATACTACCAGATACATCAGACGGGATTGACATCGCCTCGTCTCGAGAGCTTCAGTGTAGGGCTAAGTAGTTGTAGTTTGAAAAATAGCAATAGGAGACTTATGGACCTCCACCGGGTCAATAAATGGCTATACCCTTTTCTAGAGCGTAATTGCAGCAAGTAATCTGGATGTGCAAGAAAGCTTACTAGGGTGTTTATCAATGGATTGATGGCACTTTCAAGACTTCTAGCCAGGTAGGTAGGTGGTTAGGTCATTCCTCTTGCCCCATAGCCTCCACAAATGCATCCCTAAGTAGAGGGTTCGAAGCGGCCACGCGTTGGGAGGTGATGTCAAAATCCTTACCAGAGCTGATTGAGGAAAAGATTAACCACAATTAGGATAACCACATCATCAAGAAAGCCCATGAAATACATGCAAGTTTGAGATTAAGGTCCCAATTCTGGGTCCCACTCGGGCATGTGGTTGAAATTGGTTGAGCAAAAAGTTACTTAGACTAAATAAGACTTCATTGTGGACAATATAGAAATAAAATTGTAATTAAGTTCTGAGAAGGCCTGCGGGGACGTACGGGTCGAAAACAAGTCCTCCGGCTTCTTTGACAATCACGGCGCCTCCAGCCACATCCCTGAATGAGAGAACAAAATCATCAGATCGTATCATTTGTGGTTGAGAAAATTGGCCTAAGAAATGAAAGCATACCAAGGTCCTCCGAAACCAGTTTCGTAAAACAAATCAAGCCGCCCACAAGCGATTCCGCAGAGGTTTAGCGCACAAGATCCACTCATGCGAAGGGACCTCACCTGAACATCAACAGAAGCTCATCAGAGGTTCCAGGGCAGAAATAATTCTACAGCTTAGTCTGAAATAAAATAATGTGCTATACCTTAAACAGCAAGCTGTTGATTCTGTTTGTAGTCTCATCCAACGTTGCCTTATCACGTTTTGTGCCAGCCTGTAATTTTGGTAAAAAAAGGTTAGGATATCACTTGTCTCTGGCTTGAAGGAAGTTTAGTTTCATAAACTCTAACTGAAAGGAAATAACAGGACTTTTGCATTGCTTAGAAGAAATTATCACGTTTCATACCTCAGTAGCAAGAAGAGACTTCACAAGTTCAGACTGGGATGAAACTGGGATTTTCACAGAAAACAAGATCTCAAATTTTGTAACCATATTGTAATGTCGGTAGATATCAGGAACCCAGAAAAACAAATGCACTCACCTTTGATTGGGTTTCCATTGAGATGAGCACCTTGCCCCAGAACGCCAGTAAAAAGCTACAAAAGCAGGATGACAAGCAGAAGTTCAACAAAGTATACCACATCTGCTCAAGCTGTCAAGTGGATATAAAAAGCAAATAAAGGGTTCCAATAAAAAGTGATGCAAATTTTGGGCTAATCATTGGCCTGCTCGTCACAAATCTAGGACCGTCTTATGAACAAATAACATATGCAGTCAATAGACTAACCATAGACATGCACACCCTGGACTACATTACTGCAAGTAATCGATGAATCATGGTCTAATCGGACAGCTTTTATCTACACAACCAACTCATTCCAGATTATAAGACCTCAGTATATTGCATTTCTCTGAAATTTTAGCATATCAATGGCTCAGAAAGTACATAGGGACCAGCCAACAAACATCTCTACACCGTGAACTGCAATCCTACGGCTGCTTTGGCATCAACTACGTGAGGAAACAGAACCATGTTTGTCTTTTTTAAAAAATTAATAGCGTCCATCTAGTCCCTTTAAATGGTTAATCACAAGAGAATTCTTACCTCATTCATTATGGGATTATACACAACACCAACAGTAGGGATTTTCCTTCTTGTAAGCCCAATGGAGATGCAAACAAAAGGAAACCTGCAATGAGACATCAATTTAGTTGTGCTAATTATTCTCGAGATTACCACAAAAAGGTTGTTGTAACATTGACCTAATCTTACCCATGGACAAAGTTAGTTGTTCCATCGAGAGGATCTACTATCCATGTCGGTTCGTCCGTCAGCTCTGAGTTACCACCAGCAGCTGTGGTCTCTTCGCCAATGAACTGCAGTAACACCATAGGCAACAATTGGGTAATTATGAAGACAACGATCATAGAATAAACAATCAACTAACTAAGAAGGATGAGCATTCACCTTATGTTCCGGGTAGTGCTTCTTCAGATAGTTAAATATGAGATCTTCACATGCTTTATCAGTTTCGGTGACTAAATCCACCTACACCAGTTATAACAAGAGGTCATAAAAGGCACCAGAGGTTACAGCATGAAGGTATACTACACATTGGATATGCATAGACTGTTCATTAATCCAACAGTAAAACATAACACTATCGAACAATACCACACTAGCACTCCCAGCTTATCACTATCCACCACAAAATCTAGAGGAAATGACTGCTCGTCCTATAAAAAATCTAAAAGTTCCTGGAGTTTGACATCAGAAGGCCAACCCAAATTGTAAATACGACGTGCCAGATTACTGTTTCTCAATATCACAAACCACTAATGAATCAACCGGAAAGGCAAACGATTTAATAAGCATGGAAGGCGCGATTCGTGATGTGAATTTCAGAACTGGACACAGCACATGCATAACTGCATTTTTCTAAATGAAACATGCAGCTAAAAGGAACACCACTCTTCCCATTATAGAGAAACCGCTGAATTACCAGCCCCTTGTGCTCGACACGCTTAGTCTGATAAAACCCATCACGAATGACCTGCAAATTACCCAAACAAAGCAAATGACGAAACCATACATACCACCAGTTCAACAAATCAAATCAATTTAAAACAAATCGATCACAACAAAAACCTCTCCGGCTTGCTTTGCCGCATCGACCGCGGTAGCCAAGTAACCCGACAGCAAATCTGCATTCCGAATCCCAAATTCCAAACACGTGGGAGGTTCAGCAAATGACCCATTTAGACAAATAACCCAAAGAAAAAAAGGAGCCAAATGGAATTGGATTGAACTGGAAAACTTTCAAAGATCCCACCTTTGTCGGCCATATCTGCTCCCTCGACCCAAGGAAACAATAGTTTTCGTTATTGGGTTGGTGGGGAATGAATCCAGAAGGCTGTTTTTTCCTGTCCTTTTGTAATCACCTCCAAAGATTTTGATTTTGAGGACACGGTCGAAATAAAGACAAAAGACATTTACATGCAGTGGATATATGATGCATATATATATATATATATATGGCAGTTTTATCAATTCAATGTACGGACAAGTAACTTGCCAAATTTGTCTGAGATTTTGTATTAGTTCTGGGCAAATGATTATCTAGAAATGAAATTATTCATCTAATTACTAGTTTTCATGCTAAGAAAATCTAACACATAATTTTTACGTTATATCATATAGTATGCGAATATTTAGCGAAAAGGGACAAAAAGTAGACTGAAATGGGTTAATTCGTATCATCGTCCCAATTTCGACGGACAGCACTTATAATTTAAAAGTAAAGTGAACCTAAATTTTAACATGAAAAAGTATTTTTTTTTTCCCCTTTCTATTAGCATAAGAAATTAACGTCTTATAATTTGAGTTTTGTTCTTAATTATATCATTTGGCGGAAATCATGCGCCTTTAATGTTTTTTTTGCCTTTAAAATTATTTTTTTTAAAATGAGGGAATGCCTTTGATTTTTTTTTGCCTTTTTTTACATTATTAAATAGAAGTCCACTTTACAAAAGACTGATTTCGATGGGTCGTTATACGAAAATTGAAACTCAACGCGTGATTCGGCGAATTAAGGAACAAATCTCCTTATAATTTAGAACTCGGATCCTAGAAAAATTACCGGAGGACCACAATAGAACATCGATAAAATGTGAGACTAATCTGTAATTTAATAGAATTATAAGGGCGAGAAAATAAAACGAGGGGGCAAACTCGTGAATATGGGGAGGAGGGAGGGGATATTCCCGTCATTTGACAGATAGGACGAGAGGAGGGAGGGAGAGGGAGAGAAAGACAGACAGGCGGACAAAGAAGATAACCTCGTCAGGAAGAGATAGAGAGAGAGAGAGAGAGAAGGAACAGAGGAAGAAGGTTTTTTTTTTTGGAGGAAGCGGCAAGGCTTTGTCCCACCCACAATCTTCACCCCCCCCGAGTTCGAGTTAGTCAGTTAATTCCGTTGTTAACCAACCCAGCATTACCTACAGTCCCTCCCACTACGTCGTTATTTATGAATGCGAGCGCGGGAGTGGCGGCGGCGGGAGGAGGTGGAGGTGGGGCGGTGACCGACCTTGAGATAGCTAGGGGTGTTGAGTCCGTCCTCCGACAGTCGCAGTCCGACCCCAACTCGGTGACGACCCTCAACGGCGTCGTCCGCCAGGTGGAGGCCAAGCTAGGGCTCGACCTCTCCCACAAGGCCGCCTTCATCAGGGACCAGATCGGGTTCCTCCTCCGCTCGCCTCCTAGCGGCAGCAACAATGATGTTTATTCCCCTCACATCCCCAACCCCCAGATGCTTCCCCACCTGCAGCAGCAGCAGCTAGGTCACCCCCCTCAGCATCAGCATCCTTACCATCAGCATCCTCCCTTTCAGCAGTTTTACCAGCCCCAGCCCCAGCCCCAGCATCTCGGGAGTCCTCATTTTGCCCTCCACGCCCCGCAAGATCTAAACTTCAGCCCTCCCCTGCCGCAGCAGCAGCAGCAGCCGCCTCACCCGAAGCCTGCCAAGGCTGCCGCAAAGTCCCGGAACAGCGACAGTAGCGTCGCGTCCAGTTCTCCCAAGGAAAGGTTTGTCCCCATTTGTTGTTGTTTGTTTTCCCATTTTAAATTGGAGCTGTTGGACTGATTGGGTGTTTTAGCTTACTCGTTGTCTTTATCTCGTTTGTTTGTTTGAGTTCCGGAATATCCGCATGATTAACTGGGATTTGGCTTGACTTTGCGAATTACGGGTTGCTTTCATTTAATTTGGGTTCTAGCTAGTAATGTTTAGTAGAAATTGGACATTTGTGGTGTGCAGCGGTTACTTCCCAAGGATGTTTGTGATGTTTCCATTTTGAATTTGTTTGAATCGTCTTAGTTTGTGCTGATGGCAAGACTTTGACGGCCCATTCTGCTCGAGGCATGAAAACCTGCGCTTAATTTACAAAAAAACAATGAAGTAAACAAGGATTAACGAATATGTCCATATTTTAGCTAGCTGATTACAATCTGTGTACCAGGGATTAAGTTTTTATGCCTCAGCCGTGCTCGGTTCAAGGGCATGGTGCCTATTGCATTCTCCGTTGCCCTTGATGGTAATTGGAGGATAAAAAATCATTCCTTTTCGCTTGCACTGAATCTTCTTAAATTGACTTTCCGTTTTCTGATAAACCTGTGTTCTGGGTGTCAGATCTTTGGGGAAAGAGTAGTGTATTAGCAATGAGGTGAAGACTATAGAATTCATTTATCTCGCAGTATCATCACTAGGACAATTATTTTCTTTGAATTGAATTCATACTTCATTGGTCGGATGTTGCTGCAGCACTGCTGGCACAAAGAGAAGAGGAGGTCCAGGGGGTCTGAACAAAGTATGTGGGGTTTCGGTGGAGCTTCAAGCCATTGTGGGTGAACCAGCTATGCCAAGGACTGAGGTGATTACTCCTGCCTTATTTTTGTATCATACTTTCTGTACCAGATCATGTGCTTCAGAATTTCTTGGTGAGAGAGAGATGATTGAAGGGTATCACTTTTGCTTATGGCAGATTGTGAGGCAGCTATGGGTGTACATCAGAAAGAACAACCTCCAAGATCCAAGTAACAAGAGGAAAATCATCTGTGACGACGCACTTCGTGCAGTGTTCGAGACGGATTCCACTGACATGTTCAAGATGAACAAACTGCTTTCCAAGCATATCCACCCACTGGAACCGTCAAGTAGGCGGCGATCGGGCATTCTTTGTCCCAGTTGTGATCTCGCTAAACGTAACTGCCACTGGCACATCACCTGTTTTCTTTTTTATTTTACAGAGGAATCTGGACAGGCCAAAAAAATTAAGGCAGCTCCTGAGTCTCCGGTTGATAATGCTCAACGTGGTTCATCTCCTGTGCTGATATCTGAAGCGCTAGCCAAATTCCTGGAAACAGCTGAAAGAGAGATGCTTCCAGCTGAGGCTCATAAACGGGTCTGGGAGTACATCAAAGTTCACCAACTAGAGGTCTGAAATGCTTCCACCACATCCGATTTTATCAAAATGTCGTCTAGCTTACTTATAAAAGAAAAATGCCGTCTAGCTTTCTGTTATGATACTATGCTGGATGTGATTGTTGCTTGCTGATGTTTCTGGAATACACGCATTTTTCTACTTCCAATACCGGAAGCAGCCCTGCAAAGTTCTGGTCCTCTTTTATGGTTGAATTGGATATATTGAATATGCTTGTCTTTGCTGTCTACTAGTTTGGGCAACTCTTGACTGAACTATTTTAATGATGCAGGATGCCATAAATCCGATGGGCATCAACTGTGATGAGAGGCTGCGTGAACTCCTTGGTTGTGAAAGCATTTCGGCCTTCGGGGTACCTGAGATGCTAGAGCGTCACCACTTTATTAAGTGATTGTGACGACTTTATAGGACAGAAGGTATATCTGTGTTCACCCCTTATTTTAACAGATCCTTGAGTAACCAACCCTACAGATACCCTTGGCTCATATTGAACGCATTGAAAATATGGCAGCTGCATCTGCTGCAGGTGGGAAGATTTGTTGCGGCCAGCCGTATTTTCTATTTATGCCGGAAGTGTTAGTGAACCAATTAGGTACTGCGGATTAACCGAACAGGGGTAGGTCTTGTTAGTCTTTTCCTTGTATCGATCCTTTTGCACATTGTAGGTTGAGGGTGGGTATGTGCCTGTGGCTAGTTCCCAGTAGAGTATGGAGAGTAGCTTCTGTTTAGGTTGTCTGGAACCTCTTGAGATCATTGTCTAATGTGTTGAATTTGATTATATGCCGTATCCCGAAACTTTGATCTATGGATGCATTTCTGTGGGGCTTTAGCATGTGAGAGATTGGCAAAGAGCAGACCTTTTACCTGCTCAACAACTCCCAGAAACTCAGATTCTGTTCTTTGCTTAGGTGGTCTGCAAAATGATGTCAAACCAACCTTGCCAGATCATTCATGGATTCATGATGATGAGTCAAAATACCATTAGTAACTTATTCTGCTACTCCTCCGTTGTTCAGTGTTTTGGGAATCATATGTCGAATCATCCTAACAAGCTCGATCGATATGACGGTACGAACAACCAAGGTCAGACAAAAACTATGTTGCCTGTACATACCCAAGTTGCGTCCTCAATATCTAATTCCCTGAGAATATATCTGAAAGCCTAATCAAAGCTACAGATGAAGAAAAAGCAAATTCTCTCGATGAGATATCAAGAACAAAAGGGAAGACCTTTATTCCAATATACTCTTCATCTTTATGAGCAATGGCACATAACATGAAGAACCCCACTTCAAGGCAAAAGACAAAGATGCTCTCTCTCTCTCTATTGGCCCCCACTGTTCAATAAAGTTGACGACAACCCAGAATTTTTAATACATTGATTTAGAGAAAAGGTGAGCCATGTGGTTTACTTGTCTTCGTTCTTGTCAGAGATGCCATTGGAAATGGCAAGCCAAGCCCCTAATCACATGGCACCAAAATTTAGGGAATTCTTCAAATGTCATTTCTTCAATTCTATGCCTTGAGCTAGAGGGGGATGGAATGTAATGTAACATGGGAGAAAAGAAAGGGATCAAATAATCCATAGCCAAAGTTCATGGAGATGATCAAACAAAAGTTGCAGGTAGAGCCTATAAATAGAGACTGAAGTTGTGCTATCCTTTTTCTTCACTACGAACTTGCAAAGGAGCAAAGCAGCACTTCCTACTACTCTTTCTCCCAGCGCCTCCTCCCATCCTTGCATTCTCGCTTCAACATGGCCTCTGCTCAGGTATGTCGGCCTGCCAGCTGTAACGCGTGTCGTAACTTCTCTTGTATCGTTTTACAATTAGAGGTCGATGAGTTTTGCATGTTTTGTTTCACTACGTGCCGTTAAAGTTTTTCGCGATGGTGTCTATGAATCTTAACTTAAACAATCTTGCATGCACATTATATTGGATTCTTTATTCAAGAACGATAACTGGAGCCACAGGTTTCCGCCCCGGAACTCGAGGAAGACGTGAAAGTCGAAGAAGAAGTGCACGACGAGGAATTGGCCAGAGACAGCGAGGTTGAGAAACCAGATGCGACGAAACCGGCTTCAGAAGACAAGGAAGACCCGTTTGAAGCCGAGGACAAAGTTCCAGGAGAGGACGAAGGTGGCCACGGGGGTACAACCGAGGTGCCGACTTACGCAGGAGCGAGAAGTATCGAGGACGACGACGATTTAGTTGCGGAAGGTGAAGTGGCTGGAGATGAAGACTAATATGATGAAAACGAAGAAACCCAGATCATCATGATCACGATGCCGTCGTAATCGGTGCAGTTGTTTGTTGATGGTTGTTTATGGTGGCTTATTAAGCATGTGTTATCTTCTTCTTTTGAACTTTGTTTTTGCATCATCGTGTTGTTGTGATGGTTTGGCTTTGTGCTTGGTGGATTGAATGTTAAAAGGACTCTTCTTGACTTATTATCAATGCCCGGTTCAACACCCGGTTCGGACCGGGCTTGGCAATATCAATTTCCTGTCCGAAAACCGATGGCCCGGGAAGAAAACGACCATGTCGCAGGTTGTCGTCCTAAGCGCCGGAACCCTACTACGAACCAACCCCTCGCTCCCGACCCGTCGAGGCTCGACCCCCTGCCCCTCGGCCCGCCGGGAACGGAGCTGGACGCAGCTCCAGTGGCAGCTCAAATGTGACGGCAGGTTCTCTTGCCTCTTCTCCGGCAATGGCCGCGAGGTAAAGGACAGTTCCTAATACTCTGCATCGGCTGTTTCGTTCCCTGTCGTTAGCTTGGTCGATATCTGGCGTCTCTCCGCCTGTCGGATCGCGTGGATGATTTGCCTGGACGGTTACTTGACGCGGGATTGGGTTGGGTTGCGGTCGAGCTTACTGCTTAGGGGAACTTAATGATAGGATCATTTCCCGCTGTGCGGTTACAGGATTCTTTGGCTATATCGTGGGAATTGGTGACCCACGTTGTTCGCCTCGTGATTGAATTTGAGCCCGCGAGCTATATTTTCGGGAGATTATGTGTTGAGGTGAAGCTTCATTATTTGTCTGCAAGAATAAGGCACCTTGCTTGGTGCTGCTTTCTTAGTAAAGCAACAATGGTGCTCATTTGGTGTTTGTGTGAAATGGGTGTTTCTGGAGATGGGTATTTGTAGTTGAAGAATGAATTTGATTGAAATTCAATGTCAAAAGGTTGTTTTTTCTTGAAGCTACTTGCCGTTGCAGTCTCGATGTAAGAAGCCTTATAGGATGGGTGTTTTGTCTAGATGTCCGGCCCTCTCCTGTAGGAAACTAGACCATCGTGTGGGCATTATCAGATGTACGATTGCAGAAAGAAAGCCTTATCCCCGATGATCTCGCTCTTTCATGAAATTATAAATTGAAATGACAGCAAGAGTCACCAGGCCTCGTTCTTCCTAACACTAGAATAACCATCTCCCTTAGGGTAGTCACAATTATGAGAAATCCTCTTTTGATTTGCTTATTCCAGAACATTTAGTTGTCGAAGTTTCAATTTTTTAGCGTGCTGTTGGGATGGAAGTGGACGGACTGAATGCTTAGTCTTTGTATTTCCAGGATCAGGCCAGGAAAGCCTTAGAAAGCGCACTCGGGGGCAAGAAGAACGAGTTCGAGAAATGGGACAAAGAGATAAAGAGGAGAGAAGAGGCAGGAGGGGGAGGTAGTTCCGGGGGAGGCCGCGGTTGGTTCGGATGGGGTGGACAGTTCGGTTGGTCCGATGACGGTAACTTCTGGCCAGAAGCACAACAGACAAGCCTCACAGTATTAGGCATCGTCCTCCTGGTAATTACTCCCCCCCAAACCCTCGATGAACTCAAAATAAACCAGATTCCTCACCTCCTCGCATTACATCTAAGACATTATCATTGCCATGGTGAACAGTACCTCCTGATTGCAAAAGGCGATCTCATACTCGCCATGGTCCTGAACCCGCTACTATTCACCCTACGGGGAATGAGAAGCGGGTTAACCGTCCTGACCTCAAAGATCTCAAGGGTATCCCCCCAACTGGATGTCGGTTTCGATCCTTTCGGAAAGTCGGAGGTCCGCGGCAAATCATCAGCTAAGGAAGAAGTGTTGAGAAAATGGGGAAGCGACTGAACAATTTAGGATTTACTTTGGTCTTAGTGGATTCTTGGGCTTGGCTGCTATGCCATTATGCATGCCCCAAAAAGTACTGCAATGCCTCAGCAAAAAATGTGCAGGCAGTCTTGCCTTTGTTGATGTCAGGAGAAAGTCTTAGACACTGACATGAACCGGCGACTGCAGACAGATATGTCTGTACAAGGTAAAGACATGTTGGGCAATCGTTTCCTTTTCCCAGTTAAACTCTCCTTAAACTCAGAAAAACTTCTAGTCAGGCATGGAAACAAATGAAGCTTAGTGTTCCATGATGCAATAAGCTCAACATGAACAGGAAATGCTATCAGGTCAAACCTAGGAGTAAATTAATGGAGTAAACATTTAGACATACTTTAATGTCAACAATTTCACCAAAATTCATACTTCTTGATTTAAAAAAAAAAACCTTTTTTTTTGCATTAAGAAATCATAGATTTTTTCTATACATGTAGCGAATTCAGTCTTTGTTGGGGTTGGGGGGGTGTCATTTAATAAAAAATTAAATAATTTTGTACATTAAATTGGTCACGATGTTGTCACGTCCCTCGAATGATTCATGTGACCCAGAATTAAAAGTCAAAATCCAAACAAATATGAATAAACAAATCGAATCCCCTCATGGGAAATGCTACCCCCCCCCCCCCATCACATTCCATGCAGAGGCATTGAATTTGATTATTTCCACTCTAACTGGTGATGCCAAGTTAAGGACAAAATAGTGTTGAAGTGCATTCAATTGTGATTACCATTCTAAGTGAAATAAATGACATCTTACATGACAAGTGGGTGGATGGAGAACCAAATAAGGGTAAGTTCAAAATCAATGTGAATAGGAGATGACATGAAAAGCAAAGATCTAATTCTTCAAAATCCAACCCAAGTCTAAAATTGGGAACAAATCAAATTCTGGGTCCCCCCCAAATTTTTTGAGATGGGTGAGGGAGTGCGGGTGAGGGAAGCGGCTAAAATGCCTTGTAATTAACCTTACTTGTCATGTATTACATTTCGTCGACTTTTAACGTGTATAAAATTCGTTCAAAAGTAGTTTGGTAAAGTACATTTATCAAGCTATTTTAATAAAAAAAAGTATTAAATTATACAATAATAGTCTTAATACATTTTTACTAAGACTTTACTAAATAATTCGGCTCATTAAAGAGTTTAGTAATTTATCAATATTTTTTAATACATTTTAACGGATTTGAGACGCGAATTTAGTAAAAACTTATTCAATTATACTAAACATATATTAAACTCATCGGCCCCGTTGCCAAACCACCTTGATACGAATTCGGAGTGGTAATATGCCGTGTAAGGAAGGCATTCTAGCCGCTTCTGTCAGGGTGACTTGACAACACTGCAATTGCAATTGAAATTGCATTAATAACCATGCCATTCACTTCTTGACAATGAAATGCTTGTTTTGGTTTCAAAAGAAGAAAAAATCAAATATTTTTGCAACTTACCCGTTTTGCCATGTCATGTCACAACAGTCTCTATGTCTATGAATATAATGCCATCAAACTTAGAAAGTAAGATCACCCCTCAAAATATCCCAATCACCCCCCAATAATATCCACAACCCCATTGTCTCCCAAATCCCATGTCCTTTTTTTGCCAAATAACCCAAAAAACACAAAATCAAGATCAACCCAATAAATCAATCACTTAAAAAAGAAAGAAGAAAAAAAAAAGAGAAGCTTCATTTTCACCTCCTTCTTACATAACCTTAAAATGAGGCATTCGTGTCATGAAGCCAACAAAAGATCATCACCACCACCCCCCAATCCCATCGGATCACCGTACGACCCTTTCTTCCCCCTTCCCCCATTTAACTAACCCACCAAAAGTCCCTCCTCCCCCCCCCCCCCCCCCCCCCCCGCCTTTTTCTCAGCTTTCCACACAGAAAGCTTCGATCTTGGCGTCCTTTTTCGTCCCCCTCTCCCTTGTCCTCATCAAAGCTCGAACCTTTTCCCCACTTTGGCTTCTGGGTTCTTGGCCTCGAGCTCTTTAGGCCCTTTCTGTGTTGGTTTGGATTCCTGGGTATTCCTTTTTGGATTGTGGGTGTGTGTGTGTTCTTGAGCGTTTGATGCGCCGGTGTTGGCCGTCTTGCTGTTGATGTCTTTGGCCGTTGGAGCGACTGCTTCCTCGGATTCCAAGAACATGGGCCATCACGATGATAAGGACGCCGGGGAGGAACCCGTCGAGGCCACGGAGAAGGGCGCTGAGGATAAGGCCGACGGGTCGGTCGGGAGGATCCACCGGTCGCCTAGTGAGGGCTCGTTCTACGCCACTGATAACGATGAGGACGAGGAAGGGAGGAAGCTTGAGCTGGGGCCCCAGTGCACCATCAAGGAACATTTGGAGAAGGACAAGGTGAGGGTGTTGGTTTCTGGATCGTGTGGTTTCTTTCTTGCTTTCCCAGTTTCGGGAGTAATGTGGGTGATTGTTGCATTCGTTCTTGATGATATATGATAGGATGATGAGAGCTTGAGGAGGTGGAAGGAGCAGCTCCTGGGCAGTGTTGATTTCGAAGCTGTTGGAGGTGATACGTTGAGGCATCGCCTTGTTATGTCGTTGATCAGGATTTCATCTAATATGTGATTTATTTTCGTCGGCCTTTTTGTTGAATTCGTGGAAATCTGTAGAATCCCTGGAGCCGGATGTCAAGTTCCAGTTACTCGCAATCAAGTCGCCCGGAAGACCTGACATTGTCCTCCAGATCCCCGAGAATGGCAAGCCGAAAGGGTTGTGGTTTACCTTGAAGGAAGGGTCTCCCTACAGCCTCAAGTTCACTTTCCAAGTGTGCAACAACATTGTCTCTGGCCTCAGATACACTAACACCGTGTGGAAAACTGGTGTCAAGGGTAAAATTTCATCCTTCCTGACGTTTTCTACTGCACGAAATTTGGGTCTGCTTGTTTGGAGTATAAATATTTGATCTGTTCCAAAAACACTTTTTTTTTTCAGTGGATAGCATTAAGGAGATGATCGGAACCTTCAGCCCACAGGCTGAGGTATACACGCACGAGATGCCTGAAGAGACAACTCCGTCTGGGATGTTTGCACGAGGAAGCTACACAGCCAGGAGCAAGGTACGACTCTTCTCCACTGTGTAATTTTCTCATATCTTCAGTGCTCGTGAGGTAGATATATTGCACCAGGCTATCGTTACTTAGGATGGCAGTAACTGGAGATTAGGTTTATTATTAGAGTGAAAGTAGGATCGCAAAACTTTGAATTAGCAAGCATTAAGAATTTCCTCGTGTAGTTCGTTGCCCTTCCCCTGTGCTCGCTGAAAGCTAATGGCAAGAGGTGCTCATGTGTTTTCTACGTTTCCCAAGTCCTCACTAATCATGGTTGACGAAATATGTGTCGATGATCTCTAAATGTCGCATTGTGTCATGGAAATCATCAGATGATATTATCGAGTTCAGGTGGTGCGGATGATTGCCGAATAATAAGTCATGAGCTGTAACGGCGACCATTTGTTAAACGTTTTCTGAAAATCATGCCGTTATTTAGGTTTTTTCCGTGCAACTAAATCCTCTGAGAACTAAGATTCCTGTTGATACTCAAACATTGTCTGGTTCTATTGTCCGTGCAGTTTGTTGACGACGACAACAAATGCTACCTGGAGATCAACTACACCTTTGACATCAGGAAAGATTGGTAAAAGTGAGAGACACCAAGGAGAGGTTTCGCCAATGCAGTTTCTGTTTATCGATGACACCGTTCTGGGGGCCTTTTGGATTTTGGAAGTTTCGATGCGGGATTACGTGACTTGTCCGTTTGTAACCTATTCCTTTCTTCTGGATTCATTTGTTTTATTTTTTCGCCTCGATGAGGATCCCCCTCGTTACTCGTTGATGCGAGGACGAGGTCAAAGACATATTCGCTCGCTTCTCTGGATTCCATAGCATCTCCTTCTTCTTCTGCTAATGACCAAGCTTACTTTTCCCTGCATTCGGTTGGACGCTTTCATTGTGCTGTTTTGCATCCCGGATGATAGCAGCCAGCAGCTTGCGAAATGCCGGATTTTCACCTGTAGTCTGCCTCGACAGCAAGGAACTTGTCACCTCGGTGAACACTAAATTCCCATTTGATCTGAACACTAAACAAGTTAAAATCTTTAAAGAGAAGTCCTCGTTCCAGAAAACTATCAATTTTTATGGTCTCCTCTTGTTCGACGAGGAAGTACTGGGACGCTCGAAACGTCAAAGGATGGATATGATCCTGAGGACTATGCATATGACCATTGAAGGATAGTAACAAGAAATCATTCTGCCTTTTCAGGTCAGTGTTCTCATGAATTTCCGCAGGCTGTCGTGAAAAGAGTATGCACCTACAGTGCTCATCAGAGCAAGTGGAACTGAGAATACAAATAATCGCGAATTTCATAATAATCTTCACATAAAGGTCCCTCTAGAACTACCTGCTGAGTACCGGCCAGACCACCCTGGGGAAAAGCAAAAGCCACAGACGGCATCAGTGTAGATGTCGGGCCTCATATCACGGAATGAACGATTGAGCAGTTAGCCAAGACATGAGGATCACTAACCTTCTGGCTAGCATCACTGACCTTGCGCAAAGTCACGTACTCCCCACAACGCAGTGCACCACCAGCGAATTCCACCTGCAATGCATACGGTACAGTAAAAATTTCTGTAGGCCATGGGCTCCGTATAATGTAATTTCGACGTGAAGGTGGTGGCATCGAATGCTGGGAATATTTTCAAGAACCTGAACTCCCTTGCTGGCCAAGAATTGCTTGAAGTCGGCCATCTTGAGATCGCCAACGAGGACTGATTCATGTCGTGGTGCTGCTTTTGAAAGAGGAAGTAGAGATAACATTGTGTTCTCGCTCGTTCCTACTTCAGCATCAATCCATGCAATTTCATAATCCCCGAGCTGTAATGGTCAATTGTCAAAACCAAGTCCTGGGAAGAGCTGCTAGAAATCGAAATATGTTTAGGAATGATAATATCACCTTCTTGAAAAGCACATTGCTCATTAGCTTCTCCGAAAGTTGCACCTGAATTCCACTATAAATTCAATAACTTTGTAACTGTAGAAACTCCACACTGACATGCCAAAAATATACAGAGAACCTTGTAGGCACACAAATCGGATGTAACATCAATTGTTTCTTCAATCTTTGGAGCATAAACATGGGGGCAAACATGCTTCAAGCAGTGTTGCTTCAAATGTTCCGTAGCCTCAGCTGATCCACGAACCAAAACCTCCAGATAAAGGTAGATAAGCAACTCGATTACATCTAGAATATACATCACAAAGTGCCTCACTCAAAGAAGAGCATCCTTACTAGCTTTAGAGGAGCAACATGGGCAAGTATCGACTTTATTGCCCTGCTATCAGCTCTCCCCTCAAAGTCCATGTACACTAACGAGCATCTCACTGGCACCTAATAAAACAAGTCCGTTCGACAAAGTTTATTGCAATCACTCATCAACTGCATGATTTCAAATCACAAGGAATGAACTTCTGGAGCAGATATCCTTACCGTTAGCTCAGTTGACACAACTTTTGAAGGCTTTACATCAACTTTCATATTTGCCAATTCCCCATCCGTCTTTCCATCTCTATCAATGGCAAGCTGCAAAAAGAAACCAATAAGATAATTAGTTTTTTCCTCCAAGTTGATCAACTCAATTTCTCCCAGCTCTGGCCATCAGAATACATATGATCCACCATGTCAACATATTTTCTCTTAATAGCTTTCCTAAATGATAAAGAGGATAAATACTTTAATTTGACTGCTAATCTCTCCCAAAAATATTGTGGTAACTTCATTTATCATCATCTCACGTATTTAAGCATGATCAGAAAGTCAAAGATCAACAAGGTCAAATGTTCCCTACACAAGGCATAAACTGAAAAGAGCTAGAACTTACACCAATAGATCCAGGGTTCATGTCATCATCTTTGATTACATAATCATCTGGGTTAATAACTTCACCAAAATCATCCCAGTCGGAAGCATTTTCATAGAAAGGGAACATCGGAGCAACACTATTAGGTGAAGGAATAAATCCATCAATGAAAATGTCCCGATGCCTTCCCACAAGGGTATCATCCACTGCAAGAAAAGAGGAAATAAGGTAAATGTTTACAACATTACAAACAATTGTTAACCCTTAATCCCGTCGTGTAGCAATAAGAGTCTTATGTTGCCATAACTCAAACCTATAGTGAGTTTAATAAAAAAAACCATAGTAAGAGCACTCTTGAATAGTTAACAACAACCAAGTCAAATAGAGTTATTGCTTTAAAATATCAAAGTTCCTCAACAGATCCTTCCCAATTACGCGATCTATGTATGCAGAAGGGACAATTGATTTAAAGTAGAATATCCTAATAGCATACCAGAGGATGAGATTTGTGCATTGCCGGCATCAGCAACCATGGGATCACTTGAATTTTCTGCCACACGAGCTGCTTTTGATTCCTCCTCTTTTACAATAGCAGCCTTCAAAGCTTCTTCTTTCTTTAGCCTGTTTTGCTCCTCCTCGTAAGCAATTAGCTCATCTCCAACCAGAGGAATCCTTTTAGACATGGTTATTTTGACAGCTTTTGGAGGTGGATCTGCTTGGAGCATGCGGGCCACAGTGGCAAACTACATAATACACGGGAGTTTCTAGACATTAGCATGAAAAGGAACCCCACGTCTTTTGATGGATTATGAATTGGTAATGCATAAGAGAGTTGACAGACAGTAATCCCCTCCCCTATGGAAGCAGAGCAACATCATCTTACTCATAAATCATTACATAAGAAGATAAAAACACTTACACGCAAACTTAAGGAAAGAAGTTCACCTGGCCTCTTTCTGTGAAAAGAACAAGATTTCTTGGATCTGTTGCCCACTCCGCAAATATATCATGGGAAAAGCCTGCTTCTAAACTGGCCATGGATGCTAAAATAACCTGAGTGCAGCCACAATAATAAGCCCCACACAAAAGTTGATAGTAGATAAAAGAAAGCCCAAGGAGTTGAAATACCTTAGGACCAGGCGGAAGGTTATCAAGGCTATTTTTGTCAATTACAATGGTTACATGCCTGAACACAGTAGAGACACAGTTAGAGAAGAAAGCTTTCGATGAACATTATTGACATATTTGAAGATGCATAGGAAAACTAACATACTTCAGAAGGAAGGCATTGTCACGAGTGTGCTCGAACGACTTTGCAATACTATCACTCATCCACTCTAGGAAACTCTTGACGTACTCTATTGTGCTTGATGCCGTGTGGGAAACAAAATAAACAGGGGCATTTAATGGATTCTGAAGCAAAATACATAAATTTAATAAAATTTCTTCATAACCACAGACAAATCAACACTACGTAACTCTAATCTAACAACCCAAGTAGTACCTCTTCAAGTATTAGGATAAGTTCCAAGACTCGGCCAGCAGTATCTACAGGCATCAACACATTTCCACCGAATTCTAGAGTCCTCCTTATGGTATCTTCACAAAGTAATGCACAAATAACATGTTAACAGATCATATTCCAGGAAGAGAAGTGTGATAAGAATACCTAATGAGAGAATACATGCCTGTGCAAACTTGCCAAAATTTCAAACACGTCTACATCCTCAGAGAAAAATGTGATACCTATTAGGGCTCTCTCCCTTTGTTTTATTGGGAGCTGATTGTTCAGGGCATTGTAGGCATCTGTGATCAAAACGGCAGGTCGAACAAATGATTCAAGAATTGTTCCATTCAAAAGCCTGGCAGAATTAAACATAAACGATTAGAGAGCAGTGTTGCACCTTGTATAAATTGAGCGACAGAAAAAACAGAAGTTTTGTTGATTCTAGTCATCCATGATTACTTTTCTCTCCGGTGATTAAAATCGACCGCATACAGGACATCTTCTCCATCCTTGGTAATCTTCCAGATCGTACCTCCCAGGAGGTGCCCAGCCACATGGGGAGAAATCACAATTCCCTCTCCTTTTTCTGGTAAGGAATGAGGAGAAATATATGTCCACAATTGACAAAAAAGTGCAACATCTACTGTTTCGAATTACGTTTAGAATTTCCTACCCGATAAATGATGGTTCTGAGAGTATGTCAGCCGGGTCACCTTTTCAAAAGCAGCATCAACATCTCCCAAAGTGAACAGATCAAATTCTGAGACTTGCTGCAGCCGAAGCATTAATCAATGGTAAGTAACTCAAACATATTCATGAATGAATACCAACCCAAAGCACAAACAAACGCTCAAAAGATAACAAAAGAGGACCATAGGCAAACTTTAGACCGACCTAACTTTAAACTAGTGAAAGAAATGCATCCACACCGCGAACACGAGCAATTTCCAACCAGGAGCAACATGAAATCGATATAACAGTTCACGAGGCATGATACCAGACAAATTAAATTACACGCTCTGCACTTCCACTACCTTGCGAGAGACACACTGATCATACATAGTGAGGATCCCGAGCCGGTGAACAGGAACGGTGGCATAAATCGGGGCAGAGAGCCCGAGATGGGCCACAGCGTAGGGCAGAGCTCCCAAGTGCAGAGTATCAGGGTGTGAAAGCAACACTGCATCGATCGTCGAAGCTACCCTGGAACCCCAAACAACAACAACATTAAAAAAAAAAAAACAGAGGAGGTCGACGGACAGTGGGTCAGAGAATGGATAGACAAGACCTCGAGAGTGGGTCGAGTAGAGAGAGGTCGAACTGGTCGTTCCAACCGCAGTCGAGGAGGAAGTTGAAGCCGTCGACGGAGACCAGGTAAGACAGCGGATTCTCATTGTACACCCCACACAGAGGCGTCACTTGGACCGAAGTACCCATTCCCTACTCCGGGAACTCTCCGCCACTCTCCAGTAGGGTTTTAGCGCGTTACGCTCTCCTTTCTTCCTTCCCTTTTCTTTGAAATTTTCCGATCGGTCGGAGGAAGACGATCGGAACCCGTCGGCGGCGAGAGGACGGGAATGACAGCCGGGTCGGTGAGGGTTTGAGAAAAGCCCAATGACTGGAACTCCGGCTCTTTACGAGTTAATTATAGGCCCAATAATTTCTTATTCAGCCCACTAGCGGCCTCAATTGGATTGGAGGGAGAACCCCGGGACTGTTGAGGATGAGGCAGAGGTTAGTTGAGGAATCTGAGGCGCTCTGTTGGTTTAGTTACGACGACGAAGATGAGGATGATGAGTATGGGGTTAGGGTTGGCTCGGTGGATGGTTCCTACGGAGAGCGACGACGAGGATCGATAACGTTTTGGGGGGGGGGGGGGGGCTTTGTTTTGTTTCAATGCTAGCTCAGTTTCTTTGGAGGCACATTGTTTTCACTTAGTTGAAGAGTTAGAGAACTTATTTCTGGTTTGATAACGTGCATGCGCATTACCACACTGATAGGGAAGCTCGTTGTTATTGTGATTGTTTCCTGATTGAATACTCTGATGACATGGTTATAAAAAGGAGTTTAGATTTAGTTGTAATGATCAGGAATTTTCATGACAGATGTGTATAAATTGCGTATTGTGATAGTAATTAAATACGAGTTAAACTTAGACTTTGTCAAAATCTGACGTGAATACGAGAGTTTAGTATTTTCGTAGTCTAACGAGGTGATTTGCGGACGTTATCGAGATTTCGGAATCGATTACGTGTGACGCGGATAAAAATGAAAAAAAAATCACTAATTTTTACCAAAAATTAAAATCACAAAAAATCCATTAGATCAAATAAAATTATATAAAAAAAATTAAAGATGTAATCTAAAAGGCTACAAGACACAAAACACATTAAGAAAAGAGAAAGGAATGCTTAGGAGACAGGGGAGCACAGACAGGCGACACAGCCTCACGAACAACACCAAAATCAAACCGCCAACCTACGCCCAGGACGTATCCGGATCTGATAAGCCAGGTGCCGCGACGCAGACGACGAGTGGGTTGCGGTCTCCTCTCCCGGCACTGCATCGGTCTTGGCCCGCTTAGACCAGGCCTTCAGAAGCACTCCTTCGTTCATTCGGCTGCGATATCTCCGGGTTGCCGACACCAACTTCCTTTCCATTGGTCGAAACAATCAGTCCCCCCCCCCCCCCCCAATCACAGGCCCACGCTCAACAGCTTCAATTTCTACACCAGCCTGCAGTGGCCCCTCGACAACAACCGCGGAGATCACAGCTAACCCAAGCATCAGCCTCCAATTGATCCAGCTTAGGAGCCCCGCGAGCACAAAGTTGGAGACGAATCCAAGGAGTTGCCAGGCGGTTGATTTCTTTCAAGGCGGCGAACTGCCTCTCTTCTGAGCACCTTCGACACCCTCGCCATTGTCTCCAGCAATGATTCCATCTCCGACGGGAGCACGTCGTCACTCAGCGCCAGCCTCAGTCCTTCTCCTGGCGACCCCTCCCCGACTAGAAGTGCGGCTCCACTCTCCGCAAGGAAGGACAAGCCCCTCATGCTCGATTCCTACCTCGATTACATCATGGAAAAGGCCAACGACATCCGGCGGAGGAACCAAGAAAGGCTCTTGTACACCGACTCCCGCGGCGGATCCCTCGATTCCAGGGGGCATCCCTGAGAATCTGTCCCCTTCAAGCACCCTGTCACGCTGCAACCCACGGCGTCTCTCCTCAGCGTTCTCGGCTTCAACGGCCGTGCCTCCTTCATCTTCGCCGGCAAGCAGCTCGAGGACGACCACACCCTCTGCCTCCTTTATTCCCCGGTCGCTGCTCCGGATCTGGTTTCCTGACGCTAACGGCCACGATGCTCTCAAGGGGTTCTTCACCCTTAGGCAGCACCCCACTACGGCCAAACCAAGATGCAATTGATGCTTCCATTGTCGGGATTGCAGTTTCTTTTACTTCGTTTTCATTTAATTAATTGTATTATTGAGGTCTATTTGATGCTTTCCCTTTACATTTGGTTAATTGATTGATTTCTGTCTCATTTTTATAAATATATCTTGTTGCGATTTTAACGCTATCCATCGTGGTTTTGTATTTATCCATTGGTTACGCTCATGTTGAGTAGTTGGTTTACGGCAGATCGTATGATTTGGTTACGCTTTTCATCATAATTTTTATAAACGCGGTACAATTCATGTTTCGTGAAAATAACTCTAATGAATTTAGTTATTTATCTATTTTCGAAGTCTCAAAAATTTTATCTGAACGTTGTACTACTCCGTTTATTTGATATTTGCCCAATTATTCCGGAGGCGTGCTTGCGGACAATCAAGGCACGCATCTCATTCAACGAGAGATTATCTAGATACTTGAAGTTCAGGACCATTTAAAGACGGTTTCGTACTCACCAACGTACGACATCAACGACGAACCTGGCGAGCCGTAAATATGTTCTAACACTGTGAGGTATAAAACACTAACGGGGACGTTTTATAGAGAGCAAGAAATGGTACAAACACCCCGTACTACCTTGAATTTATTTTGACTTAGAAATTGTCAAGGGCATTAACCAATATATGTCATTTGTGCATTTTGCCCGAAAAATCAATTTTTAAGAAAAAAATATTTTTCTAAAATGACTCGCATATACATCTTAAGCATTATTGAGTTCGAAATCATTTTTTGATGTCAAACAATTTCTTTTCTAAAAAAGAGCTCAAATAAATTTGGACATTAGAAACATACAATTTTAACGCCTCCCTTTTCTTTGTTACACATGTGATTTAGTAATCCCTAATTCCCGAACATTAAAGAATCTCTATAGTTTTTCTAACTTGAACTTAAAATAAGTTAACGATGACTCCTGTACATTTTTAAAATCCGAAACCTTATCGTTAATGGAGTATATTTATTTTAAATTGAACCGGAAAAGGGATCCATCCGCGATAGATTTGAAGACCCCGGTGGGGACATTTGCGTAATTTTTTAGAAAATTAGGGTTGAAAAATCGATTTTAAAATTGGGATGCAGCCTAAGCCTTGTGTAGAGTGTGTTTGCGCTTTACTTTTCCTATTGCCTCTACTATGCATACATTGAATCGTCCTAAAACCCAGGGACACCTAAGTTTAGGGGTATTCCTGCCATATGGGAGAGGTTGTCTACCTCTTTACCTCAGGCATATACCAACTCACCATTTCATCCGAGGGTGAGTCAAAAGTCAGTCTAGATAGGCATGTGTTTGACAGCCAGATAATATGTTATGACTCTAACCATTTGCTTTGGCTTTATCTGGCAGGTTATTTCAGGCTCGATCGACATGGTTTTTTTTATTTCGTTTTGCACTGCATTTATATAAGTCCATTCTGGGTCAAAAACTCGTTTTCTAGAAAAAAAGGGGTGCTTAGCTTTTCGTATGTGTTTTGCACTTGAATCTGTTTGATGCTCTTTCATATTCAACATTACTTGATATTTGGTTTTCCTTCGTTATATGAGCCTTCATCTCGGGCGCCATAAGATTAGTTCGGGTATACCATATTCCGATGGGTATGGGCCGTTTGCCTCTCTACCTTTAAGTGGGTGGTTAGACACCTGTTTACCGCCGGACGAATATCCGAGTACTTTAATTATAAATAAACCCAGACTCGGATTTCTCCATCTACGGTTAATGAACGGGTCCAAGTCACATCCGAGACACTAAATAGAAAAATCTTATACTTATCTACATTTTTTGTCCATATGGTCTGAATTAATGCTTCTTGTTATACATTAAACACCATTTTCTCTTACTTTCAATTTCTCATGAATTATAAATATGCCCGTGGATTCAACATATTGAACCACGCTTATTTCGAATACTCAAAACTTACGCTTGTTACAAAATTTCTTAAGATGGCAGATGATGCGGGAAGTAAGGCCGTTGGGAGCATGCTGTAACCGGAACGACGATGTCCAGATGCCGTCGACTGAAGATGATGTCGGAGGCGAAAAATATGAACCCCCTGCATACGATGGCACCGAAGGCCGAGAGAAAGACTAGGCCTTCCTCCAGAACTGGGATCGAATCTTCAAATTTCTACTAGACTGATATTCCTGCATTTTGTGCAGTTGGGGTCTGATTATTTGGTGTGGGTTTGGATTCTTGTTGTTAAAAGGAACTCCAAGAATGATAAAACTAGATTTTAGTTGAATGCGTGTGGGTTATTGGATGGCTTGTTTATCTCACTTCCATTTTTGGCTTTGCAGGTTTTGGATTTTAATTTTGAGAGGTTTTGTTCTGTGTCTCTCTTGAATTTGAATGTTTATGCTTTGCCTAGTCTGTGGGAAATATTTCCAAGGAAGAGGGGAAGAACTCGCACGCATATACTCATAGCCTTGAGGCAGGGCATCATGTTTACATCAATTGCAAAGCGAAAGGGTTCTTTCTATTGCTTGAACCATGTATGTTCGATCCGTCGTTTACCCTCTTTGCCAAGTAATCTCTTGCAGTTAATTCTCCTGTGAAGAATCTCGGGCTGAAGGAATACATTCCGTTGCCCACACCGAAGGAGGATCAGAATTTGCGGTCAAAGTATGATTTGATCGCCAATGTTCTTCATGATGGCGAACCCGGTTAGGGATCCTACCATGTCTTCGTGCAGTGCAAGTCCGAAGAACTCTGGTAAACATCATCATCCCAAACCTGTTATATTAGATCATCGCCTTGTCAATACCTAATACTCTGGGGAACCCTTTTCTGTCAGGTATGAGATGCAAGATTTGCATGTTTCTGAGACTCTTCCTCAAATGCCCTTTCTGAGACTCTAGCAAAGATTTGACAATTAGAATCTTTGCTAGAGTGGAAGTAGTAATCATCATTAACTGCCCTAAACTGCTGATATCAGGTAAGTTTTCGTAGTTAGGTCGACACACTGTTCGATACCCCGACATGTTTGGTCGTCTTCTTCGAATGTCCCGAGTCTGGTGCAGGATTGGCTTTTCCAGAAGTGTCTTTTCGTTCCTTTGATATGTCGTCTTGGTCTGACTACAACCTTATGATTAGCACGCCTGGTGGTCAGTTGCCCACATACGACCGGCGTGCCCGCTTGAAATATCTGTGCGTGTGCCCGGTGTCACCATGAAGTGACTGATTGGTCTGTGTCGATTCCTTCACGCCGTCCCTGTCGTTGATTGTCCGCTTGCTATGGATGTTACCAGAAGCTGCCGGAGCCATACTAAACAACAATTCTTCCTATTCCCATGGCTTTCCTGTCTTTTTGCCTGTGTTTCCCATATGTAGTGTAGGACTCATCTCCCTTTAGGTATGTCTGTTTTTCATTACTGTATCGGAACGAAAGCGAGTGACGGATCGTCACGCAACTTGTACATCGATTTCGTCGACCTTACGCCACCGAAAGGGATATTTAATTTGCATGATCTCATGGACAGTATGGAATTAGTTCTGAATCATTTAGAGTTTGAAGAAACTCACCAACCATATCACATGGTCTGGTCCATAAAAGCCATAAAGGCATCTGCCACCACCCACTAGCTTTTGTGGCTCGATTCCTACCTTTCTATCCCCATCCACCACCCACATCGGAAAGCAATGGAAGAAAACCTCGGTGAGCTCCATAACCTCCTAAAGGTATGGCTTTCGGTCGCCATCTCCCTCACCTACTGCTACACTGTCGCTAGGTTCATCCCCAAGGGACTCCCGAGACTCCTCTCGGTGCTCCCCATCGTTGCCCTCTTCTTCTTCCTCCCCCTCAAGCTCACCTCCATCCACCTCGGCGGCAGCTCCTCCTTCTTCATTGCCTGGCTCGCTAACTTCAAGCTCCTCCTCTTTGCCTTCGGCAAGGGCCCCCTCTGTTCCGACCCCGATATCCCCCTCCTTCGGTTCCTCGCGGTCGCTTGCCTTCCCATCAAGATCCAGCAACCCCACAACCCTCGCCCGGCCGCCAAGGCTCCGCACCAGAACGGAGATGCAGGGAAAGTACATGGCCCATCGAAGCCCCCCCAGAAAGGCCACAAGTCGATATTTAATTACGCGGCCAAGATGGTTCTCTTTGCTGCCATGCTCAAGTGCTATGACTACCGTGAAGTCCTCCCGGAGAAGGTCATATGGTTCCTCTACGGCTTCCATATATATTTCCTCCTGGAGATAATACTGGCCACGGTGGCATACGTGGCGCGGGTATTGCTAGGCCTGGAGCTCGAGCCGCAGTTCAACGAGCCTTACCTGTCGACCTCGCTCCAGGACTTCTGGGGCCGGAGGTGGAACATCATGGTAACGAGCATCCTCCGCCCGACCGTGTACGAGCCCATCCTGGGACTATCTACACGCATCGTCGGGAGGAGGCTCGCTCCCCTGCCTGCAGTGATGGGAACGTTCGTAGTCTCCGCACTGATGCACGAGCTGATATTCTACTACCTCGGGCGCACCCCCCCAACGTGGGAGGTAACATGGTTCTTCCTCTTCCACGGGCTGTGCCTCATGGTGGAGATCGCGCTGAAGAAGCAGCTGAGGGTTACCACGGGGCCGCCCCGGGTGGTGGCTTCGTTACTTACAGTGGGGTTCGTGATGGTGACAGCGTTCTGGTGGTTCCTGCCACCGATGCTGCGGTTCAGGGCGGACGAGAGGGCGTTCGAGGAGTACGCGGCCATCGCGGCCTATGCAAAGGGCGGCGTCGGGAAGATTTTCAACGCGTAGACCCCTCCCCCCCCCGCCGGTCTCCAAAATGTCACGTACCTTAACGACGACCAAATCAAATAGATAGAAAATAAAGAAGAGGAAATTTCTTTAAAAAAAAAAAAATCTTATGCCGAAAGCCAACCACACAAGACGTGTGAAGTGAGTGAAAGATTGGACTTGTTAAAGCTTTGCTCTATAAAAATTTAATTATTAATATCGTAGTTATGTAATTTTAAAATAAAGAAAATACATTTTACAAAATAGTAGGGTTCAGTTATATACTGATCTTGAATCCGGGACCATCTGCGAATCAACACCCACCTTCCTCCCGACCCAGATAAGGAAGGTAACAAGGCTATTGGTACAATCAAAGTGCAATGAATACCACCCGTACCGGGTGGGTCCAAATTGGAAATAGTTTATATTCGCTTGAGGAGGTCTCGGGTTCGAAATCTATAGTACGCAACCACTCTTGTTGGAAGCCTCACCCATCTTACCCAGGTGTTCGACCCAGGTCGAGTCCAAATTAATCGGAGAAAAAAAAAAGTGCAATGAATACAAAAAAAAACACCAAGTATTTTATAATGATTTTTTTTTTTACAAGGCGATTTGGTCAAACAAAATGCAATATAAATTCCTGCAAATGCTTGCATCAATTGGGAGGCGATTAATTAAATAAGCTTAATGGTAAAGTCACGGTGGTGGGGACTAATTAGTATTCATGTATTGTATTTGGAACTGTAACTTCTGGCAGAAATTGTCCACGCGGGTTTTGATTATGTAATATATTATATATAAATGAATACTGATGATGATGATGTTTTCCTTTGATGTAAGGGGAAATTGGGTCCAATCTGGAGGGCGTGTTTGGGTGGGTGCATTCTTTTGAATGGAGAGTCAGTGAGTCAATCCAATGTGTGAATTCTCAACCAAACATCTCCACATGTTGATCTTTCTTTTCTCACGGTCTCCCCCTTTTTTGAGAGTACCACTAGCAAAAAAAGAAATGCATTGTTTGTGTAATATGCCCCCCCTTTTTGTCCAAGTCAAGCCACTTTTGTAAGAAAAATAACAAAGAAAGAAAGATCATTCAACGATGGCTCCTTTCCCTCCGCCGACGCTAAATCATCATTATCCATTACGGGCCTCGTTGGTCCTGGCCCATTTTGCTCGGTCCATCGTTTTGGGCCTAGTTGGATCGAAAGCATTTCTTTTTCCGTTCGGCGTTCGGAGCGACTCAATCCGGGTAGGGCACATCGCGATGATTTCTAACTCAAGACCTTCTTAAGCAAATTCAAGTTACTTTTTAAGCTGGTTTCACGCCAAGAGAAACGCGAATTACTCACCTTATACTTGCAACTCCTTTTTCTTTTTGTTTAAGAAAAGGATTGTAAACAGGGGAGAAGTTGTTCGACAAGTTCGAAACATTTTCGAAAGGCTTTCGCACCGTTCAGGAAGCTCGAAAGTAAACACGAAATGTGACGCTGGTAGTAGATGGGTTTTTATCCAAATGTACGGTCGCAGGGCGAAAGCCAGCCATTAAATGAATGTACCGGAACGTGTCGAAGGCAAATCGGGGAGATGATGGTAGCGATGTAACCTAAAAGGATGAACACAAGCATGTGTAAGTATAACTCTACTCGGGAGTTCCCTGTCGAAAGAGAAAGAGGGGGGTGGGGGAGTTTGGCGATTCTATTACAAGTGTAGGGATGAGGCAGACAGAGTCAGAGACATTTAATTGTCTTGTGTTATTACGAATGTATAGATAGGAAAGGGATGGAGTTCATCCCCCGAGAGACACAAAACCCTCACTCGAAAAGGTCTTCCTGTTCCACCCGATGCCGATGGATAAGCCGCGTTGTTGCACGACGGCTTTCGTCGTCGTCGTTGCCGTCCTCATCGTCCCTTGGGCTGCATCTGCATGCGGGGATATGTCGGAGAGGACTTGCAGGGACTGCATCATCGCGCAGATGAAGTACGGGTGCCCGCTCTGCATGGCTCCGGTGAGGTGCATGGCGAGGTGCCTGTGGAGGGGGATGTCGAGGGGGAAGTGCTCGAAGAGGTGCGACTGCCACGACGGGGAGAATCCAAGGCTGTCGGACTGCAGGAGTTGCCTGTTGAAGTGCAAGTGCGACTGTTTGCCTTAACTGTCTTTGAAATAAATAAAATAAAATGTTTATTTTATATTTGCTTTCTTCATGTTCTCAGCTAAGTCAGTAATAATTATTAAACTAATTATTCCCATTTTTGCTAATTCCATTTTCCTATTTAACTCCTCATTTACTTCACGAAATCCTAATCAACGAGGCCGTAGAAATTCACAAAGCCCAATTGGAGATTGCCAATTCAAAAAGTTTGGGCCTGAATTCGGGGCTCCATTCTTTTTAATTTTTTTTAAATAATATTTATTTTAATTGTCAATTTTATTATAAAATTTAGGCAAAATATCAAATTATGACCTCAACTGTTGACCAATTTTCTTTATAACATAAACTTTATTTGTTATATAATTTTGACCCGAACTTTCATTTTAACTTATTTTACAGTCAGACAAAAACGTAACTTCCTTACGTGGACATAACGACAGTTGACGTGAATATAACGACAGCTGACGTGGATCCGATGTGGCAATATTTTCACTCTCTAAAATATGTTAAAATAGAATTTCGGGTCAAAATCATATAATAAACAAAATTTACATAAATTTGATCAATAATTGATGCCATAATTTAATATTTTGCCTAAAATTTATCAAATCGGACCGAATAGTTTAGTCAAAAAATTTGACGTTTGTCTACTCGTGTTCAGAGGGGATAATTCGTGAACCGGATGGACTCATTTACGCCCCTGATAGCTCGTGAGCCGCCATGGGAAGAGAAACTCACTTTGACGTCATGGGATGCATGTGGGATATCTTTCCAATGTATTTGGTCAAGGAATTGAATCCACGTTCATTCCTATGGATACGAACCGTGTGGATGAACCTGGACATGTTCGACACAGACTCTGGTCGCCGCGTCCCTGAGACTCAAAAATCTGAACTTTCCCTCTTATTTATCGAAAAAGGAGAATATTACGACATAATCAAATATCTTTTTATAGTTTTAGTCAACCATCCCAAGGAATATCCTTTGCTTACCTTCTTTTTAAAACGATGAAGTTAATGTTTATTACTCCATCGTTTCGCCATGTCTTGTGAAGTTTAAGGGAGTGTGACCTCTTGGAACGACTATGTCAACATCGTTTCGGCATTGTCGCGACATCCTCGGCCGTCGTTTTCTTGGCGAGCAACGACAGACCACCCATCGGGTTGTTGCCCCCATAAAGGACCGCCTTGTCTTTGGTTGTCGTATCGCTCTCGCCCGCGATATATCCTCCGCCTCTGCTGCCTCTTGCTTCACTAGGTTTAATATCCGGGGCGCGGACAAGGAGGCGATGCCTGCTTTGTTCGGACGAGTCGCGGCTGCTTTTGAGGAGGCGTCCCATGTGGTGCTGCGGCCTTGCCATGAGATCCCCGGTGAACTCACCGACCTCCCAGGTCTCGTGGAAGGGTTTTTGGAGTTGGATGGGTGGGAGGATACGGAGAGGGTGTCGGATGAGAGTGTTTCTTCGGATACGGAGACCACGCGCAGGCTGAGAGGTTTGCTGCGTCGTGGCAATGGCGAGACGGGGGGTGGCGATGCTGTTTCCGACAATGTGCAGCAGAGGATGCGTCCTGAGGTTGAAGCAGCGTGTGGAGTACTCGTCGGTGATCCGGGTTCCGACGACTTCAAGCGCCAGCTGATGGTTCGTCTACGAGAAAGGGGCTTCGATGCAGGTATATCACTTGTCAATTGATTGTGAGTTGTTTCTCGAGCATAGGACGAATTTTTCTGAAACGTTCCTCTTGTTTCGAATCAGGATTTTGCAAGTCAAAGTGGGAGAAAACATCTGGTTTTCCTCCAGGAGAATACAGCTTCGTCGATGTCGATGTTCACGGAGTACGTTTCTTCATAGACACCGACCTGTCAAGGCAGTTCGAGATGGCCCGTTGCACCGAACAGTACAGGCTGCTTCTGAATATGATTCCCCAAGTGTTTGTTGGAAGAGGGGAAGAGCTCAAACATCTCGTGCGGATCATGTGCTCGGCGCAGAAGCAATCCATGAAGAAGATGGACCTGCACATCCCTCCATGGAGGAGGAAAGGCTACGTGTTGTCCAAATGGTTCGGCCCGCAAGAGAGAAGCACGACAGACGGCATTCGAGCTAGAGATCAGGCTCCACGAGACCAAGGATACATCTCATACTACTGCCGGGAGGATTCCTCGCGACGCGGCAGGTTAGGGGTTGGGATAGGCCACACGAACTCGACTATCGCCGGGGCTCGCGGCGGGATGCGAATAACGTAGGAACAACAACAAGCATTGGATTGTTTGTTTGCTTGTAGTAGTCCCATTCCTTAGGTTTAGTTTGTAGAAAGGCATTCCTGAAATTGTTTCCTGAATTTTTAAGAGCAAGCATTACACTTTGTTGGAATACATACACAGTTAGAGAAGAAGGAAAGAAAGCCGCCAAAGTCTCCACCTTTCCTTCTTCCCTCGATCCCCATCACTCCTGATCGGATCGGCGATCACAACTTCCTCTTGGGTTGTTCGATTTCATGCCATGGAAGGCGTCGGGGCAAGGCTCGGCCGATCCTCCACCCGCTACGGGCCCGCCACAGTCTTCACTGGCCCCGTCCGCAAGTGGAAGAAGAAGTGGGTCCACGTCGCCCCTACCCACCACCATAACAGCAACCACAACCACCACCACCACCACTACCACAGCCGGCACCACCACTCCGCCATGGGGAATGGGGGCAGTGCTGCGATGGCTGCCTCCAACGGCAGTACCCCTTCCCACTTGTTGCTCTACCGGTGGACCCCGATCTCGCAGAGTGGGAACCTGAATGGGAATAGCGATGGGGAGCCACCTCGCCTCAAGTTCACGTACATGCCGGTAGTTCTCCGCCAGTGTTTCTTCCCACAGGTTTTCCAGATTGATTGTGATTAGTGGGAGATATATGTATTGGGTTTTAGTGTTGGGGAAGTGTCTTAATTCAGGAATGCTGTTTTGGTATTGCTTGTAGATTGATTAGTGCTTCTAAAGGTTAGGATTTGTCGCCTCGGATTGGATCTGGCCATGAGCTAAGCTGTCAAGTGAACCGACTTAGCTAGAAGTGGGGGTGCTTCAGGCTGCAGCTGGTTTAGACAACTACCTTATTATACATCTGTTTGGACTTTAGAGGCCTCGAAGGTATCCGGTTTTAGGTTTTGAGTGTTGCGTGCTTCTTGGGTGTCGTACTTGAAAGCAGCAGAAGCCTACATTTTCTCAATGCTGATAGTTACATTAGTCGGGTTACCACTTTCGGGGTGTTAATTGGGTTCCTGCTTAGGAACTCTTTGCTGTGGCTGGTTCGAGATCTGCTCATAAACCCCATGATGGAGCATGAGTGTGTTGTTATTATTTTGCCTTCGGGAGTCTAATTAAGTTGGGGTAAGATTAGATTGTAACTGTAATATGTTTAAACTCGAGATCCTTGGCAGTTCCTGAATTTAGATTGATAATAATAACCTCTGGTCAATCTACCAGCGAAGCTCACACAATGTGTGGTCTCAATTCATTTTACTTACATTACACCTGTTTTATGCTAAAATGGCGATTTCAGAGTGATGCATTATATGTCCTCTCATATTGCTCGGAAGTTTAGCATGTGCTTAATCAATTTCATTCTTATTCCTTTTGTCCTTCACTTACCGATTAATCGGTCGTATGTACGGCCTCGGCTTTCACATTCTTGTCAAGCTAGATTGCTGCTCTCGAGGAACTCAGTTATGAGGAGGGAAGTGTTGGAGCAGCAGATGTTGATGAGGAAGCTAAACCGAGTCCTAAGAATGAAAAGCCCGATATTAATGACTTGCCAATGGAAGAGGAGCCCGAGGTGAAGCAATTCATCCACAAGTTATTTCTTCTGTCTCCGCATATGATGACATCTGATTTCCAGAATGAATGTTTATCATCTCAATTCTAGTTCGTTCTTTTTAGGAAATCAAAATGCATCGTTAAAATGTTTGGGGGATAACTCAACATCCCTCGTCGCTTCTTCTCTAGTATAGTTGTGAAAGCATGTTCGCGTGCTCACTTTTTTGCTTTGTTTTGCCACTTAGGATAACAATCAAGGGATGTGGCAAGATCTGAATGAGACTTCAGACCTGACTTTGTGATTTTCGACTCGATGGATATCACAATGAGGACTCAAAAGGTCACAACTGATCAAATGGACAATGGCTCCGGATATTGATACTCGAAGGCTGCAATGATTCTGGGGATTCGATCCAGCTCTTTTGAGCACGCCTTCATACGCCAATATTGAGGGGGTTATGCGTGAACGGCAAACTGTACTGCATCGAGCTATGTTAGCTCTCTAGTTTTTGGTTCTCAAAGGACAGACTATGAAGATTCTGATTTTTATCATCGGACATTACGAATTCCATTCTTTCTTTCATCTCAATGGAGTTGTTGGACATGTAAACCATACAAATACTAAATGAAACATGGTTTGCACAAGCTTCTCTCAATCAAGTGCTTGTTTTGAATGCAAGAGAACACAAAACCCCTAATGCTGCCACTAGATGGAACCACGAGCTCAAACTGGTGGCCGACAAAAAAGCATGGAGGAAGCACTGTCAACTATTGTTTCACTCGCACGACCCTGTGGTTTTGTTGTTAACTAGCCGAGGAGAAAGCGGTGATTGTTGAGGAAAGAGGGCTGAAATTTAGCTAATAATCATCTTGTTGAAGAACTCTGCTTGGTCCGGGAAGTATTCCAGTAATTCGTCCTTGGTAACCCACACGAAATCTTTGCACTTGCCGACGTTGAACTCGTCCTTTGCAATTACTTGAGATTTGAAGAAAAATCTCTGCAGGGGAAGCAAAACAGTTACCCTTCAGTTTGAAGAAGCGGTCAAAACATTAGTGTGTGTCCAAGCCCAGGGATTCCACAGCTGACAATTGAACGCCAAGATGGTTTAGGATTCGCATGGACTGGGGTACCTTAAAAGATGGTAAATCTGGTGCATCTTCTCCCCTTGTGAAGATCATGTGTCCCATAGGCGCATTCCCAACAAAATAGGTGTTGGAGAGATCCCCTAATACAGAATGTAGTGCAGATTCTGCACACTGCACAAGAAAATATCGGATGAGAGACAAGGTAGGAAATGTAAATGATAGTAAGTCAAGTAATCTGGAAGCAACAAAGACCTTCCTCAGCGTCTCCTCTGAGTCATAGACTTTTTCAGGAAAATGCCACACGGGCTTATCTGAAGGTGCCCCATAAGCATTACCATAAAGAAGGAGATATAATCTTCTGTCAAGAGCTCTGTTTAAAGACCTGAGAGTTTTTCATTCAGTAGGCAAAACAATAGAAAATTAGATTAACATGAGACCCTGCAATCTCAGCGCGGTTACAGCTAAACTTGCAATATGCATAAAAACTTCAAACACAATGCATACAACACAAGGCCGCTCAAGTTTTCAATTCCTGTTGGTGGCATCAGCCACGTGAACCATTTATCAACATCAAGCTGTTCAACAACTGCCACATGATTCCAGAAAAAGAGAAGTGGTACAATTTAGAAACTTTCGATTGTTGAATGTGCAATAATAATGTTGCTCTGCCGAACACAGCTACTGCTATAATAAACAGGTTTTATTATCTCATTTTGCAGTACCATATGGCGTAAAAAAATACAAGTATGAATCAATGGTGGTTCTACACAGAGTCAATCTCAATCCAGGACTAGAAACATACTTTCTATCATTTGTTTTGTCTGCTTCTGTTATTCGAGAAGCTGGTGTATACTCTATTTGATAGTCTCCTTTGCCCCTGGTCAAATTAAAGAATGAAAATGGATTAGGGAAAATTTAAGATAAATGCCCTGTGTTCTTGCAAACAGAAATAAGACAAGTTCGCAAACAAGGTTAACAGAAAAACTTCCGATCCTAGACCTGATTATTTGCAGGTTTCGAACAGCTAGACTGTATGATTACTTTGATTCTGACCAAAAAGGGGTAAAAAATGCGTCTTCCAGCACAATCTTGCTATGAAACTCAGCATAAGTGCAAGCAACAGAAAAATACTCCTGCATTACCAGTCATCAACGGCACCAGCACCTTATTTACCCTGACTAATCAAACAAGTAGCCATTTCTCAACAGAGTTGGATTACACTCGTAACCCCTAAGTCAAACCCAACTGAAAAAATTAAACAGCAATGCTGCAATTATGATACATTCTGGAAATCCACACAGAACCCTAGCCGGCAAATGCTTCAATACTACCACAAGGCATTACATGAGTGATCCGCCAATTAAAAAGAAAAAGAAGGCACCTGGTATTAGACTTGTTAAGAAACTCATCCGGATACCTCCTCCGGTACTGCTGTTGCCAACGAAACCTGTGACAACACATCATAAAGTTGACACGATCTAAATTACACATCCATTCCATATACGAAAAGCGATTGCTTCAAACATCTTTAATCAGGTCCGATACTGGATATCGAGGGAGCTCAATAGTCAACAGTAAATAGGAAGCATTCCGCAAAGTTCGATATATTCTCCATAACTCCAGACTAAACATAAGAAAAAAAAAAACAATTCGCATCAGTGCATCGGCGGATGCATTTCTTCCAATCTCTGAATTACAGACCTATCCCTATCTCCGCCTACCGACGTAGTGTAACGCACTAACTGACAAACAAATCACAAAAAAATGAAGCCAATAAAACAGCGATGAGCTCACGAGAACTCCTGGAAAGCATAGACGACGGGGTCGATCTTAGGCACGACGACCGGCAGCCTCTCGAAGAGCACAGAAGCAACGATCTTCTCCGGCGTAGACGACTCCACCGCCGCCTCCGCGGCGGCAGTAGACAACGCACGCAGGACCGGCAGCTGGATCCGCCGCATCGTTGCTGACATCATTGGCGACGGCTACAGGGTGGCGAAATCTTCGATCGACCCGAGCCCCCACCCCCGGAGCGACGCAGCAGAAAAGGCCAAGCCGCGGGAATGGCGGAAATCAAGGGTTCCCTTATTGGGCCCGGCCCAATATTCACTACGAGCCCGGTCCATTTAAAATTTAAGGGCCCGGCCCATTGTAAATGCTTTTTCATGAGCATATTGCTCATGATTTTAAATTTACCATGTAAAAGAACCAATTGAACTCAAAAAGGAAATTCACCCACTCATAATTATTTCCTTGTACCGATTTATCGGGTTCGAAATTAATCGTACGAGCTTAATTTTATCGACAGATCTACCCACCAAAGTCAGACGCACTATAATATCGGGCCGTGTTCGAATTAATCAGGACGAAGCTTCGAAATAAAACTAAAATAATGTACCGTAATTAAAAATGACGGTGTGAATAGAATGTATGACCACCATGATTTTCAAAGTATGATATATATTTGAAATAAAAACATACCACAAACTTAAGATAGATATAATATTTAACACTGAGGACTTTATTAGTTACCACTATTAATCTTAATTACATGCACAATTGTTTAAGTCAAAATCACTAGTAATTAAGGAAATGTGTCACTGTTTAATAAATTCCTCTATTCATTCCACCAACCTTTCAAAAAAAGAAATAGAACAAACCAACCATCCTCTCCTCTCATCTCTCTTCCACTTCCACTTCCTCTCTGCTTCAACTTCAAGCTGAGACCCTTCTCTTTTGCTTTCCCCTTCTCTTCCTCTTCCCCTGTTCCCGGATCAATCCCTACTCCATCCACCACCATACAACACCCCGATGAAGAAGCTCTGCCGAAGCCGGGGCACGGTCCACCCGTCCCCTCCGACCGTCACCGACCACCTCGCTTTCCTCCCTGCGTACCTCCTCACCCTTGCGGCCTCGCTCGCCCCTGCCGACCTCGAAGTCCTCGCCTACCTCATCACTGCCAACAACGCTGACGGGGGAACCACCCCCATGCCTAACCCGGAAAAGGGCTCCCGGAAGAAACCCTCCTCGGCGGCGAAACCAGGCGGGAAGGGTCGTGCGGCTGGTTCGTGCTCTGTTCTCGGAGGAGGCGGCGGTAAAGGTGGAGCTGATGGCGATCACGATCCTAACTTCTGCTGTGACTGCTTCAGGTGTTACATGAGCTACTGGGTGAGGTGGGACAAGTCCCCGAACCGCCAGCTCATCGACGAGATCATCGATGCTTACGAGGCCGGGCTGGCCAGAGAGAGATTCAGTAGTGGTAACAACGGAAGGGGAGGCAGGGGAAGGAAGGATCGGAGGAAGGCCAGGGGGTCGGAGGTAGCCGCGGCAGGGGCAGTGGCAGCAGAGTCCCCTGATGGGTTAGGAGGAGGCGAGCATAAGGATGCGGAGATTGAGGATCCAGATCGGGACGAGGAAGTTGGCGACGGCGGAGATGAAGAGGCGGACAAGGGGTCGGTGAGGAAGCTGGTTAGTTTCATCGGGGAGAGGATTTGGGGGGTGTGGAATTAACTTGAAGAAAAGAGCTGCAGCTGGGTCTGCTGTAATAACAGTTTTAGACTTGGTGTTTTAGCAAGTTCTAAGGTTTCTGAAAATCCCAATTTTGTAAGATATCGATTGGGATAGAAACCTAAGAACAATCCAGTCCAATCCAATCCCTCGAATGGTCTCTCTGTACATTTCCATGGGGGATGAAACCCTCTTTTTCTTCCCCCTCTTTGTCTGGACTGCAATGGTGCAGGAATTCAGACAAACAGGGGGAGGGGGGGGGGGGGGAAGTGAAATAAGAACTTGTTCCTATCCATAATGTCTAAATTGTTAGTTTCTTGTGGGTAGATGTTGGAAGTCTTAATGTTTAGACCCACCAAACCAAAGTGCAAATGGAGACTTCAGTTGGGCAGTTGTGAAGTGTTTGTTGGTGAAAGTAGTTGCTGTTGCTGCTGTTGTTGTTGGGATATCGGTGTTTTGCTTTAGCCTGAATGGGAAGTCTCATCTTCTTCTCCTCCTACTTCGGTTGGGGTTTGGAGTTCCAGAGGTGTTATGTGGTTTGGTTGATATCTCACCGAACTTCCCTGTCCATTTTCTTACCAATCACATGAACTTATGTCAATGAGTTCTATTTAGAGGGCTCGCATCTCTATGTCTCTTCTCTTTTTTCTGTCTCGATGACTTCGCCTTCTTTTAATTTTTTGTCCCTAAGTCCGAGGACAATATTCTCTTTTGCCCTATCTATCAAGCTTGTTATCGAGAGTTTTGTTTCTTGATAAAAAAAATATTACGTGAAATAGGTTTTTGGTTTTAATATATTTTAGTAATATCAAAAGAAATCGATCTCAATATCTTAAGAAAATCAACCTTATTTAACATCGATTTACAAATTTGAAAAAAGAGCTGTGTTTGAAATATCCATCATAGAAGCCGGTGTATCGTTTTCTTATTTTAAATTTAAAAAAAATGAACTCAATTTCTTGACATCGATCAAATAATTTTGAAAGTTTACATTATATTTTGTAAATTATTTTCCTTTGACTACAGTGAAATATTTTATACGATACGAGAATAAAAATTTAAATTGAAATCTTTTGTACAAAAAAAAAATTTAAACTTGAGCTCAATTTTGAAAATGGGAAACGATGCTGTATCTATCATTGGGAGCCTCAAATTTCGATTACAAACAGCGTGATTTAAGGTTTTTATTTTTATGTCAGACTTAGTGATAAATTAATTTATACCCATGTTATATTTATGAAAGGCTGATAATACCCAAAAATTTATTATAGAAAATATTAATATATTAGTCTGATGATGTTTTTGTTTGGCCGGTCAAGAGACGATTTGGTGGCTTCTTTTTCTTAATCTCTTTGTCAGGTGTCCTAATCTTAGTAACCAACGATGATGTAATAACAACAACAGCAAGTATATTGGGTCACATAATGTGTAAGTAAAGAAAGGACCACCCTGTTAAGTTGCCTGTCCAATGGAGACCTCGTAGACAAGGGCGCCGTATACTCGAAGAAGACGATGGACCAGGTCAATGAAGGCTAGCAAGACCGAGTCAGTCGAATTTTGGTGAAGAGTCTATGACCATCTAGTTTAAAAAATTCCTCGCCGTAAGGTTGGAAAAAGTTTAGCTTATCTGAACTAAGAGAGGACAAATTGTGCATACCATGGTTTACTTTCTAACCTTCATTCATACCCATTTTGACAAGATCAACAACATTCAAACATCTTTCCACCGCGCAATGATGTCATTTTCGCGTCTCAAATGCATAGTAAGATTCATCACTCGCAACATTTAACAGGGTACGAGAATTTCAGGCTCATATAAACAAAGTCGTGTTGTTTTACTAGGACAAGAAGGATTGACTGTTTCTTCTGCAATACTTGTGTTTCTGAGTTTATCTGGTAGTTATTCCATGAAGAATACCTTTTTTCATTCCATTGTAATATGCAGAACTAGTCAGACAAGACAAAGACCACCTCGGAATTCCATGAAAATGGGGTGGATGATGATGATGGATAGAAAAGAGATAAAAGCACAGATAGGAGGGTGTGATGGGAGGATCGCCTCTTTCGGTGTTTGATCTAGGGGTCTCATAAAACTGAAAAGAAGAAAAAGGGGAAGAAGAAGATCTAAGTGAAGGAATTCATCATCATAACTCAGACCAATCAATCAATCAGTTTGAGTTTCCATGCAGGTGAGGTTTTATATGCCACTCCTGTCTTGGATTTTCATGCAAGAAAAACATAGGCTACTTGTTCAAGTGGCCTCAAGGCTTTTCCTTTATTAAATTACTGCGGATGGCATCACAGCATAACAACATGATATTCTTATTCATAAAAATCAAGCAGCATGGTTCTAAAAGATTATCCAAGAACATCACCATCATCATCATCCAGTAGGGGGTCAGTCAAATTGACTGGTTCGGTTTTGATCTATCTGATACTGTACGGTGATGATATTTTGGTACAACAACAGCGTAAAACACCATATCACCTCCATCTAAAGCATCTGCCTGCCTCAGCATACCAAAAAGTTTTTACCTCTATGCGTGAACCTCTTATTACCCACATCATGCGCTACAGTCTCGACTGCACCCCTCCAGCAACCACGAGGATTTCTCCAGTGATGTAAGCCGCATCGTCAGATGCCAAGAAGGCGGCAGCAGCGGCCATGTCTTCGGCAGTCCCGAGCCGGTTAAGCAGAGTTTTTTCCTCCAGGGATGTCCTCTTCAGTGAAGAGGTGGGAAGAAATGAGTTCATTGAAGGAACAATTAGGTCCCATTCCAGGAAAGTGTAGAAGAGTCGGGCATGACATTGTACTTACAATGCTCTCGGTTTTTGTCAAGAACTCGGCAAAGTGAGTGGGAACAAAACCAGGAGCAACCGCATTAACACGGGTGTCAGGAGCCATTTCTTTTGCCAGTGCCTACAATTTGTGTGGAGAAAGCCACAGCAATGTTACCGTATTCGTTGTGCCAAGAGGTTGTTAAAAGGTCACATAGTTTTCCTACGTGAAGTATCATTCAATCCACTTCCGTTATGTTGGTTGGGGATCCCAAGAAATTTTGGGAAGCCCAGAACTCACCTTGGTAAGTCCAAATAGGGCTGTTTTCGTCACACCATACATGGCCATAGAAGATTCGGGACTGTATCCAGCAATAGATGAAATAAAAATAACAGATGAACCCTTTTTAAGGTAGGGAGCAGCATCCTGTACCAAAAAAGCAATTGGTAATGAACAGATGTGATATGCAGATTCAATTCAATAAATCGACGATGAATGTCCACTGCACTCCAAATGGCTACCATAGCAAAAAATTACCCAGGATCCCTCAAACAACCAGGGCACAAAGCAAACATTCAGAAATTCAAGGGTAACCATATAAACAACCACCTTTTTTTCTCGCCTGAATTAAATCAAGGACCAAGTTGCGTTACAATCAACACATGCAACGGGCAGACAGAAGCTACATACCTGTAGAAGAAGAATAGAAGCTTTGACATTAATCTCCCATAACTTGTCGAGGATAGATTCCTTAGTCAGCAAGATAGGATCGATGGATGGATTCACAGCAGCATTCGAAACAATAACGTCGATTTTTCCGTATTTCTGCAATCAAAAGACCAGTTTTACTTATTAACAACATCAAATAGCAGTGGGATACTAGCACTGCATTTTAGAGGGACAAAAAAACCATTACACAATTTGCTCATTTACAAAGCCCAAATCATCAAAAGATAATGAAGAAAAACCCAAATCAGGACACAGACTCCCTACTATCCTCCACGACAACACACTTAGTTCCAGTTCAAGGCCAAGTCACTTCCACAAACGACAGGACTCCTCGAACAATAAAAGGGACCTCAATTGCTTCCTCCATAACAAAGCACCAGTAGAGTCTAAGGCACGTTCCCGTTATCCACGGCTAGAACAGTCAACCAACAAATGACCACAGGAAGAAACTTGTAGAAGGGGGTGGGGAGTGACATCACCTGAATAGTAACATCAATAAGGTTCTTCCTCTGCTGCGGATTCGAGACATGGCAAACCACCCCCAAAGCCTCAATCCCTTTGCCCTTGAGCTTCTCGACCGCCTCGTCCACGTTGTTCTGTCCCATAATTTCTCATTTCTCAACCAACCCATAAAACAAAACCGAAACTTTCCTCCCCCCAGAAAGCCAAAACATAGATGGGGAAATCAAACAGACCTGCTTGCGAGACGATATGACGACGGAGGCACCTTCTAGGCCGAGGTGCTCGGCGATGGAGAAGCCGATGCCCTGAGTGGACGCGGTGACGATCGCCACCTTCCCTTGGAACCTCCTCCCGATCCTCGCCTGGGCTTTCTCCATCCTTCGGGGAAATCGAGGTTGATTGATCCGAGGCGGTCTGTAGTCGGTCTGCTTCAGACATCGCTTGTTTCCTTCGCACTAAATACGCGCCCGTTTTGTTAACCAAAAAAAAGGAAACAAATCTCAATAATGAGCTCACACAATTTATTATTATATATATATTAATTTAGTAGGAGTTATTATTTGTCGAGGAAAATAATTTAATGTGAGAAGAACATTCGGTTCACCCCTGAATATGCTCAACTTGATGCATGTCTTGTTGTATCTCAAAACTTCTAGTATAAGGTCGTAGCTTTGTGTCTTCTAGTAGATATAGTGACAGATTTCTTTACACAGTCTACGATTCCCTCGCAATCACTGACTTGATCCTGAGCCGACATGCATCCCTGGTCATTGTCTTCTGGTGTGTCCTCTCCTTAGAGGGAATGAGGCGACCGAAGGTTCCCGTGTGTTTGGCATGCCCTCATTGTGTTGCAGTGTTCGGCTTCGTCGTCCCTGATGTTGAAGAACACATCGTACAGGTTCCCTGTAAGGAAGACGAGGAATATGAGCATTGCCAGTTTCAGTAACAGGGAAGATAGACGGAATGAGATGATGGTAATAATGGTTCTGACAAGTACTTACTGATTTTTGGCCGCCGAGATTGAGGAGGTCTTGAAGTTTGAAACTCATCTTCGTGCCATTGATGAAGATTTTGTCAACTCAACTCAAATGTGAAAGGTGATGGCGAAACCCAGGAAGGGAAAAAGGTGCAGAGGGACTCACCAAAAAGGTACAAGTCATCTCCTGTGTAATATTTAACTGCAACATCTCGGGCAGGAAGCTTTTTCAATTCCTCTGGAAAGAAAAAGTTACAGGTAATCATTAAGATTAGAGTATCCAGAAATCAGTGATTGCAACACAGAAATGTATGGAACTGACTGCCCAGCTATCTCGATTTGAGTAGAAGAGATTATGCGATCAAAGCGCACTTCATTAATGCGCACACAGTGCAAGTGAACAGTCATATAATGACAACCTTACCTCCTTGAGCGTTAAGAAATTTGTCATAGGTAGAGAATGCATGGCTCTCTACACATTCAGAGAAGTGATCTGCCGGGATCCAAAGACAAAGAGGTGGTAAGAAACTGCACCACTGAGCGACGACTCTAGCTACAGCAACCCAAGGGATGTCATTCTGAAGTAAACAGTTCGCAACCCACTTACATGCCATCCTTGGGCTACCAGCATACATGACGACCGTCATTATTTAGTAGAAGAAGGTAATGTGTCGAGCAAGAAAGCGATCGAACCACCATGTGTTGCCCCCTAATTACTGTGGTAATCGCCATAATATAGGTTGAGTTTGCATGAAAAACATTAAGGGGGTTGTAGGGAAAAGACCAAAAAGACGAAAGCCTATAGGCTTCTCTAAAAGGATCTAGAGAAAGATCCGTGGTTGTTTAGCTAAGCCCCTGATATATAAACTTATACAAATTATTCCTAGAAATGACGAAATGGGAACTTTCACCAAATCAAGAGGCAGAATGCCTTGGAGCTGGATCCTTTTCCAGGCAGCGATTAGAATCCAGAAGTAAGAACAGGAAAAGAAAAGGGTTGAGCGAGCATGAAAAGAGAGACTAGATAAGCAAGTGATGCATTTCATTCCAGCTCTCTGCAAAGTGAACTTTGAGATAGTCTGCCCTTCTCCACCATCCAAAACTTTCATACATATGCAGAACAGAAATGAAGGCTGAGGAAGACGGAACAATACCATGTCGCTTCCTATTCATTTGTAATGCAAGATGATACCACCGACTCATTTTTACTTAATTCTCGGTGCAAGGATCTTGGCTATGCGAGAAAATGAATGGACTGGATTGATAGAAAATGAATTGTAAGTAATAGAAACTTCATCTTCATCTTATAAATAAAACAGAGATTAGGCCCACGACTCACCAAAATAGGGCACTCTTGCAATGGTCTCCAGCACAAAGAACCTTGCATAGTCCTTGTCATGATAGAAACTATCGAGAATCTTCATGACGGAATCCTGCAATGCCCATAACAATATTCAGGAAACACCAATTAACTTGTGTGTTCAAACCAATAGATTTCAAGACTATGCCGTGAGAAAGACGTTGACAGATTGCTCGATCTTGATAACCAGCTTTCAAACTCACTAGACGGACAAATCCCCACTGAACCGCTTGCAACCTTATTCGTATAATTGCAACCTCAACTACCAATACCTCCTCTTGGTCAAACAGCACCGTACAGCGTATCGCAAAGACATTTCTAGCAAAATTCACAACAACAACATCAATCCACTGCTCTACGAATATCATCCAACCAAAATGAAATCAAAGCTCCAACGGCATTATCAAGCCAAGACGTTCCACACTCCCTCCCGAACCGATCGAGGGCCTTAAGCCCGAAGATTCCGATGCGATGCGGAAAATATTCAATCCAGTTTCACTCCCTCTCTCCTCCCACCGATTCTGTTGATCTTTCGCGGGCAGGATCGGATGACGTTCGACGGCGGCACCAACGGGTTCGACGTAACCGCCGGATCGATCAACGGTGGTGGAGGTGGTGGTGGTGCTTCTCCTCCCTCGCCGATCAGGACGCCGGATGCCGCGGTGGAGTCCGGAAACTACAGTGGCGAGATGTTTATCCCGCCGTTCAACTTCTCCATCGTCGACAACGGCATTTTTCGGTCCGGTTTCCCTGACAGCGCCAATTTCGGATTCCTCAAGTCTCTTGGACTCCGCTCGATTTTGTACGGTTTCTCTGCCGCCTTTACCTTTGCTTACTGTTAGCCTGCAAAGTTGCTCTGTCGATTTGGATCAAGTCGGTTTGCTTGTGATTCCTTTATTTATGTAGGTATTTGTGTCCGGAGGAGTATCCTGAGGCGAATAACGAGTTCCTGACGGCTAACGGAATTAGCCTCTTTCAGTTCGGCATAGATGGATATAAGGTGATTGATTAGGTCTGCTTTCCTCTGCGTGTGGTAATTTACCTTGAGTTTCGCCTTTTGGTTTTATTCCTGTGATCACGAATCAACGATATGCAGAAGCTACCGTAGAATTAGATCACTTGTTTAGGTAGATCACACTATTTTGGATATCTTGTGGTTCTCGTTCGCCAAGATAGAGTCGAAATTCTTCGTCTCAGATCGAATTGCTCAATCGTGAGGATTCCGTTAACCTGACGTGAGGTTACTTCACTAATCCTTATTCGTGTTCTGCTAGGATTTTCATGTTTAGTGATGCATCACTTGGTGGTTGTTATTCGATTGATGCTCGGTCTTAATGGAGGACTCGACGGAGGCAGAATGTTGTGATAGAGATGATATCTATTTTTGGGTTAATTTTTAGGTTTTCCTATTGCTTGAATGAGCGGTTTTCCTATTGCTTGAATGAGCACAACTCTCATCACTTGATCGTGACGTCTCACTCCCCTACACCAGATGAAAGCTTAAGTTGGCTTATCCAGGGGTTCTTTCAGGGAAACTCCCAGGTTGACTGCTGTTAATATGGGATCTTTTTCATGGGGTTAGTCTCTAATTTGAAATAGTTGGCCATAAACTGAAGATCAGTTGGAAATTATTCTGGATGCTTTTTTTTAAACTGGTATATGCTGCTTTTGTCACGTCTTCATGTTATGTTTGGCTGAATATTTTAATGCATGGCTGGGTCAGGAGCCATTTGTCCACATCCCTCAGGAAGCCATCCGTGAAGCCCTCAAAATTCTTCTTGGTACCCATCACTCCACATTCTGTCATAAGGATTAGGTTGTGTTCCTGTTAATCATTTTCTTGTATATTTTCAAGATGTCAGGAACCATCCAGTATTAATTCACTGCAAGCGTGGGAAGGTAGCAGATAAACTGGATAACTATCTTGATCTTCCAATCCTCTAACACCTTTTCTTGCCTTTTTTCCCATTAGCATCGCACTGGCTGCTTGGCTGGATGCTACCGGAAGCTACAGAGATGGTGTCTCACGTCGATATTTGACGAGTACCAGAGCTTTGCGGGCTCAAAAGCCAGAGTATCGGATCAGAGGTTCATTGAGCTGTTCGACATCTCAGGCTTGAGGCACCTATCATTGTCCTTTTCGTATTCAAGGATGAACCAGAGTATTGGATAAGAGGTTCATTGAGCTGTTCGACATCTCAGGCTTGAGGCACCTACCGCGTCCGCGGCAGAATCTAAGCCTCAGTCTGAACCGCTAGGCATTGTGATAACAATTCGCCACCCGGTTATTCATAAGGCCAAGGAATCAACTACCAAGTTCGCAAACTCGACTAGCAAAAAGCACACAGCTCCACAAGGTAAGATGTGTAAGGCCTGCTTGAGGGACTTCCAATCGAAATAAGCAAACGAAAAGCCCCCTCAAAGAACTCATTGAGGGCCAGAGTAAAACTCCGGCTAAGCCGGTGATGGAACTCCCTCGACCGCGTCTCATTCGGCCACTCAAAGCGGCAACTACCAAATTCAAATTCAGATTCAACGAGTGCAGATCAAGGATCAACCGATTGTAGACGAGCAACAATCATGCCGCCAATCTAAAACACTAGGCATGGCGTATGAAACGATATCCCGGCCATTTCACATCGATTTCCCCTCGGGAAGGTCGTCAACTTTGATAGGAAGAACACAAACGTCTCCCCCCATTCGATCAGACGAGGGTGTCATACCACGAACAATGATCCACAATTGGAAAAGCACAAGAAGCCAAAAAACAACAATCGGAGGCCGCAATCCGACCGAAGATCGATCAGCGGAGTGGGGGATTTAGAGAAAGAAGTGAAGACTGTCGCGCAAAATTTCAACTTTCAAGGGGGGAGGCGGCGGCTCTACGGTTTGTGGAGGGATCGGGAGATCCGGTTTCTTTTATAGTATCAGCTCAGGGGCTTCCTGGTAATTCCACTCTAGCCTATGACTTGTTTGGTTACTAGAACAAAAACACCGTCCAAAGAAATCCCATTTCAGTCATCCGAGTTTTGTACGGAAATACTATTAGTTTAAAAAAAAAATTTACAAAATACGGTATCAGTTTCGTAAAATACGATTTTACCGTCAAAGGGGCGCTTTCTGAAAACCCGCCATTTGGATTACGAAGAGGGCATGGTATGAAAACGCACCCTCCGTGTGCCCCAGTGAGGGGCGGGTTTTGGAAAACCGCCCCTTATGCATGCATGGATAAATGCATAAGTGTTCAAGGGGCGCGGTCTCAAAACGCGCCCCTTAAAGAGGCCGTCACCCCCATGGCTCCCCCGGCCTCCCCGTCCCCCCTTATCATTTTGGACTTCTGACGGGGCGGGTCACTCCCCTCACTCCCCCTCCGCCCCCCGGTCCCCTCTTCATTGTTAGGACACTCCCCCCTGTCCCCCTCCAAACCTTAGGCCACTTTCCCCAGTCCTCCCCTGTTCCCCCCTACAAGGAGAGGGTTTCCAAAACCCGCCCCTTCTGCGGCATACAAGGGGCGCGATTTGAGACTGCGCCCCTTGTTGAATAACATAAGGGGCGGGTGGGTTTTGGAAACCCGCCCCCCGTTTGGCAATGCAACTCACCTATGAATAACTTTATAAATCCTGTTTCAAAAAATAGAAACAATTCATAGGTAACATCCATACAACCAACGCCAAACTTCGAAACAATCTAACACTCAACATTCAATAACAAAGCCAATATCTATACATAACGTCCAACATCTAACGTACAAAGTCACACGTCCAAATTTCATATCAGTAATGTCCCCTACGTCTCGTAGATTTCCTCCTAACATAAGCCCTCACGACGGGGACTTCTGGAACTTCAGGCTGCTCAGATGGAACATCCGGGTACGGTTGTGTAATTTGGGAAGTTCCTTCTCCTTGTTGCAAATGGTCGTACCTGAAGAAGTTATATTAGTTAAGTTATGAAAGTTTAAATGAATCTTAAATCGAAGGACTTACCCGAATTCTCTTCGGCCTTTAATCAGAGCCTCCGGTGTAGAACTGGACCCAACATCGTAGTAAGGAGTGGCGTAATCACCATAAACATGATAAACTTGAGAGATGAGCATCCCTTCTCGCACTTCATGGCCCTCCTCATCAAATACGGGGTCATCGTATGTCCGTGGCTCCTCTCCATGATCATGATCATCTTCCGCAACGTCCATATGATGAGGATCTTCTTCCTCCATATGATCTTCCTCCTCCATTTGTTGTCCACCTTGTGGGATGAACTCGTATGCAGGTTGATCTTCCAATCCACCGGTACGACCATATAATCTCATCGGTGCATACTCCCGCATCATTTCCATGGACTCCGCGACAAGAGTAACGAGTTCCGGCTGGTCATACCGAAGCTTTATCTTTTGAAAGTTCTTCATCTACATCAGAAGTATAGGTTAAAGTGGAACAATGAATGAGAAAATGTTATGAGATACTCATACTCATTAAGGACTTACCAATGTGCCTAGCATGGAGCCGGTGTGCGAGATGTGCTGCCTGGTGTGCTTTGCATACCATTTTGAATATCTAACAGGAGACTCTCAAAACAGCGGCACGACCATGTTGAGACGATCTTCCCACTGGTCAACAAACACTCGGCGGATCTCTCTCCAGTTGTTCATCGTCTTCCCGCATAAATCTATCTTGTGGAGTGCCTTGCTTGTGTCACAATCTTGCGGCACCAGTTGATGATCGCCAAACTGACGAATCACTCTATCTGGGTACTGCCATTCCACGATGTAGAAGCAAATTAGTGGAAGTCTTGCACGCCAGAAACCTCACCAGATCGGCAGTAATCAGGAAGCATGGCTACCAACTCATCCGGGTAAGGATGCCAAATAATCTGCATATATTAATGTGAATGTGTGAGAAGAGTTTGATATAATCAAATGAATTTGTTAGCTATAGTAATTTACCTAATCCATGCTCTGCCTATCGAATGCCTCTCTGTAGGAGGAAAGAACATGGGTGGACACCGTGCGTACATCCTTCGCAACGGCCCATCTATGGCTCAAAGGCATATCTTCCACAAAGAGGGTACGAAGTCTCATAGGTGCTACATGAGGGAATCTATCCCATGCCCAAATATGTAGCAGTATCAATGAACCCTCTATCTGAGATGCCTTATGGTGAGCCGCCTTACACAAACTCCTGTAAAGCCACGCTAGGCATGCACTTTCCCAACTATAATTTCCAGCCCTCTCAAAGTCAGCTAGCAAAGGTAATCAGCATACATGCACTAAACTATCTGACTTCGTCGTGAACAACATCTCACCAATTAGCTACGGAATATATGCCCTGGTATGTATCTGCACTAACTCCTTAGGGGCATCTATAGGGATCTTACCAAAATTCGCAGCCAGCCATCTCAGTCTATTACGACCAGACCTGATGTTGTCACCCCTAGGTATCCGGCCCAATAACTCTAAGCACACCGCCCCATTAGATACGGATGTATCTGCTATCTCTGCATCACCATCTATGGGCAAACCTAGCTGAATTGCCACATCCTAAAGGGTGATAGTCATCTCACCGTGCAACATATGGAAGGTATGCGTCTCCGGCCTCCAGCGTTCCGTCAATGCTGTGATGATGGCCTAGTCCAATGATATGAACGGAAGTTTAGCCACTCCATAAAATCTTGCTTGACGGAGGTATATGTCCATCCTGGGATCGGTGGCACCTCCCTTAAGCGATTTCTCAACCCGACGGCAAGTAAGAACGTTATTCTGTAGATAAGACACGATTTTGTAAAAAAGATACGAATACATGAAACATATAAGATGCCACCAAGGTACGAATACACGAATTCACATACCACATTATATCCGGCTTCCCATACAGTCGTCGATCGATGCTCTGCTTGAGCATCAAGAGCACTTGTCTTTCTTGGTCTTGGACGCATTTTCCTGTTATAAAATATATCAACAACGGTTAATAACAAGAACAACTTAAGCATAAAATCAGAAATCACAACTTATTCAATTTAAATATTGAAACAACACTTACAAAGATTCATATTAGGACAACTACGTAGGTTATGACCTTCCTTTCTACATAACCCACAACTAGTTTTTCGAGTTTTCTCCTTGATGTCCATTTCATTATGTATACGGGATGACCGTGGACGCCTTTTGGTCTGACTCTTGTAGGATCGGGATTGACTCTCCGGAAAGGATATTCCGGACAATCATCTTTGCAGTCAAAAGAATGTCATTTCGCAGCATACACGGCCTTCTGACACTGGAATAAATAGAAATGACTAATCGCAGCGGTATGATCTACATGCATGTGTGCATAACATGCCAAAGCGTGCGAACACGGAATGCGATAGATTTGCCACTTCTTGCAACTGCATTTCCGTGCTTGAAGAAACACATGCTTGAGTTGATGTTTTCCTTTAGTTTTCATGTCAAATCTACCCTCCTGTCGATGGAGAAGCACTACTTCATACCGTTTGGCCTTCTCCATACATTTAAACAACCGATTTGTACATATACTTGTAAAACTTTCGCCAATTCTCAACGCAGAGTCAGCATCATCCCTTCTGGCTATCCAGTATGACATGCAATTGTACCATATTTTTCGAACAAGAGCCGAAACAGGAAGATTTTTGGCACCTCTTATAACAGCGTTGTAACTCTCTCTCAAATTCGTAGTCATTAGACCATATCTATAAAAGCCATCCCGACTCAAACACAACTGCTCTTCATTCATCTCGACGAAAACCTCACCAGCTTCTGGCATTTATTCAAACAAGTTTCTCACAATGTTTTTGTACTTCACGATCATTGATTTCCTCGTTGCGGCTATCAACTTCCTTTTACAAGCTACATTTTTATATCTAGTATTGAAATTGCTTGCCACATGTCTAAGACAGAACCGCCAATGCGCAAATGGCGGGTTCCAGCCCACTTGCGGATCATTCATAGCCGCCTGAATGCCTGTATGTCTGTCGGAAATCAAGCATACTCCTCCTGCCCTATCACCAACGACATATCCCTTAAGACATCTCAAGAACCAACTCCAAGAATCATAGCTTTCCTCATCAACCAGTGCAAATGCAAGCGGCAGAATATGGTTATCCCCATCCATAGCACAAGCAATTAAGAGTTTATGCCTATATTTACCATATAAAAATGTATCATCTATACTCACAACTGGCCGACAATGAGTAAATGCCTGAATACACTGTCCAAACGCCCAAAAAAGTCTCTGAAATTGTAATACTTCCACATCGCCAAGATTATAAGTTGCACCCCAATCAACAATTGTTCCGGAGTTGGCAATTCTGATTGCATTCATTAGATGCGGCAACTCGTTATAAGATTCATCCTATTCGCCGTATTCAACTCCAATTGCCTTCCTCTTTGCATCCCATACTCGTCGGCGAGTTACTTCGTACCCAAATCTCTCCTTTATTACATTCCGTAGGAACGACACTTTCACTTCAGGAGATTCTTTAACAAAAGTACGGAAGTAGGGAACCATAAAGTTACAGTCAAGTCGATCATGATCTTCGGAAAGCACTGCATTTAAACATGTATGCGCCTCACCAACGATGGTTATTTCAAACTCATCATCACAAGCACGTTGAATCGCGCGTAATCTCCACTTGCAACCAGAACCAACCTCAGAACAAAACACAGACCATGTCGTATTATCTGACTCCACAATTTCGTAGTTATAATGGTTCTTGATATGGAACATATTAACCGTATGAATGAGATGGTTCTTATGCTTGAAACGCATCCTTTTACGAAATTCAACCACAACATCTGGATCGTTCTTCATCCTAACTTACTCATCATCATCGAAAATGACCTTCCCAGTATTGCCACTGTCTAGATAGAATGGTAGAGGTTTTTCCAACCGTTTCTTCCTAGAGGGACCAGCCTCATTAACCCCCACATTATTATCATCGTTCCCTAAATCAACACCGTTAAATATTTCATCATCAGTATCCGCCTCATCGGAATTCACTATTGAATCAACGATATGATTCTCATATCGCCGATAAATAGTTTCGTTTAAAGCAGCTTCATCGCCCACATCACGTTCTAAATCTTCAAACGGGTCACCCTCTTCATAATCGTCTCCGTAATCATTACCATCGTCATCATCCATATCACCATCCTCTTCATTCCCCACATTACCACCATATCCGCTTCACCCTTCATTCACCGGTACAAATCGATGAAAATTTCTACTAACTTCGAAATTTTCCATTCTCTCTTGCATAACATTTAACCCCTCATCCACATTCACTCCTACGGCTTGCATGCTACTACCGTGCTTACTTCTTGAATTTGTCGACCTCCTTTCATTGCTAGAATTCCCAGAAACTGATATCACATATACTTCTTGAATGCGGTCACCATTTGACATCGCAAACTCACACAACAACCTAACATCTTCATCATCACCAATCGGTACTAGCACAAAATTTATGCCGGAAGGACCATACGAAGGAACGGGATATCTATGACATATTTCCAGCTTACTTCATTCACTTAATCTCATTGCATTAGCAATGACCCTTTCAAATTGGACATAGTCCACATCAGCGGGTATCTTTATACGTTTCACTGGACCCCTATTATAACCTACTCCTTGACTACCGTGAATAACTTTGCCATTACCATACAATAACAAATGAACTTGCGCCATTCAAACGTAAGGGAAAACTTACGTGAATTAGCTCCCCTCTCGAACTTAATAATACCTACAACAATTCAAACAACGTATAATTAATCATCATAATTGTAATACCAAACAACAATTTATAAATTTATATACTAAATAATCAAATCAATTTATAAATTTATATACTATTAATCAATCCTAAATTTCTAACCAAATGTTCTAACATAAAAATCTAACCTAAATTTTAAAACTAAATTTCTAACCTAATTTTCGAACCTAAAATATCTAACTTAAATAATTCAACTTACGAATGATAATCGGATGTCGGACAGGCGGAGATCGGAGGTCGGAGGTCGAACGGGCGGATGAGGGGAGGACGGCGGACGCCACGAACAGGGGTCGAAGGCGGGGAGGATGGAGCACGGGTCGTAGGAGGTTGCTGTGTCGGAAGTTGGGGGCCGGGGGTCAGAGGAATCGGGGGTCGGACGCCGGGTTTCGAACGATTTTGGGGGTTGGGGGTCGGTTGAATAGGGTTTCGGTCCCGACTTGGGGATTTATGTCCGTCGAAGGGGCGGATTCCGAAAACCCGCCCCTTATTGTTTTATTGGAGGGGCGGGCAGGTTTCCAAAACCCGCCCCTGTAAGGGGTGCCGGGGGGCACTGCCCAAAGGTTGGGGGGACCAGGGGATTGTCTTAACTGTTGAAAGGGGGGACGGGGCGGGTCAAAACGAGAGAGGGGGACGGGGCGGGGGGGGGGGGGGGGGGGGGGGACGGAGGGGGACAGGGGGTCTGCCCGTTGAAGGAGCGCGTTTTGAAACAGCGCCCCTTGTACACTTAGCATTTTTTTCGTTATTCACCCACGAAACGGTGCTGCGTAAGGGGCGGGTTTTCTCGGGTACACGGAGGGCGCGTTTTCGAACCGCACCCTCTTTGTAATCCGAGGGGTGCGTTTTCAGAACGCGCTCCATCGACGGTAAAACCGTATTTTACAAAACTGAGACCGTATTTCGCAAATTTTTTTTAAAACTAACCGTATTTCCGTACAAAACTCTCAGTCTTCCCATTACGTAATCCAAACTGAACGTTACATTACAAGAATTCACGCATTAAAATTTCACGGGCCGAGCCCAACTAGGGTGAAAGAATATGGGCCGACATGGGCTTAAGCCCATCGATCTTACTTTTCGAATTATTCGAATTTCGAGTTTAAAATTATTTTGAGATTAAAAAAAAAAGTTCAAAACTATCTAGAGTTGGATTCGTAATTGTGTGTATAAGTTTTGAAATTTTTTATTTGACCTTTTACTAGAGTAAAGATAAAATAAAAAAACGGAGGGGGTGGGAAGATAGCAAGTAAATCGCAGACCAAAAATCACCACGGTCGAAAACGAAAACGCTTATACGAATTGTCAAACCCTTTTATCACGGGCACCGATATGTTGTAATAGTCCGAATAAACTGAAACCTGAATAGACTATTATACACTATCTCGTATATCAACATACAATCCACTTATAAAATAAAATAAATAAAATAAAATTTTTATAAAATTTCAACTGGAATATGTTTGACCTTAGGATAAACAAAAGAGCCTCGCTTTGCGGAATAATTAATTGATGCCACTAAAATCTCCAGGGAACAACAGGCAATATCAGACAGGACAGACTGACAGAACAGACTGACAAGCAGACATCATTTGGGATATGAGATTAACCCCCCACCTTAATCGTAATTATGATGATATATTAGTTCCATGTTCGACATGACATGAAGCCACCAAAACCCAGATCATGATAATCAAAATGATAATAGTAATAATTAATGATAATTCCATCTTTCCCAAATGCCACTCAACACCAAAACATCAACTACTAGAAGGTTATTTTTTCATATCATTAACATTTAAATGCCGCTCCCCGGGAAGGGAGGGGGACAGTAGGGATGCTTAGTAAGCGGCCGCGGCCTTGCCGTAGTTCTCGGATGGGTTCCTCGTCTTCATTATCTCGAACCTCGGCTCCTTGGCCTCGAACTTCAGCCCCACGTACAGTTTCATGTAGTCGTCAAACACGAATTTCGGGTACGTCCCCAGGGCAGCGCCTTCCTTGTTGCTTCCCTTCTCGACCAGTTCCGGCGCCGGGTATATGACCGCATCGCTGCCCGGGTTGTAGAATGAAGCCACCGACATCCTGTTCCCATCCGTCTGGGCAACCACCCTGTGCAGGACGCTCTTGTACTTGCCGTTCGTGATCACCTGCCAAATGTTCATTGGTGGAGGGATGCTCCGGTTGGTGCTTTTGGGAGTCATGAGGTGGAGTCAGTCAGACGACATACCTCGAGATGGTCGCCTAGGTTGATGACGATGGAGTGACGCATCGGAGGGACATCGATCCACTCCCCGTCCTTGAGGAGCTGGAGGCCGCTGACCTTGTCGTCCTGGAAGAGGAGGATGACGCCGCCGGCATCAGTATGCGCCCTCAGCCCCTTGATCATGTCCGGCTTGGGACATGGCGGGTAGTTGCTGACCTTGGTGCCGAAATTAGGGCCCACCGACCCATAAAACACCTTCTTCAGGTACCCCTTCTCGAGTCCAAGGTTCTCGCAGAACAGATCGAGAACGCGCTCGGCCAGCTTCTCGAGCTCCGATGCAAACTCCTTCATCACACCCCTATACTCCTGCGTGAGGTCAGGGATCTCGGACATGTTGGAGGTGGGGAGGTGGCGGAGGTAGAAGGTGCTCTCCCAGTCGAGGTCCTCAACCCGGGAACGTACCGCCTCGAGGCCCTTGGCTGCGACCATTTCCTTGAACCTCTGCTCCCTGACATCCTTGTAGTGGCCTTTGGTAAGGCTCTCCACCTTGTCCAACAGCTCATGGGATATCCCATGGTTCACCAGCTGCCACCAAATCAAATGTACATAACTCATGTAAGAAAGATCACATAGTCATGGTAATAACCATGAGGAAGGGTGTATTGTAAGAAATGGCCCACCTCAAAGAAACCCCAGTTCTCACAAGCATCTTTGATCAAATCCATGGCTTCCCCCCTCTCATCACCATCCAATTTCTTCATGTCAACCACTGGGAATGCCTCCATCTATTCCTTCTTCCTCTCCTTCTTCTTGGTGGTATGTTGTTGTTGTTAGGGTGTGTTGCTTATCATGTGGGAATCTAAACCTCAGTATTTATAGACAACCCATAAATTGTTTTTCTCCTTTTTTTTTTCTTTTTCCTTTTTTTAATTTAAATGACTTCATAGGGGGAATATTAAATGTCCCCACCAAGCAATAGTAAAATTTAGGAAACTTCCCAAAATTCCCCCTCTATTGGCCTTTGAAATAATTAGGAGGACCCTAATGAAATTTAAACCCAATTTAAAAAAAAATTTAAACAAGATCATTAGTTTTTTAACACACCTATAATTTGAAAGTTGCAATAATCCCTTGTTGTTAACAACTAATGATTCATATGGGTCAAATGATTTGGGTAATTTGACCTATAATATGGAGTGTGTGAGATGGGATGGATAGATGGATATTGGAGATAGATTATTTGCCTAATTTAAGGGATGAACCAAACAACCAAAACCAAATAGCAAATCTCAATCTCAAAAGTATCTTGTTCAATCACATGGAGGGTATATCAAATAAAACTATTGGTGGTGGTGGTGGTGTGATCTGATATGATATCCTGATATAATAAAATTACAGCTCACCCCTTTCATTTAATGCAACAATATGTGTAAGAGAAGTCTCTTGTGATAATTCCATCACATCTTTTAGAGTATTTCCTATGAGCCCAACTTTTTGGAAAAAATTCAAAAGCGATTTCTCATACTGTGTTAAGAGTTAAGGAAAAAAATGCGTATATGGGAAGTAATGAATGATCTTGAGGAAGACAAAGAAAAAAGGATGATCTAATAATACCTTTTTGGGCCCCTCTAAAGAGAATAAATTAAAAGTAGTAGAAAAAAGGCAACATCAAACGAGTATAGGAAGTTATGATGTATAAAGGTGAGTTGATAGCTTTCCTTTTCGGTTTATTTAATAAAAAGGAAACAAATATCCTTCATTAATAATAGTAATTAAACATCTAGATGGTGGGTCCTGTATCTAAAATTCTAGATGTTGCATAGATTTTCTTAGCTTTTTTTTTTCTAAGTAAGTTCATAAAATAACAATAACATGGCATGTAATATAAATTTTAAAATTTGCCAAATAAAACTCGTTTGTAACAGCGACTTCTTCTTTCTTTAAAAAAAAATTAAATAAAGTCTCGAATTCGTCATGTGAAACAATAACTTTATATTATTATTTGATAAATTTCAGAACTTTTTCTTTGTATGGTATTTAGTAGGTTAACGAAGAAGAAAGAAACGAATCCATCACACGACTCTTATTACTCGTGTTTAGTATTTGTCTTTGAAAAGTCGGTGCTATGAAATTGTCATAAAAAGAAAAGCCTGACAATGTGGGCAAAGTTCGAGGTACGATGATTGATTTTGGCAAACGACTTTCAATACCAACACGTGATTCCTTTGATTAGTGAATGTGTACCAAATTGTTGGGTCTTTCCCAAATTCATTACCCTTATTTCATTCATCATCATCATCATCATCTTCTTTCTTTCTTGGACCTTTCCTTAATCCGGGTCGACGCCAAAAGAAAAAAACACAATGAGGACTGCCAGTTATGCAATAATATGGACAACTCTTGGGTAAGGGTGAAACACTCCTTCCCCCACCTCCCTCTCTTCTTACATGCTCAACTTATGGGTATGTCTTTCCCATGTCTTTATGCTTCAATGGACCCGAGCATGTTGTAAAAGTTGTAAATATGTATGCATGTTTGTCCATGTAATGAATTGAAATGGGACTACTAAGTATTAGGGTTGTGGAGATGACGTGACAACATTCATAATCAATACCAATAGCTGTAAAGGCAATCCTCCTCAATCAATTCTGATGGCTCTAGGGACAACTTTAGTTCTTCTTCTCACGTTTATTTAACCTCACCCATTTTGGTCTTTTCCCATTTTCACCTCGAGGACATTAAGATGAGCACGAAATGTGACTTGTTTGTGTAGAACTTGGCCTTGCTAATTATAAGGATGACTGGTTTTGTTAACACTTCATCCATTTCGAGGGTGGGTGTTCAGATGGAATGCTGAGAAAGTTCAGAGTGGAGATTTGATGTTATCTATGTGATTCTTGTCCCAAATGAAATGAGAAGAAAAAGGGATTGAAGAAGTTTTTGATCTGGATTTTAAAAATTGAACAGAAAAAGAAAGAAGAGGGAAAAGAAGTTGTGGGTCCTCTGTATCAAGAAGCAAAAACACCAAATTTTAGTGGAGCATTGCCACTTTTGGTTGTCTTACCCTCCATGTGCCAATCTTTTCCATCCTCTTTCGTCTTTGTGTTCGTGTTGAATAGGTTTTAATGATGAGCCTTGACCCTCTGTGTAACAGAAGTCAAATATCTACTTTACAAAAGCTACTCACGTTGAGAACTTTCTGTAAGAAATATTTTGTGATTATATGATTATTTAATCATTAATTAGTCACGAAATAATTAGGCTTTGATCAAGATGTTGATTCGGTCAAATTAAAAGGATTACGTTTTTAAATAACCCCATTAGGGATTATATTTTCCATAGAAGGAAATATAATCTTCTATTTATGGCAAGGTTCTCTAAGGTTGTCTACAACCTTCTGTGGTTTTATACAACCACTAAATGACCGTTATTTGGGATGTCAGTCATTACCATCTGTCCAGATACATTCATTCGAGTGTGCTGAACAGTATCGGTTTCAATTCATATGGAAGTTAGTCTTTGATTATTTCCATTTACAGAAGGTTGCTGATCAGATTCAGCCATAACCTTCTGTAGCGCATTATACATGGGAATTATATCATACTTAATCATAATTAATATGATTTGATTACCTAAACGTACATATGGATGGTAGTGATGTTTCTATTAATTCTTTATTGTTTCATTATCTGATTGATCGTTTTCCTTGTTTTGACCGTGAAGATTACATTTTATCTTTCGCTTAGGTTTTCTTGTATAAATAAGACACTCACCCACGCTTCTTAAATACTTTTTCCTTGTGTATTATTTTCCAGAGAGCGTGAGACGTGAGCCTGTATTCTTTCATTTCGTTTGAGTTAGTCACACACGAGGAGCATTAGCTGCAAAAGGCTGTATCGTTGGTAAAGTCTTCTGGGCGAGTGACTCGAGGGCCACGGGGGACTCGGTTGGAAGCTGCAGGAGACGTTGGTGGAGGCGTGTGGCAGGTTACTGGCGTGGCCAACATGCAGTGGGCCGAAGAGAAGGGCAGAACCCCGGGAGCACAGAAGGTGAGGGACTAACAAGCTTCTGTGGTGTAACGTTCAATGTGTGGTGTTTGTCAGTCGAGATCTCGAGGGATCGCGCAAGGGAAGTCGCAGTTGGGTGATGTGCTGGTGGAGACGTTGCCATAGTGAAAAGTCTCAGAGGAAGTCACGGCAGGTTGCTGTGCAGGAGAAGACATCGTCTGAGAGAAAAGTCCGACAAAATGTTAACTTTGTTAGTCACTGTAGTACAAAACCTTACTGTCTGTTCTGGGAAAGTCAATCATTTGTAGTACAGAACCTTACGGTGTGTGCTGTGAAAGGTTGACATCTTTGGTACAGAACTTTACAGTCAGTGCTGTGAAACCAAGTCATCTCTGGTACAGAACCTCTTAGGTCTGTGCTATAGAGGATTGACGCATTGGGTACATTTTCTTTTGATCTGTGCTATAGAGGGTTGACACATTCGGTACAGAATCTTCTGGTCTGTACCGTGCAACTCAGTCACTTCTAGTACAGAACCTTCAGGTTTGTGCTTTGCCACTCAGTCTTCTGTGGTGCAGAACCTTATGGTCTGTGCTAGAAAAGGTCTATTGTTGATCACCTTCTGTGATTGTTATAAAGTTAAGTCTGAGTGAAAACCATCTGGGTGAAGAGTGGATGTAAGCAAGTTGCTGAACCACTATAAAAGTCTTGCGTGCATCAAACAAATTGCAATCACATTCGTACGTTTTGTCTTACAGAAATCTGTCTACGGTTCTGTTTTACAGAAGCTTTCTTTCGCTGCGTGATTTGTCGAAAAAGAGTTAAATATCCTTAATTAGATTATAACATTAATTCACCCCCTCTTAGTGTAAGAGAGCTACTTTCATTTTTGTTTTCATTTTTGGCATGGTGGTCATGTTCCTATCTAATATAACATATCAAATGGTGTCCAAAGGACACCTGGCGATAAGAGCACGTACGTTTCAGCGGTCATGACCTGAAGTACCTATTAGGCCTTAGCCTTGGGCTTAACTTCCTGGTCATCGTGGGTTGTAGAGAATTACGATGGCCTTTAAGAGATGTAAAAGGTCTGGATGGGGCAAAACCTTTCAACTATCCAAGAACCTCTTAGTTATTAATAGGGACCTGCCTGTTCTCATCCCTTTGCATTCTCCACCCCATTATGTGGAAGACTTGCATGTCCTAAGAAAATGATGTAAGAAGAGTACGGCGCCCACCCAGCCACCCGGGAGATCTTGTCGGAGAACCGTCGGAAGCCGACGAAACTCGTGTATTGGAAACTTGTACTCTGAAAGCAGGTCCGTTCTCTATTTTCTAAGGTTGGGGGGTGGGGGTTGGTCGATGTTTACAAAAATGGTGATACAGCAGCTAATGTGTATTGAGATGGTCTTGCGGATAGTTGATGATGTTCCTTGACGAGTTATCACGCCGAGCCTCTGATGGGAACATTGCGTGGCCTGTTGCGATTACCCACCTACACCTACATCCACATGGCGTTGGAATGATCTCTACTCTTCATTATTTATGATTTGGGGCCTGACTCTTATCACCTTCTCCATCGGTGTGGCTAAAGCTAAGCCAAAGCCGATTCGATTGGACTGACGGGCGACTATACATTCCCCGTGATTTATGGGGCTCTTTTCTACGCAATTTCAACAAAATTTGCTTCCGCTGTGTGCGTAAAAACCCATCACTCCAACCATCCTTCCTTCTAACCTTGGAACCGTCGTTCAAATTACCGTCCCATGTCAGTATAATTCAAGGCATGGTTAGTGTTTCTATACTCTCTTGAGTTGGTTTTCTGCTCTTTGTAACACGATATGGCTTTGACAATCACAACTTCACAGATGAATGAACAAAGTCCGGTCATTACTAAACATACTTCTTTCCTAGTTCCGAGCCAGACAGGCAAGCACGACAAAAGTTCTCACCTTGTTTTACTTTTCTGGACAGCTTCAGATTCCCTGCTCGAGGATACATTCTTGCCAGGGGCATGGTTACTACAATGCGATGAGAAATCACACGTCGGCATTTTATGACATGGAGTTTTTATTTTGTCGACTAGAACTGTTCGAGGACTGGCTTCTGAAATATATAATTTTCGAAAATCGGCAGTCGACCCAAAAACATTTTCGATTGCCGATGGAGAGTTGGGAAATGCAAATACAACACCACGGCGACAAGATGTTAATAAGATCTGTCAATTACACCTCAAGCCAAGCACTCTTCCACTGCCACTCCAACCAGCACCCCCCCCCCCCCCCCGGACTCCGACCTCCGTTCTTCGCCTTGACATCTCTGTCCTTCTTCCTCTGTCTGTAACAGAATACATCCTCTTCCCCTCGACGGTGTCTTCATTATTCCTCCGAACTTATGGATGTAATCCTTTCTTAGTAGGACATGGCATAGGATTACACCTGGAAAATGACTCTACAGGAGCGAAGAAAACACCAACCATCCTTCCTCCCCACCTCAGAACCCGTCATTCAAATTACCGTCCTGGTTCGATATCATCGAAGGCACGGCCGAAGTGTTTCTGTACTCTCTTGACTTGGTTTTCTGCTCTTTGTAACATGATACGTGGCTTTGACAGTTACTCCACCAACTCCACCAACTCAATCATCGACAATCACAACTTCTTCATACATGAATGAACAAATTCTGATCATCACTGAATAGATAGCTTTCCTAGTTTGGAGCCTCGTGGGTATCCCAAGGTCATCTCAAAATAAAGTCTGTCAAGTCGGAGCATAATATTTCGGTCAGAATAAACGATCGGGCGAATATGGTCGGAATCTTACGTAACCTTGGTTTTATTCAATGCACTGTGACAACAATTAGGCTTGTGTATAGTCGTCATTGGTATTACCAATGCCAACAAACGCCTTTCTCGAATTTGTGGTTCTTACAAGTCATACAACCTTACGTGACTATCTAGACGAGACCTAGACTTTGTTTAATGATATTTGCTAAGAAAGAGTTTTCTTGGAGATGTAGTCCTTACGGTCGGTCAAATCCGAAGGGATGAAGATGAGTGATGATGTTTCTCAAGCAACAATCGTAAGAGATGGGCACTCTTTATAAGGGAAATTAAGATGGCGAGGAGAAGCCACAACCGAACGGGCGAGATGGGATATGGCATGAGGAGGATGATGATGACGATGGTCGCTTTGGTTGTAGCTGCCTCATTCCATTTGGCTCCTGCAGGTTGCGTCGTGGATGTCCGTACAAGGAGTTTACTTTGCCTGGGATTCCATGATTTACTTGGCGACTATCAGACAGCCATCGATAGGACAGTTCCCCGGGTCAAGCGACGGGTGCCGCAGACGCCATTCCGATACTACACCCGACATAGGGTAAATCGCGCCATCGTCTACGCCCACGGACGCTGTCGATCGACGATTTCGGCACAGGAATGTAGCGTTTGCTTGGAAACATGTGACGTGAAAATCCACCAGCGTTGCGGCTTCCCAACCATAGCTACCATAGAGCTGGTTGATTGTCTCCTCATGTGGCAGAACAGACCGATCTTCGGAGGACCCTGGCCAACTACCTAATCAAGCCGTTGAAGTATATCTCGTGAAGCCACGTCCATGGTCGGTTCAATGCCCCGGGCTTTCCTGGACTTTCTCCTGGTGTTTTTCAGTAAAGTGAGTTGCAGTGTATGCGACATCTTGTCCCTTTCCCTCGCTTTACTCCATCTCGTCTTACACTCCGTTTGATAAAATAATGGTGTCTTTAATACATTAAACTTCTCACTCGGGACCGACGAACAACCATACATTCCATGATATATTGCGATCAACACGGGTCTTTTCGATTCATTCCCCATGGAAGATAAACTTAGTTCGGTTCGTGGTTTTAGGGGTTGAAGACCTCCATTGCCACCATTGATGTGTCAAGATACAGTGCTCGATGAGACCTTCTTTCCAGGGGCATGGCTACTGTCACGGGGACAAGACGAGTATTGGTGTCCGTCGTCTACGAATGCTTGAGCGAGGCTGCTTGGATTAGGGGTGAAAATGAGTCGAGTCGAGACCGAGTACTCCCAGGCTCGAGCTCGGCTCGATTATGAAAAGCTCGAGCTCGGATCAAATAATTGGAGCTCGAACTCGGCTCGTTCCAATTATGGAGAGCTCGAGCTCGGCTCGAAAGGCTCGAATGTCAATCGAGCCTAAGTTTGGCTCGAAAGCTCGGCTCGAAAGCTCGAGCTCGATTTCAAAATATACATATATTAACGTTGACTCGAAAACATATATAATAAAGTTCACTTCAAAAACATAAATATGAACAATGTTGTCAAAATATTTCAACAAAATCATAATTCCAAGACATCTCCAAACTATTCTCCCAAAACATCGCCATAAATAGAACCTGATTTATCAAAACAATCACAAACCACAAGAATCATACTCTTAAAATATCTTCACGATATAACTTCATTACCAATCATAATAATATCACAAGCATCATCACCTGCATATAAAATATTATAAAGAGTATTACAATCACCAAACAATAATAAGGCACTAAATATCTTAAAATTTTGTAAAGCATATAAGGATAATTAGCTTACTTCAAGAAGTTGAATTAGGTACTTGAATAAATATCTCTTGGTATTTTTTCCCTTTCTGTAAAAGATACAAAAAAGAGAAATAAAAAGCTTGGGTTAGTAACATGTTTACTAAATAATATATTTCGCAAATTGAAAAACTTTAAATGAAAAAAAAAACTTACATTTTCATTCTTTTTCATCCCATGTAAATGTCGAAGCCAATCTCCTCTACAAAGTAATGCTTCTACCGTGTTCGGAGAAAGGGATGAACGATGAACATCAATTACCCTCGTTCCAGCATTGAATGTAGCTTCAGAAGCCACTGAGCTTATTGGGATGACTAAAATATCAGCGGCCATTCTTGACAAAATTGGGTAATGTACCTGATTCATCTTCCACCAATCCAAACAAGAAAAGTCTTTGGCAATTTCACTCTTTTTTAGACGACTTTTTTTCAAATATTCAGCCAATTCCGATTTTCTAGGCCCCGAAGTCTCAAGTTTTTCATAAATGATTCAAAATCATCCCAGTTTTGGGTAATATTTGATTGCATGCCAACACTGCTAGAAGAACCCAAGCTCTCAGAATACAAATAGTCAGAAGATGCCTTCAAATGCTCTGTAACATATTCTTCATAAAGGCTTTCAATTATTTTTTCAACCAATTCTTTATTCTTTGAAACATCTCTGTTAGAGTAAAGCTTTGGAAAACAGAAATCAATTGTCGTCATTTTTTGACTTGGGTCGAGCACCGCAGCAACAACCATCAATAAGTTGCATTCACCCCAATATTTATCGAACTTGAGCATCATCTTACATGCTAATGCCTTAATAAATTCATCCGAATGCTCAGCAGCAATATCTAAGGCCGATTTTATCTTATGAACTTCTTGAAGATACAGATTCGATGAAATAATGTGTCGCTGTCCAAAATGACTCCAACAACGAACAAATCTTGTGAGCTTTTTCTATCTTCATCCAAAAAGCAACAATCAAATAATGAATCGCGTTGATAAAGCATTCTAAAAGCATCATTGAACTTTAAAGCACAACTAAGCATCTCGAAAGTTGAGTTCATCGAGTTTTGCAATCACCACCCAATCTCCTTTCTTTCAATTGTAGTTGTTGTACACACTCAACAAATTTTATCAGGCTATCATCGGAACGATTCACGTATTCTACACATTGCCTCACTACTTGGATGATGTCTTTAATTTCATCCAATCCATCCTGAACACAAAGATTCAAAACATGTGCACAACATCGAACATGAAACAACATCCTTGAGACTTGAATCATCTCCTTCAAATATTTGATAGCAACATCATTACTAGATGCATTATCAACTGTAACTGAATAAACCTTGTTCTCAATAGTCCAATCTTTCATGCATTTAAAAATTGCATCGGAAATCAAAATACCTATTCTCGGGGGTGGAATGTGAAAGAAGCTCAAGACCCTCTTGTGCAACTTTCAAGGTTGATCAATCCAATGCCCTGTAACAATCCTATACTCTATCGTTTGGTTCCTTGATTTCCAACAATCAGTTGTCAAACTGATTTTGCTAACACTTTCAAGATTCTTCTTCAACTTCCTCTTTTCAATCTCATACATTTTCATACAATCTGTCTTGCCTGTAACTCTACCAATCTTTTTCCATTCGGGCATCCCTAAATTCATCATCATATTGAATCCCTGTTCATCCAAAATGGAAAATAGATGTTCATGCATCATAATCCAATGTGTAGCTGCCTCCCGCATTTGTTCCATGTCAAACTTCCCGGAATGCAACGTGGGAACTAGAAGCGTAGCTCCATCGATTGACGGAGAATTCAAGTGCGTTTGTCTTTCATCTTCTTTCGAGTTCATCTTCCTCTTCAAACAATTATCTCTATCCTCTTTAAGTGAGATGTACTCCCCGATTAAGAATTGTTAAGAGATGGCGGCAATGAGAGCATTTAGCTTTCTTCTCCCCATTCTCCAAAATTTCTTCAAAATCATCCCAAACCGCTGAAGTTCTCTTCCTTTTATTTTCTTCTAGTGCATCATTTTTTGTTGTATTATCAGTTTCACCAGCCGAATTTAGTTCTATCCTTTCCAATGCCCCGGTTTGGATTTGAAGCTCCTTCTCCAACTCATTACTTTCAGCAACACCATTCCCTACGGTTGGTGCATAAGACGTATAATCCGTTGACATATTTGTTTCTGGCTGACAGAGCAAACAAAGAGAAGATGTGAGACCAAATGAATCTAACACAAATACCAACAGAAGTCCAAACCCCAACACAAAGGATATGGGATCCTCTGCACTAGATATATAACCGGCATAAGACTATTTATCGCATATAATAAAAATAATTAATACATGCTTAAGAATTTGAAAAGTTTAGGCGTTGTTTAGAACAAGAACATTATCAAGCCATGCCTCTTCAGTTCAGGTTTCCAATTTTTTTCCGCATGGCGAAAATCTCGAAAGAACGAAAATTTTAAAATTCATCATCATAAGAGGCAAACTGACCCAATTTATCGTACATTTGACAGATGAAAAGTGAACATTAACGTTTTGTTAAAAAGGATTTGTCGGAGAACAATATTCAGCACTTGATGCATCAGCTAGGGATAACTAATATTTGAAAAAGTCTCATCATTCAAATCATTTGCATAGATAATTTAAAATCACGAAACCCAATTTTTTTTTCAAAAAAGAAAATTATGGGGAAAACACAGAATAGAGAATCATCATGAACTAACAAGCGATGGGAGGGCATCAGAACTTCCTATTCTTCCTATTCACGTGTGCTTTGAATCATCATGCCCAAACACAATATGAGAGGGTAAAGGGATGGGAAGCGTACCTTGACTATGACGCTTCACTTTTTTCTGTCGCTTACCCGGGGGCGTAAAATTCGGCCAGCTCCTCTCTGGTACTTTTTGACGCTTGCTCCGGCCGATCCTCACGAGACATAAAGTATGAAAAGGCCGATTATTTTCCACTTATCTAATGAAGAAACGAGATCGCCATGCCAAAAGGAGAGGGATAGATCGCCGTGCCAAAAGGAGAGGGATAGAAAGGTTTTTTTCTTTAGGGTTTGCTTTTACCACAGAGTGTGGGGAGGGAAACGAAAAAGTTTTTTAGGTAATTTTATTAATTTTTTATTAATAAATTATTAAAATTTATTATATAATATTAGGCTCGCGAGCCTTCGAGCTGTTAGTGTTTCGGCTCGAGCTCAGCTCGTTTCGTTAACGAGCCGGAACGAACCGGCTCGAGCTCGGCTCGAGCTCGAACCGAGCTTTGACCGAGCTAGCTCGCGAGCGGCTCGACTCATTTTCACCCCTAGCTTGGATAGTATCCATGAGTTGGAGCGCATGGACAACAACGAGCGTATGTGCGTTCTTTAACACTTGACGGATCAAATATGGTTCGAGTTGGTGCTCGGATAATGTAGCTGGCACGAGGCGCAACGTGACTAGAATATTCTTGGGTTGGAGGTTTGAGGGATGTTCGTGAGCAGTCTCATGAGCTACGTTCGTAAAGAGGCACAAGCTATGGACGCGTCACATTGTGAGGGGTCGCGTATGAAAGGATATGACCCTTGAGAAGGTGGTATTGGTGAAAGGGTGTGTTCCTTGGGTGAGTTCTCCTTGGACAGCCACAACACTTGTAAGGGGCGTATAGAATAGAAAGGGTACGACCATAATCGGCATGAAGGGCGGTTACTCGTCGTACCCCCTTGGGAACGGTTGTATAATTTTGTGAATAGCAACGGCCCCTGTAAGAAGGCTTGTAAAGGGGCGAAGCCATCCTTCCTCCTCACCTCCGAACTGTCATTCAAACTACCGTCCTAGTTCGATATCGTTGAAGGCACGGTTGAAGTGCTTCTGTAGTCTCTTGACTTGGTTTTCTGCTCTTTGTAACATGGTAGATGGCTTTGACACTCAGAAAATCGACAATCACAACTTCATCCTATATGAATGAACAAAGTCCGTCAAACAAACGCCTTTCTTGGAATTGTGGTTCTTATATTCAACAAACACCAATCGCATCCCGTCCTTACCTTGGGATCTCAAAATGGAGGTGGAGGAGCCGGAGCTGTGTCTCTGTTGCGAAAAACGGCCGCTCATCGCGACAAGCTAGACGCAACCAACAGGGCGCTCTGGGCAGGTTTGCTTGCCATTTTCTTCCATTCATTTTATCAACGTTTTCTAACTTTAGGAGAAATGTCTCTTATATTTTGTTACTATTATCCATTTTAGTAAAAAAATTACAAGGACTCGGCTCTAATTACGTTTGATCAGAAGGGTGCAATTTTGGTGAAGTCTTCTGGGAGAGTGATCTGGGGGCCACGGGGGACTCTTGGTTGGAGGTTGCAAGAGATGGTGGAGGCATGCGGCAGGTTGCTGACATGGCCAATGGGCAATGGGATGGAGAGAATGGCAAATAACCCAGAAGCACAAAAAGTGAATGACTGACCAGCTTATGTGGTATAACGTTCTATGTGTATAGGAACCTTCGGCAGGGGTTCTATGTCTGCTTAGCCGTAGTATCGAGAGACCACGTAGGAGAACCTTGGGCAGGAGTTTTGTCTCTGCTTAGGCACTGTTTCGAGGCGCACAAGGGAAGTAACAACGGGTTGCTGCACAGGTGGGGACGCCGCCGAGGTGAAAAGACCTGTGAATGTCGTAGCAGGTTGATGTGCAGGTGGAGACGCCGCCAGAGTGAAAAGTCTCGTAGGAAGTTGCAACGGGTTGCCGTGCAGGCGAGGACAAGCCCCGAGGAAAGCGTCCAACAACTGGTTACTTTTGTTAGTCACGTTAATGCATGTACCAAGTCACTTATTGTGCAGAACTTTCTGATCTGTACTGCATAGTTACCTTTGATGCAGAACCTTCTAATATGTGCTTTAGAAGGCTGATCACGACTACGTTTCGTTTTAGTGATAACCATCCAAATTCAATGTGAGAGTGGATGTAGACAAAGATTGCCGAACCACTATAAATATCTTTGCGTCTATCGAATAAAATCACAATAAGATTCGTACGTTCTGTCTTACAGAAGCCTGTCCGTAAGGTTCTGTTTTATAGAAGCTTTCTTCTGTTGCGAGATTTATCGAAAAGGAGTTAAAAATTCTTAATTAGATTTTAACACTAATTCACTCGTACAAGTGATTTTAAGAAAATAATAGTCCGGTTGGAATCTTTGACAGGCTGTGTTAAGTGTTAAGTCGTTGAGACCTTGGTACCTTTGGCTTTTTTATGTAGTCAACAAAGACTTTTCACTAGGGAAAGCTTCGTTTTTATCATAAGAATATTTATTTTCTATTCCATTATTATAATTTTTGTCATCGACAAAGAAATTGTGTTTTTTCCTCGTTATCATTGAGCGTAGCGAAACTAAAACTTTCTCATATTTTTAAATAATAAAAAAATATTTTCGTCGGGGGATTATTTTTTATTTTAGAAAAATTGGTTTTCATAGTGCATAATTAGATGACAGAAGATATACTGACGTATCAAACTGTATCATCAAAACAATACTAACATACGTGATTGCCGTGGATGGTCGCAAATGATGGTGTGGCGCGGCCGCAGTCGGGTTCAATGGAGAGAACAAGGCGAGGGTTACAAAGAAAAATAAAAATAGAAGGTGAAAAGAAAAGTAAAAAAAAAAACAAAGAAGCATTTGGATTTTAGATGTTGTCATGACATTTGCAAAAGAGAGTTTTTTTTCTCGGAAATGTAGTTCTTAAGGTCAAATCAGAAGGGACGAATACGAGCGATGATGCTTCCCATGTAACAATCTTAAGTGATGGACACTATACATAGTGAACAAAGATGACGAGGAGAAGCCACACACGAGTTAAAGCGAGATGGTATCCGGCATGATGACGTTGAAGATGATGGTTGCTTTTGCTGTAGCTGCCTCGTTCCTTTTGGATCCCGCGGATTGCATCGTGGATGTCCGTACAAGGAGTTTACTTTGCCTGGGATTCCATGATTTACTTGGCAACTATCAGGCAGCCGTCGATGTGGCAGTTCCTCGGGTCAAGCGACATGTGCTGCATACGCAATTCCGATACTACACCCGACATAGGGTAAACCGCGCCACCGCCTATGCCCACGGACGCGGTCGATCGACGATTTTGGCCCAGGAATGTAGTGTTTGCTTGGATGCATGTGACGTGAAAATCCACCAGCGTTGCGGCTTCCCAACCATAGCTCACATAGAGCTGGTTGACTGTCTCCTCATGTGGCAGAACAGACCGATCTGCGGAGGGCCGTGGCCGAGTAACTAATCAAACCGTTGAAGTATATCTCGTGAAGCAACGTCCATGGTCGGTTCAATGCCCAGGGCTTTCCTGGACTTCTCTTGGCGTTATTCAATAATGTGAGTTTCAGTGTATGCAACATATTGTCCCTTCCCTCCCTTCACTCCATCTCATGTTACAGTCCGCTTGATGAGGACGATGATGGATATGATAATGTCTTGTCTGTATACAATAAGATGATTTCTTTTCGTGCGCCACAAGACGTTCCGGATTGCCACGGTCTGAGAAGCGAACGGATCACATTTTCCAGTGCCTGTGTTTCGTAGAGATTCGGCAACTCCTTTCAATTTCTTCCACATAAAATGACTGTGTGTTAAGGTTCCGACGTAATCAGTCCGATAAAACCTTGCATTTCATACTACTAATGGCCAACTAATTGTTGGGGGTGATGTGTGTATGATTGGATAGGAAGGGAGAAGGTGCTAGTAGGACGTAGGTTCTGTACTGCCGACAACCTTCTATAGGATAGAGGAAACCTTTTGTAGTGTTTCTGCACCTACAAGGAGTGTTTTGGCTACGATTTCTATTTCTTTAAACTTTCTCTTTTTTTCTCTTACTTACATGAAATGTCTACACGTCTCTCTATATATAGGTAGGAGTTGGAAAATCAAATGACAAAAGAAACCAACACCTTAAATGACATATTTAATCATCTACTTAAATGCACTACTTAATGACCCACTTAAATATTGTTTCCGTTACTAACTTTAATACTCATTAATCTTGATCAGAAATTACCTTCAACACTAATTACACTCTATACTTCATTGTTGGGTAAATATAAAAGAAAGGCATGCCGAAGCCGATTCGATTGAACATTATATGAACAATCATTTCTGCACTTATGAGATTATATGGTTTCAACCGTGATTCCATGAACTCGGTAATGAACGGTCGCATTTTAGATATCCAGAATCGAACTTTCGAATATGAAATCGAGCAAGTAACCCAAAGCGAAGCAAATCATTCCCAAGTTCGGAAAATATTTTAATTCACCTCTCCACCCCGAACGAATTTCACAATTTTACCTTATAATTACTTTACAAATTAAAGTAATTAGGGTTCGAAATCAATTACTTAAATCGACGTTTAATAAGTTGAAATTTTAAAATTTTAATGCAAATTAGTTTTCACAATCTTTAAAAATTCTAATCAACAAATTACCTTCTCTGACCTTTTCGAACTCCTCATGCTGTTCTACTTTTCGAGGCAGCTCTATAACTCTTTGTAACAATGACACGATGAAGACAATCATGTTAGACAATCATAGTCCGGTCGGAATCATCGACAGGCCATGTATTCTTCGTCCAAGTCGTATAGAACGAGAGAAAAGTGTCAAGCCCTTGAGACATTGCTGTTATCAGTGCATTCTCCGAACAATTAGGCTTTGTATGTAGTCAACAAAGATCATTTTTTTATTACAATCATGATAGTTTTCTTCAATTAAATTCGATTATATCAGGTAATAAATCTTAGGCCAAATAGTCAAATATATCTTAAACTTTCACCTTTTTTTTCCGATTTAGCTTAACATTTGAAAAATATATTCTTACATCCCAACGTTTGACCGTTATCTCAAATATATCCTCCATTAGCCGTCCCCCCTAACGTCCTATGTGGCGCTAACATTGCAGTTAACAACGTCAACTCCACGTTTAATCTATTTTTCTCCATAATAAATTATCAAATATATTCTTAACTTTGACATTTTTTTTTCAATTTTGCCTAAAATTTGAATAATATCATCTTACATACCGACATTGAGCTATTATCTTCATTATATTCTATGCTAGCGATCAACGCTAAAAGAGTCCTTGACGTTGATACGATAATTAGCGTGTCAGCACCACATTTAATCATTTTTTTCTCAAATTAAACCATAAACCGCAAATAAAGCTATAAATATATTTTAATCTTACTTTTAACGAATACTTTAATAACACTTTTGACCAATCCTATACAGGCATCCGATCACAACCTCACCCCGCCCTTATTCCCGAACCACTATCCCACCCCGACCTTTGACTCCCAACCCCCAAAAGTTGACATCTCAATAATGTTGGGTTGGAGTTGTGCGTTTTTATAACAATGTTGACATACTTATACAGTGTTATTTGTATGGATAATGACCATGTGTTTGCCTAAATATTGTATGATAATGTGTTTTTGGCATGCTTAAAATTTTAGTAATCATGATTTATTTAAAACATTTAGCTTTGACTCTCTAATTAGAACAACTATAATTTTCTCATAATAGCTAAAAAAACTATTACAATATTTGTTCGTATTGGGGACGGCTACGTATTATATGATGGATATAACAGTCAAATGTTGGGTTGCAAGAGGATATTTTTCAAATGTTAAGTTAAATTAGAAAAAATGACAAAAGTTTAGAATATATTTGATAATTTAGCCTGAGGAAAAAATAAATAAAACGTGACATTAACGACTTTAATTACCACGTTAGCACAACATAATACTCCATTAACGGGGATGGCTAACGGAGGATATAATAAAGATAACGGCCCAACATTGGGATGTGAGAAAATATTTTTCAAATGTTAGGCTAAGTCGGAAAAAGGTGTCAAAGTTTAGGACATATTTGATAATTTGGTCTAGATTTTATGCATATTTCAGTTTATCAAGTCCTTTCTTGCGAGTAATAAAATTTGTTAAACAAAACTTTGTTTTTCTTACAAAGTCATTTTTTATTCCAAAATAAGAGGAAATGCTTGGAAATGGTTCGTGAAGCATGAGGACGGCCGGCCAACGGTAGAGAGTGATCGTGGCTGAAAGAGAAGGGGATATTAAATTGTGGCTGTTGTTGTAATAATGACACTAAGAGAGGGTGAATTAACATATTATAATTTTTAGACTTTCTATGACTAATAGAATCCAGTAGCGAAAGATGTTAGGTTTATGTAAATTACATAACCTTTATTTACAACAAATCCCGAAGTAAACTGCTTAAGGAATATAAGACCAGTTGAAGTATGATATATTATGTTACTATGCAGTCCTGAAAAGGTTCTACACTCGCAGAAGGTTGAGACAAAACCTTGAGGTTTCTGCTATCAAGTCTCTGTAAATTTGATCAGCCTAAGCGTGATCGACAACGTTTTTCTAAAACCAGAAAAATACCTGTAGCAGTAGAAGGTTGGTACAAAACTTAGTTTTGCTATATCAAGGGATGATCCGTGAGTACTAGATCAATGAGAATAACTTCAGAACCTAAGAGGTTGTTGGAGTGATAAAGGTTTGGTTAAGACCTTTGAAGGCTCTGCCCAAATATTGCATCATGTCTGTTGATTTATTTTTCTGTTAAAGTTTCTAATAAATAATTAGTTAGATAACCATTTGTGCAGAATGTAAATGATACATAAAAAGTTTATTACGATTTGACAATAGAATATGTCCACTTTTCACCCTTGTAGAGTGAGATTTATTATAAAACACTTATAGCGGTTACAAAATTATCAGAAGATACAAAGAAACTTTTGCAATGCGAAAAGCCCTCTAGCTTCTTCACAATCGGTGACGCTTTGGTTATGCCAAGATCCGTGTGACTAACTACATAAACTCTATGGTTGAGGTTATGTCGGAAAGTATCATTGTCATCCATTACCAAACACATCTTGGAGAGCTCAAGCCTCTCTCGAGCTGGTTCATGCAGATATTTGTGGACCGACTCAAACTCCGTTTCTCGGTAACAGAAGATACTTTCTGTTATTCGTAGATGACTACACTAGAATAATTTTGATTTATTTTCTTGAGAGTAAGTCAGATGCTTTTGCCACCTTTATGAAGTTCAAAGCACTGGCAGAGAATCAAAGTGGATACATGATTAAGACCTTGAGGACAGATCGCGGAGGAGAGTTTCTCTCGAGACCATTCTTGAACTAATGCCAACAGAAAGGGATTCATAGGCAGTTGACTGCGTAGTATTATTCTCCACAACAGAATGGAGTCGAAGAAAGAAAGAACAGAAGTATAGTGGAGATGGCCAAAAGCATGCTAAAGGGCAAATGTATACCCAACAAGTTCTGGCACAGAAGGAAGCTCGTGGTGAATCATTTGAAAGTATTTGGGTGTATTGGATATGCACTCAACCCCTCTCAAGGACGAGAAAAGTTTGATGAGAAAGGGGAGAAGTTGATTTTCATCGGATATAGTGATGAACTGAAGGGATATCGTCTGCATAGTCCGTATACTGACAAGTTAGTTCTGTCGAGAGATGTTATTTCGAACATGCAGCTTGGAAGTGGCACGAAGAGTCTTCTATGACTCAGATGTTCTAGTAATGTTCTAAAATATAGAAGCAGTAGCCGAAGCATCTGTATAGAACCGTGTCAGAACAAAAGAAGCAACAACAGAAGTTAAAATAAATAATCCCATCGGAACAACATAAGCTAGTTCGTCCAGAATCATTACAAAAGCAAAGGGTCCTATTGAAGATACACCAATGAAGATGTATCATTCATTAACTGAAATTTATGAGCAGGCTAACTTTGCTCTTGCTACATTTGAGCCACAGAACTTTGAGAAGGAAGCTAGGGAAGCAAAATTTAGAAATGCCATGAAGGAGGAGATGACTTATATAGAGAAGAATAACACGTGGTCATTGGTCGATCTCCTTGAAGGAAAAGAATCTATCGGCTTGAAAAAGGTTTACAAGACCAAGTATAATGAAAATGAAAGTGTTCAGAGGCATAAAGCTCGCATCGTAGCAAAATGCTATTCACAGAAGCCCAAAGTTGATTTTACAAAAACTTTTGCTCTTGTAGCAAGGTTGGACACGATTCACAGAAGGAGCCTAAAGTATTCTAGCTTGATGTCAAGTCAGTATTTTTGAATGGAGTACTAGAATAAGAAGTCTACGTAGAGCAACCACAAGAATTCGTGATGAAAGGCATAGAAGACAAAGTATACAGACTATATAAGGCTCTATATGGTTTGAAGCAAGCACCAAGCGATTGAAATTGCAGAATTGATTCCCACCTACATAAGAAAAGATTCTCCAGAAGCACAGTAGAACCTTCGTTATACATACAAAAGGTTGGTCCTGATTTTCTAATAGCATCTCTTCTTGTGGATGATTTGATCTACACTAGCACCATCAGAAGCTCGCCACAGAAGTTTAAGGATACCATGATGGAAGAGTTTGAGATGACAGACCTTAGCTTGATGAAGTATTCTCTCGGATTTCAAGTAAAGCAGAAGAAATGAGAGATTTTTCATTTCTCAAGAGAATTATATAACGGATCTGTTGAAAATGTTTCGTATGGATAATACAAAGCCAATTTCTACTCCAATGTCACTCAATGAGAAGTTACAGAACTACAGAAGGCTTTGATTCAAAGATCTACAAAAGCTTGGTTGGTTCTCTTATCTATCTCACTCACACTCGGACTGATATTGTTCATTCAGTGAGTTTGCTGTCTAGATTAATGAGCAACTTCAGTAGAACTCATTTCACAATAGCAAAAAGGGTTCTACACTATCTAAAAGGCACACAGAAGGTTGGGCTGAAGTATACAAAAGAGCAGAAGGATGATCTAGTGGGTTACGTCGATAGTTACTGGGCAAGAAGTTTGATTACAGAAGCACATCAAGATACTTGTTTTGCATTGAAACAAAGCCCATTTCATGCAGTTCAAAGAAGCAAAATACCGTTAACCTCTTATCTGCATAAGCTGAGTACATCACAACAAATGAAGCAACAAGAGAAGCTGTCTGGCTTATAAGGTTACTTCTAGAACTACAACAGAAGGTGGACGGGCAGCCAACAACAATCTTCTGTGATAACCAATCAGCAATTACGATGATCAAGAATCTAGTTTTCTATACAAGGTTGAAGCATATAGAACTTCGTCATCATTTCATCAAAGAGATGGTTTCGCAGAAGGAGATTCTTCTAGCGTTCATCAGCACCCATGATCAACCAGCAGATGTTCTTACCAAGACAGTGTCTTCGGAGAAATTCAAGACATTGAAAGACTACTTGAAGATCATAAATTAAGAGGGGGTGTTGAAGATAATTTATTATCCAATTCAATGCAATAGGAGTAATGGAAATGCCATTTAAGTGGGTCAATAAGTAGAGCATTTAAGTAGATAATTAAATATATCATTTAAGATAGTGGTTTCTATTGTCATTTGAGTTTCCTACTTCTCCCTGTTTGTGTAGGGACATATAAACATTTCATGTAAGAGAAAGTTAAAAAAAAAATCATTTCCTCGGACAAGACACTCCGATTATATTTCTCGTAGGTGTAGCAGTTTTACAGGGTTTCTCTATCCTACAGCAGGTCGTCGGCAATACATAACCTATGTTCTTTATCACTTTCTCCCTTCCTTTTCAATCCTTTAACACATATCCCACAACACGATGTACGTCGAGCCCGCGAAAGCGAACCATGCGCTCGCATCCAGGAACGCATCAAGCCCAAGGCTTACGAGAGAAAAACGTGGAAATTTCATTATTCTAACATTGTTATCCCATAAAAAATAACCTAACAACCCTATTTACCTAATTTCTGAATCGAAAATCTTAACAAATAATCTAAAATATCATATATTATAATGAAATAATCCTAATAAATATCTTAACAAATAATCTAAAATATCATATATTATAATGAAATAATCCTAATAAAATCTATTAAAAGTGATATGGCCACGAGCGTACTCCCTCATTGAGGTCACTTGACTTTCACGAACGATCACAACGAACGGTTGGCCACAAACGTACTCCCTCATTGGCGCTGCTTCGGTAAGCCTATTTTCTGGTTTGATCGAAATAGAAATCTCGAGCGATTGGTCACTAGCATGTTCTTTTCCCGGCAACGGCTTTACATTCCGATCTTTCCTCTGTTTTGACAGACAGGTGATCTCCGGGCGCCATCTCTTCGCTCCAATCAAGATCTCGCTATAGCAAGCGATTACAATGCTCCACCATATTTAAGATGTAATACATCAACAAGGCCTGCACCCCCTGTTCTCCGACAACAGGATGGTTATTGCCGCCGCCATTGCTACCTAACACCACTTCCATAATTTCCTGCTTTGATACCAACTGACGTGGGGAAACGGGTACCGGGGCCAATCTACGTCGAGCCCGGAAGTGAATCATGCGCTCCAATCTAGCAAGACATCAAGCCCGTGGCTTATGATAGGAAAACATGAAGGTTTCATTATTCTGACATTGTTCTCGCTCTAGAAAATAACCTAACAATCCTATTTATCTAAATTTCTAAACCGAAACCGAAACTCTTAATATATAATTTAAAAGATCTTATACTATAACAAAATAGTCCTAATAAAATATATTAAAAATGATATTTCCTCCTAGATCGAAAACCCATCGAATATAGACATTTCGTCCCTCATCATCATGTCACCCTCCGCTTGATGACGATAATACTGGATATGATAATGTGTTGTCCGTGTACAATATGAGGGTCTCTTTTCATGCGCCACGATACATTTTTTCCACGAAGTTCCGGGTTGCCAAGACCCGAGAAGCAAACGCGGATCGCACTTTCTAGTTCCATCGTTTCGTAGAGATTCGGCAGCTCCTTCCTATTTCTTCCACTTTTAACGACTGTGTTATGGTTCCGACGTAAATAATCCGATAAACTCATGCATGTCAAATGGCTAATGCCCCCACTAATTACTCTCTATCCTTCATTGTTTATGGTTAGGAGCCCAACTCTTATCACCTTCAAGTCCAACTCTATACATTCCCCGACAGTCGTGATGGGGTTTTCATCTATTCTTCCCTAGCAGCGCATCGATTTCGATTGCTCTTCGAGTCCCTTAAATTCCCTTCGATGTGATTCTATTGTGGTCATGTAACTCCATCCATGAAAACGAGAATGAATTTGTAGATGATTGGTTTGTGGTTTCCAAGCACTGAAGACTGATTGGTTTTCTACGCAGGAAGGAGGAAAATATCTTAAAATACGCGCATAAAATTATCTAAGAAACCGTGATATGTATAAATATACCGAAAGAAAAATACATGCAGGACATATCTTAGCTTTAATCTAAATATGCGTGCCAACACTCTCAAATCATGATCGTCTTCAAGAGGCTCTAGCAGTATCCACGCATATATACACGCCGTCACTTTTGATGTTAGCCCTTAGGACACGTTATTTTTCTTTGGAAGCTAAGACTTTTTCGAACTAAAACCAAGACGTATGACCAAAAAACTACTTTACATTGAATAATCTTGAAGAATATATCATTAAAATAAAATATTTTTCGTTACTTTATTTTCCCTTCATGACTAAACTCAGGCCCACAGATTTTGGCCCAAATTGAAATAAAATAACCCAGTTTCAAAACTTGTCTAATAATATAAGTATATTATATATAGGCAAAATATCGGATTTTGGCCTCAATTATCGGGCAATTTTCATCTGCGGCCACAACTTTATTTTTTTTTTATTTATGGCCATAACTATGACATTGATTTATTTTGTGGCCGCGTCGTAACGCCGTTACCTACGTGGACTAACGGCTGAACTCGTGGCAACAAACGTGGCCATCCTGTCTTTTAGAAAAAAGACAAAATATAGGATTTTGGCCCCAATTATCGGGCTATTTTCATCTGCGACCCCAACTTTATGGCCATAACTATGACTTTATTTTTAAAATTGCCACGCAGGATGGCCACGTTCGCACACTCCTTCAGCCGTTAGTCCACGTAGGCAACGACGTTACGACGCGGCCACAAAATAAAACGAAGTCATAGTTATGGCCACAAATAAAAAAAAATAAAGTTGTGGACACATATGAAAATGTGCCGATAATTGGGGCCAAATTCCGATATTTTGCCTTATATATACCATTAGAAATACATTATAGGTGCTCGTGATGGGACGTATGCGACTTCCCGTTCTTGCTCCTTTATCACTGAGCGGTCATTTAAGGGCCTTAGCTGGTGATCTAGGTTGTTTCTTGACTTGCTCCTACGGAACCAAGATCGAAAAGATCCCCGGTGCCCCCGGTAGCACAGCCGAGACAGCAACGGGTTAACCTGAAAGGCTGGGGAGAGGAAAGGTTCCGATCAAGCTACTTAAACGTCGACTAACTATTTTCCATTTATTTAAAATAAATTAATAAATCTAATTATCTTATTGTAAATCAAATTCTAGTATTCATTAGAACTTAATATATTGTTTGTAATAATGTGCTATTGCTTGCGACCTCTAGATTCTATACACGGAGAGTGTAAGTCCATACACAAGTTATGGTAACCGTCTAATCATTCAAAGTGCTAAAATAATGGTCATGAACAATAAACCACCATGAACCGATTACCGTGTAATTCAATCTCTTCATCTAACTGACATTGTAAAATTAATTGTTTATTTAATTATCAAGATATAATAAACTCACTTTACAAAATTCCTACTGTTGGATCGTTCAGGAACACTAAGAGGGGGGTGAATTAGTGTTTATAACTTTTTCGCCCTTTCTCCGTGTCAGCGGAAGCGTACTGTATCACAACAGAACGTTTCTCAGAATGAGAACTGCTTTGCTATAACCGTTACGACTTAATCGTTGGATTCTCGTACTAGTGTTTACGCGATCGTAAGGGACACAGTAGTTTATAGTGGTTCGGCCTTAATCGACCTACGTCCACTTTCCACCGTAGAGGTGATTCCACTATTTGAAAATAATGGGTGCAAAGAGCCCTTGCACTAGGCGTAAGTTTTTCTCACAAAGTGAGATTTAGAATCCCGTACAACAGATGATCACTCCTGGCAACGGTCAGCTCCTCACACAGTGGACGTCTGCTCGTGTCCAGCAGAATGATGCTCACGCTCAGCAGTTGATTGCTCAAAGGATTCACACACAGCTCGTTGTCGCTTAATATAAACCTGACTATCAAAGCAGAGAGACAACGTTGTGTTAGTATATAAATCCTCACAGATAATTCCTTACAGTGAAGAATGGCTTCTCAGAGAGCAGCCCGTTTCTGCTTCACAGCGAAGGAATGCTTCGGCACTTGTTTGCTCAGAAGAGGATTTCCACAAAGATTTCGTCCCTTCTCCGGATGATCCTGTCTATAAGCACAAGAGAGACAACCACAAAGTTGAACCACAAAGATCACAACGAGAAAAACCACAAAGATCACAAAGAGAACCACAAAGACCACTTAGAAGGTATACGTCCTACACTCAGTTCGGACGTGCACGGTTACCACAGCCGTGACTCACTGCACTGCACACCCAGTGCCTAGGGTGGAATTTTCCGATCCGTTGGCTTCCACGCAACCTGCTTTACTAACCCTCTGTATCAGGCGTTCAAGACTTCTGCACAGCACCCCTGTGCTCGGGAGGAACTCTTTCCACTCCGGCGGCGTTCCCAACTCCTGCTCTACCCTGCAGGCACGAGACTTCTGGCGCGCACCCGCAAGTGCGTGTCTAACTGCTCAAACTCCGTAGGCTCGAGACTTCCCTGCGAAAAGACACGACAAGAACGGCTTCTTGCCGATGGGTCAGCAACCGGTTACTGCAATCGGCACAGGTATTCACTTAGCTTCCCTCAGACGATTCGCCGGCTGCTCGTTGAACGCACCGAGGACACCTAGTCCCTCTCACGACGATCAAGGAGTCTGAACTCAGCCCCTTGACACCCTCGCACGCAGTTTGCGAGCAATAAGAACCAGGAGACACTTAGCACCTTCCGCTCTCCGTCGACCACTTAGACCACTCAGACCACTCAGCCACTCAGCCCACTTAGAAATCGTTCAAAAACTACGTGAGATTATGTGAGGGTCGTCTGGTATAAAAAGGAACGAAACAAATAATCGATTTTCCAAAAACGAATAATTTGTTTCCTAAAATCAGAATACAGGAAGCTGTAATCGTGGATCAGCAACAGGATGCTCAACGGTCATAATGACCAAGAAGGGAAGGAAATCTTTGATGATATTCCTTGCACGTATAATCTTATCAGATTAAATAATGATTATCAGAATCAGATAATATATTTAATCATTAAATATAATTAGACTGCAATAAGCAAATCTGGAATAATAATTATTCTTTCGTCAGCGCAATAGCGCAGAGTAGTGTTGCTGTAATGCAGCTGTCGCGGGTGGATCCCGTTTCCGGTTCCACCTAAACTAGATATCCTCCCTTGACGATAAGACTTTAAATTTAATGTGAATGAGTCGCCACTAGTCTATTTTAAGTTCAAGTTAGAAAAACTGTAGAGATTCGTTATGGTTCGGTAATTAGGGATTACTAAATCGCATGCATCAAAAGAAAAGAAGGGAGGCTTTAATCGTGTATTTTCGATGTCCAATTTTATTTGAGTTCGATTTTAGAAAAAGAAGTTGTTTGATATATAAAAAATGATTTCGAGCTCAATAATGCTTAAAATGTCTACGTGAATCATTTTTTAGAAAATATTTCATGAAAGTTGATTTTGGGGCAACAATGCAGACAATCATAGATTGATTAATGCCCTTAACAGTTTTTAAGCCAAAAAGTAAATTCAAGGGAGAACCGGGTATTGTACCATTTCTCGTTATATATATAGAACGCTCCCGTTAGCGTTTATACCTCACGGTGCCGTTTTTAGAATAGGTTTACGGTGAACCTGGCGAGCCGCTGATGCCGTAACGTTGGCGGGTGCGAAGCCGTTTTCAGAGGGTCTTGATCTTCGAGAATCCAAATAATCCCTCGAATACTTCGTTATCTTGAACGCGTCGAATGGGATACGTACCTTGATTGTCCGCAAGGTACGCCCCGAGATACCTGCATAAATATCAAATAAACGAAGTAAACTGTTCGAGAAAATTTTTGAGACTTCTAAAATAGATAAATAACTGAAGTTATTTTCATGAAAGTTAGATTGTAATGCGTTTATAAAAATTTTGACGAAAGTGTAACAAAATCAGAAAATCTAAACGTAAACCCACTCCTTAACATGAGCGTAATCAATGAATTAATATAAAACCACGATGGGTAACGTTTAAAATCGCAACAAGATATATTTATAAAAAAATCGGACAGAGAAGAAATCAAACGGGAAATAAAGCAATTAACCAGATGCAAGCAAAGGAATGCATTAAATAGGTGAATAAAGAATCGTACTCAATAATCCAATTAACTAAATGAAAATGAGAAACTGCAATGCCACCCAAATCAAACGGCAGCAAACAAAAAAAATCCCAAAATGTAAAAAGAATCCGACGGTGGGCAAAGAGAAGTGGGGATGGGTTACTCACTTTCAAATCTAGGTACTCAGAGCTTGCGGCTCTCGGGAGAAACACGAAAGGCGCTGCTAACTCGGGGAGGTTGCCCGATCGAAGGCCGGTTTCTAGATGCAATGACGACGTTGTGGGTCACCGTTGTGAGGAGATCGCCTCTAACCGTCGGTCTTTGTTCCAGGGAGCTGTAGTCGGGAAAACACCTTGGGCCTTCAGTGGAGGCGCTAGTGGGTGAAAGAGGCACGGTCGTTTAAGCCGAGAATGCTGAAGAGAGACGCCGTGGGTTGGTGACGGCGGTGTGGTGCCAGAGGACGGCGGCACGGACGAGGCGGTGGCATCGAGGAGGTGGAAGACGCTCATTTGCAAGGTTAACAATCTCAAAGATCTGCTCGGGTGGTCTGGTTAAAACAGGTGCATCAGAGGGGAGTTTCTTGCACATATTGGCTGCAATGTCTCTCGCTGAACTCTAGTTGAGAAGAAATCCAGGTATGAAAGCACGGCCATGAGAGCGCCAGCTCGTAGATATGCTGTTGGGTGTTCCGGAGATATCTTCTTCAATGCTTGTAGAGACTGCTCAGTGTATAAATGCCCTGCCTGTCTTCCTCGCCATCAGAGCACAATCCCGAAAGTATTTTCTTTAGCCTACCCTCTGATGAGAAGAGGATGCAGACCCAATTCCTAGAGAAGGAAGGAAATCGTCCAATTCCAGCTCCAAGCTCTCTAAGCAGTTCCTGGAAGGCGCTGCTAGCGGATATCAGGTTCTGGTGCAAAATCCCAACCCCGCCTTCATTGTCATTGTCTTCGTCATCACGGTCAATATTCAGCCTAAGAGTTCTTTCAATTTCTTTCTCCCTTTCCCTGCCTCAATCTCGGTTACTCGATCGGGAATCGTGTTCTTTCTCTTTACCCTTGTCGGAGTTATCGTAGATGGACTTGCGATGATCACGACTGGAATTGGAAGGTTCCAAGGGGTCCCTAGGAGCAGAGGGAGGAGGATGGGCAGAGGAGGAGTTGGCAGTGGCCGCTGCGGCCGCTGCCGTACGGGTGCAGGCAGAGACGGGGGAGGCAGGGACAGTTGAGCCAGAAGAGGCGGTCGCCGAGCTCGACGATGGGGACGCCCTTGACAACCTCCCCTCTCTCCATCCGTGGGTATTGAAAAGGAGGAACACCACCGCGAACAACCAGATGGGTGGGCTGATCTCAACCACAACCTTGAAATCCTCCTCCAGGGATCGCTTGATGTACTTGTGGAAGTCGAATTTCAATATGTGCAGCTGATGAATCGGCGAGGCATAGGCTGGTATGAACTGCGACCTCTAGTATTTGCTTTGGCCGTGATTGTCACTGCTGCTGGTGCGACGCTCGCTGCTGCCGGAGCTGCTGCTGCTGCTGAGAAGATAGGCTGCTTGTGCTGTTGCTGCTACTGCTGTCGCTGCTGCTGCTGCTGTCACTGCTGCTGCTGTCGCTGCTGCTGGACGTGGGGGACGACGGCGAGGAGAGGCCGCTGGTCATGGAATCAGCGAGGCGGGGCTGATCGAAGAGGCGGAGATGGCATCAGTGACGTTTGACAGAAGAAACCCCGGCAGTGGAGTCGATGGCCAGCATCTTCGACGGCAGCATCGTCAGCGGGCAGCGGAAGCCAACGATTGCATGGGCCGTATAGGGGTTGCTGTTGTGTCCTTGGCTTGATCATGTGGAGGGACTTCACAGGATTGAACCGGCGGGGAAGCTTGCAAGCTTTCACACTTGGGGCGGCTGGGTCTAACCATCAATCCATGGAGTTGCAGCCATGTGATGGCGACGCCTTCGAACCATCACTCCTGACGTATTTGAATCTGGTCGGATTTAATGGAGGCGAACACCGGATATTAAAAACTCTTGATGGAAGAATTATCCGACGTCGCCGAAGAATAATTGCGTCGAAGAAGGCTCGGCCGGCTAGGATATGACCTGATGCAATTCCTACCGAGAAAATCGAGAAGAGAATACTATATTTGACGACGAAGCTTTTGTTTTTCTTTCTCTTCACTTCGTGTCTGTATCAGTCTCTGTCTTTTTTTCCCCTTTTTATAGTGTTTTTTTTGTCCTTCGTATTTTTGTAATGTAATATTACGTTTCCCCACTTTGATTTCATTTGATTTTATTTTATTTGATTTTATTTCATTTGATTTGATTTGATTTGATTTGATTTTATCTTGTTTGAAAAAAATTGGGTTATGACAGTTGCCCCTCTTTGTGAGAATGTTTGGTAAAAATGTTCGAGCAAAGAATTATTAAGAACCCAATTTTTTTAGAAAGGAATGATCAGGCATCGCGTTTGTTAATAAACGCTTAGCCAAGAATGGCGTCGCATTTGTTGAAAATGCATAACCAAGAACCGGTGAAAAGAGGTGTAGCGTTTGTACGAACGCATAACCAAAAAGAATTGAAAATGGTATCGCGTTTGTTAATAAACGCTTAACCGAAATGGAAGTGGGAATATGGTCTCGCGTTTGTACGAACGCTTAACCGCCTTGAAGGTGATATCGCGTTTGTACAAGCGCTTAACCGAATGGTGTTGCATTTATTAGTAAATGCTTAACCAAAACTGGAAAACTGGAAGTGGTGTCACGTCTGTTAATAGACGCTTAACCGAAAAGAATTGAGAAATGGTATCACGCTTGTTGGTAAGCGTTTAACCGAATGAAAATGACGTCATGTTTGTTAGTAAACACTCAGTCAAGCTGGAAGTGGCGTTGTCCTTGTTAGTAAGGGCTTAGCCGAACTGAAGGTGGTATCGTGTTTGTTAGTAAACACTTAACCGACTGGAAGGTATCGCGCTTGTTAGTAAGCACTTAACCGGATTGAATGCGACGTAGCGTTTGTTAGTAAACGATCAGTCGAATGGCGTCGCGTTTGTTAGTAAACGCTTAGCCGAATGGTGTCACATTTGTTAGTAAATGCTTAACCAAATTGAAAATGACGTTGCGTTTGTTAATAAACGCTTAGCCGAATGCAAGGTGGTGTCACGTTTGTTAGTAAACGCTCCACCTGACCGTCTTGAAAGTGGCATAACGTTTGTTAGTAAACGTTTTACCGGATGGTATAGCGTTTGTTCGCGCTTTACCGAATGGTGTTGCATTTGTTAGTAAATGCTTAACCATAGTAGAAAAATGGTGTGGCGTTTGTTAGTAAACGCTTTAACCAAATTGATGTTGACATCGCGTTTGTTAGTAAACGCTCAGTCGAGTGGCGTTGCATTTGTTAGTAAACGCTTAGCCGTGTTGAAGGCGGTATCGCGTTTGTTAGTAAACGCTCAACCGAATTGAAAATGGCATCGCGTTTATTAGTAAACGCTCAGTCGAGCGGCGTCGCGGTTGTTAGTAAACGCTTAGCCGAGTTGAAGACAATATCGTGTTTGTTAGTAAACGCTCAACCGAATGGAATTTGTCGTGGCATTTGTTAGTAAATGCTCCGTCAAGTGGCGTCGCATTTGTTAGTAAACGTTCAGCCGAGTTGAAGACGGTATCACATTTGTTAGTAAATGCTCAGTCGAGTGGCATTGCGTTTGTTCGCGCTTAGCCGGATGGTATAGCGTTTGTTCGCGCTTTACCGAATTGAAAATGACATCGTGTTTGTTAGTAAACGCTCCGTCGAGTGGCATAGCGTTTGTTCGCGCTTAGCCAGATGGTATAGCGTTTGTTCGCGCTTTACCGAATTGAAAATTGACATCGCGTTTGTAAATAAACGCTCAGTCGAGCGGCATAGCGTTTGTTCGCGCTTAGCCAGATGGTATAGCGTTTGTTCGCGCTTTACCGAATTGAAAATTGACATCGCGTTTGTAAATAAACGCTCAGTCGAGCGGCATAGCGTTTGTTCGCGCTTAGCCAGATGGTATAGCGTTTGTTCGCGCTTTACCGAATTGAAAATTGACATCGCGTTCTGAGCGGCATAGCGTTTGTCCGCGCTTAGCCAGATGGTATAGCGTTTGTTCGCGCTTTACCGAATTGAAAATTGACATCGCGTTTGTAAATAAACGCTCAGTCGAGCGGCATAGCGTTTGTTCGCGCTTAGCCAGATGGTATAGCGTTTGTTCGCGCTATACCGAATTGAAAATTGACATCGCGTTTGTAAATAAACGCTCAGTCGAGTGGCATAGCGTTTGTTCGCAAACACTTGCCGAGTTGAATTGAGAAATGGCTAACTTGACTTGAAAGTACTGTCACACCACAAAAATGCTTAACAGTAGTGAAGGTCATACCTTAGCATAAAGGCTTGAGTCTTGAAATCATGAAGTATGCTTGGGATTGTGGCGATCTCCTCTGTGTACTTCTTGCTAAAATGTTGACTGTGGATGATATGAATGCTGGATGCTCTATATGCATGCATAAAAATTTCTTTTTTTTTTTTTTAAATAGAAACACTTGCGCGATAGAGAAAAAAGGTCTTTCTTACATCTCTCAAGGCTCACTCAAATATGTTTCTATGCTATCAGAGTGGGAAGTTCGATTCCTTTGAAGTGAATGCTCAAGGGCTAGTCGAAGGAGACTTTGATTTTGGTTGTAATGCAGGCTTGGTGTAAGACCATGTTTATAGAAGGCTTAATCTTTAAGAAAGAAATTAAGTCAAAGAATCTCATCGAATAAAACTCAAAATGCAAGGACGTCACCTTTAAGCATGGTTCTCCCAATGTGGACTTGCTCGTCGACACAATACTCAAGGGTATGGGCATGATGGCATATGAGAGTGTGAATTTGTGGGGAAATGTTGTAGAAGAATAATTTTCTCTATCTTTTTCCACGGGAAACGAGGCTTTTGAATTTAAAGCGGTTTGCCCAGATTGACAAATCGAGATCAGGGTTCTAAAACTTTTGTCCCTTTTATCTTGACACTTTGCTTTTGCGACCGTATTTTGGCCCTTGTGTCAAAATTTGCTTTTTCTTTGAATGATATTGAAGGGCTCTCTTTTTTTGCTTGTTTGCCCCTGTCTCATTTTCATTTTCATTTCATTTTTTTTTTGCTCTTTTTTTTGGAATATTCAACAGACTTGGTTCTCTGGAATTGTTTGGATGCATTCGAATGATTGAAAGATGGTACAGTATTGTGCCGACTTGCGAGATCCATTAGGGATGTACTTCACACTCAAAATTGAGGAAGTGACGCATCTACATCTGAGTCCTATTCGGAAGTCTAGACTACAGAACTCCTTTTTACCTCGATGTGAGGCGTCTCTTTGACTTGAAGGGAATTGTGTTTCAAAAAATCTCCACTTTGGCTAGGAATGGCTAGCAATGGTAAAGTGTTTGGGGATAAGAAAGAATGCTCGATGTCATCCTAGCTAGAGCATTTTCCGTCAAAGGGATTTCCTTCCCACTCCGGTGCTATCATGTCTGGATTTCTCACAAGTGTTTGCACTCAACTCTCGAAAAGGGTATGTGTTTGGGGATAGGCTTGCCTTTCTATCTCTAGCGCACAAGTGTTCCGCTAGGGAAAGTAATTCAAATTTTTGAATAAAATCGTTTAGTGACAATGCATGACAAAATAACACATGCTTTATGAATGATAATTTTACCTATGACGTTCGCCTCGACTTGATGCCCTGTAAGGAAAAAGAGAATGTACAATCAAGTTCAATGTGAGAAATTTTAAACTTGGAACGATACTCTTCTTTACCGGTTACCTAACGACACATGCTCGTTGCCCCAGTAAAAGCCCATGCAAAAGAAATGATTCATTGATTAGTTTTTGATTTTATAATATATGAGCTGGAACGATACTTCCTTTACTGGTTACCCGAGGTGATTGGTTCTTGCCCCAGTTAAAGTATCTGCAAAGAAAAATAACATTGATTAGTTTCTAATTTATTGTGATTTAAATTAGAACGATACTTGCTTTCACTGTTTATTCAACAAGGGTTGCGAGCCCCACAGGTTGAGTCTTCTAGGTTGATTTTTCTAGTTCGTCGATCCTGAAACAAATCGACCGACTAGGATGGAACAACTCCGTCCATCTTTATTGTGAGAGCGCTCTTGCGGATATTTGCTTGACCACATAAGGACTGTCGTAGTTGCGGAAGATTTTTCCTTGGAAATCCTTAACATTCGAAAGAATCCTCCTTAGAATTGTGTCACTAAGCTTGCATGCATCGTCGCAACTTTTTTTTAGAAAGCTCTTGACATGCGTCTGATGTGCAGCGGATTGTTGCTCGATTGGTAACAATGTTTGTGCTTCACAGATCCGTTCGAAAAGTGTTGCCTCAGTTGAAGTGTGTTGTCTTTCGGTAGATGAGAGCATTTCGTGATTGACTTGACGTGGATGCGCTGCCCCAGCTTAGTAAGTTGATGACTTGAACTTTTAGTAGTTCCAAAGCTTGATGATGCGCTTGTTCTGATTTAAGGATCCGGAGATTCTGCATAAAAAAAATAGTATGAATGTTTGACAATGAGGTTATTTGAAAGAAAATTGGAATGTCACTCCCTTATGATGAGTTTATCATAGTATGAGTTCCCAATCAATGTTGTAGAGAAACTGAACAAGTTTGAGTAACGGTGATCCATTGGTGAACTGTCGTTGAATTGCCCCGATTCTAGCACTTTGAACTTGCACTCTTGAAGGCATGTTGATTCCCATGGGATGAAGCTTGCCCCAGTATATGCTTTGAGAATAATGTTGACCCAATTTGGTTTGACGGGGTCATGCTCTCCTTTTCTGAATTCGATGGTTGGGAGAATATGCTTTGTTATATTCTTTTGACATTGGTGTTGAACAAACTCCATGATGTCATTTTAGTTGCTTTGTGACGATCTTTCCCAGTCTGTTCTTCGAATGTTGATGGTGATTGTAGACCTAGCATTGGTGTTATGAAACCGGTTGAATGAATTTTGCTTCTTGGACTTTAACATTCGATTTAATTGAATGTTCATCGTATGCCTCATTGGAAAAGGTGATGCTCGTCTGCCTGCATAAGAAAAAACCGAAATCTAGATGGTAGATGACATGCTTTGATTGGTTTAAACAATAAGCAAGATTGGAAGGAATACACCTTAACCAATAAATTAGAAATAACATGTGTGACAAAGTCGAGCTGGAATGATATTGTTGCACAGTTCAACTCTTTGAGGAGAGAGGACATCCAAATCTTTTGTGGCTGATGAGTAGTCCAACTTCTATGGATATGGGTACCTCGAACAAAAGTAAAATATGACGCAGTAGTCCGAATGAAGAAAGTTATGTTCGTGGATGCAAGATATGCGTCAACACTCAATGAACACTTATATGCCCTTTTACTGAAAAAAATAAGGCGAAGCTTTTTCTTTTAAGAAAAATTGTCAAAGCCAGGTGATAGTAAAATGACGAAAAGTGAATTCGAAGTATGTTGAAAATCTATGTGTATCGTCTATATGCATAGGCATTTTTCTAAAGTATCATGACTCGAAAACTTTGAATGTATGTAGAATGATCAAGTTCGACAATATGCAAGCATAAGTGACAAAATGCGAGCATAAAAAGGAAACTCAGTGTAGAAATCACTTCCCTTATATTCGCTCGTTGAACAAAAGGCATGCTAGCGAGATTGAAAGTAAGAGAAAAATGGTGGTTAATATAACAAGAAGCATCAATTCAGACCATATGGACAAAACTAATGTAGATAAGTATGAGATTTTCTATCTACCATCTTGGATGTGGCTTGGACCCGTTCATTAACCGTAAACGGAGGAATCCGAGTTTGGTTTCATTTTAAATGAAAGAACTCGGATATTCGTCCGGTGGTAAACAGGTGGGTACCCACCTAAAGGTAGAGGCAAACGGCCAATACCCGTCGGCATATGGTATACCCGAACTAATCCTATGGCGCCCGGGATGAAGGCTCATGTAAGATGAAAAATCAAGAATTGAAAAGTATCGATCATGTGACATCAAACAATGCAGGCACAGAAATAAATTGTTAGAGTCATAAAAGTTTGTATGACCTTCAAACATATGTCTATCTAGACTGGCTTTTGACTCACCCTCGGACGAAAGGTGAGTTGGTATATGCCTCAGGTAAAGAGGTAGACAACCTCTCCCATACGGCAGGTATACCCCTAAACTTAGGTGTCCCTGGGTTTTAGGACGACTCACTGTATGCATAGCATAGACAATCGGAAAAGTAAAGCGCAAACACACACCACACAAGGCTAGGCTGCCCCCCCCCCCCCAATTTTGAAAAAGATTTTTCGACCCTAATTCTCTAAAAAAAAAAATTACCCAAGTATCCCCAGCGGAGTCGCCAAATCTGTCGCGGGTGGATCCCGTTTCCGGTTCCATTTAAAATGAATATCCTCCCTTGACGATAAGGCTTCGAATTTTGAAAATGTAAAGGAGTCGCCACTAATTTATTTTAAGTTCAAGTTAGAAAAACTGTAGAGATTCGTTATAGTTCGGAAATTACGGATTACTAAATCGCATGCATCAAAAGAAAAGAAGGGAGGCTTTAATCGTGTGTTTTCGATGTCCAACTTTATTTGAGCTCGATTTTAGAAAAAGAAGTTGTTTGATATATAAAAAATGATTTCGAGCTCAATATTGCTTAAAATGTCTACGTGAATCATTTTTTAGAAAATATTTCATGAAAGTTGATTTTGGGGCAAAAATGCAGGCAATCATAGATTGATTAATGCCCTTAACAGTTTTTAAGCCAAAAAGTAAATTCAAGGGAGAACCGGGTATTGTACCATTTCTCGTTATATATATAGAACGCTCCCGTTAGCGTTTATACCTCACGGTGCCGTTTTTAGAATAGGTTTACGGTGAACCTGGCGAGCCGCTGATGCCGTAACGTTGGCGGGTGCGAAGCCGTTTTCAGAGGGTCTTGATCTTCGAGAATCCAAATAATCCCTCGAATACTTCGTTATCTTGAACGCGTCGAATGGGATACGTACCTTGATTGTCCGCAAGGTACGCCCCGAGATACCTGCATAAATATCAAATAAACGAAGTAAACTGTTCGAGAAAATTTTTGAGACTTCTAAAATAGATAAATAACTAAAGTTATTTTCATGAAAGTTAGATTGTAATGCGTTTATAAAAATTTTGACGAAAGTGTAACAAAATCAGAAAATCTAAACGTAAACCCACTCCTTAACATGAGCGTAATCAATGAATTAATATAAAACCACGATGGGTAACGTTTAAAATCGCAACAAGATATATTTATAAAAAAAACGGACAGAGAAGAAATCAAACGGGAAATAAAGCAATTAACCAGATGCAAGCAAAGGAATGCATTAAATAGGTGAATAAAGGATCGTACTCAATAATCCAATTAACTAAATGAAAATGAGAAACTGCAATGCCACCCAAATCAAACGGCAGCAGACAAAAAAAATCCCAAAATGTAAAAAGAATCCGACGGTGGGCAAAGAGAAGTGGGGATGGGTTACTCACTTTCGAATCTAGGTACTCAGAGCTTGCGGCTCTCGGGAGAAACACGAAAGGCGTTGCTAACTCGGGGAGGTTGCCCGATCGAAGGCCGGTTTCTAGATGCAATGACGACGTTGTGGGTCACCGTTGTGAGGAGATCGCCTCTAACCGTCGGTCTTTGTTCCAGGGAGCTGTAGTCGGGAAAACACCTTGGGCCTTCAGTGGAGGCGCTAGTGGGTGAAAGAGGCACGGTCGTTTAAGCCGAGAATGCTGAAGAGAGACGCCGTGGGTTGGTGACGGCGGTGTGGTGCCAGAGGACGGCGGCACGGACGAGGTGGTGGCATTGAGGAGGCGGAAGTAGCTCATTTGCAAGGTTAACAATCTCAAGGATCTGCTCGGGTGGTCTGGTTAAAACAGGTGCATCAGAGGGGAGTTTCTTGCACATATTGGCTGCAATGTCACTCGCTGAACTCTAGTTGAGAAGAAATCCAGGTATGAAATCACGGCCATGAGAGCGCCAGCTCGTAGACATGCTGTTGGGTGTTCCTGAGATATCTTCTTCAATGCTTGCAGAGACTGCTCAGTGTATAATGCCCTGCCTACCTTCCTCGCCATCAGAGCACAATCCCGAAAGTATTTTCTTTAGCCTACCCTCTGATGAGAAGAGGATGCAGACCCAATTCCTAGAGAAGGAAGGAAATCGTCCAATTCCAGCTCCAAGCTCTCTAAGCAGTTCCTGGAAGGCGCTGCTAGCGGATATCAGGTTCTGGTGCAAAATCCCAACCCCGCCTTCATTGTCATTGTCTTCGTCATCACGGTCAATATTCAGCCTAAGAGTTCTTTCAATTTCTTTCTCCCTTTCCCTGCCTCAATCTCGGTTACTCGATCGGGAATCGTGTTCTTTCTCTTTACCCTTGTCGGAGTTATCGTAGATGGACTTGCGATGATCACGACTGGAATTGGAAGGTTCCAAGGGGTCCCTAGGAGCAGAGGGAGGAGGATGGGCAGAGGAGGAGTTGACAGTGGCCGCTGCAGCCGCTGCTGCACGGGTACAGGCAGAGACGGGGGAGGCAGAGACAGTCGAGCCAGAAGAGGTGGTCGCCGAGCTCGACGATGGGGACACCCTTGACGACCTCCCCTCTCTCCATCCGTGGGTATTGAAAGGAGGAACACCACCGCGAACAACCAGATGGGTGGGCTGATCCCAACCACAACCTTGAAATCCTCCTCCAGGGATCAGTCGATGTACTTGTGGAAATCGAATCTGAATATGTGCAGTTGATGAATCGGCGAGGCACAGGCTGGTATGAACTGCAACCTCTAGTATTTGCTTTGGCCGTGATTGTCACCGCTGCTGGTGCGAGGCTCGCTGCTGCGGGAGCTGCTGCTGCTGCTGCTGAGAAGATAGGCTGCTGCTGTCGCTGCTGCTGGACGTTCTGTCGCTGCTGCTGCTGCTGCTGGTACTGCTACTGTCGCTGCTGCTGGACGTGGGGGACGACGGCGAGGAGAGGCCGCTGGTCATGGAATCAGCGAGGCGGGGCTGATCGAAGAGGCGGAGATGGCATCAGTGACGTTTGACAGAAGAAACCCCGGCAGTGGAGTCGATGGCCAGCATCGTCAGCGGGCAGCGGAAGCCAACGATTGCATGGGCCGTATAGGGGTTGCTGTTGTGTCCTTGGCTTGATCATGTGGAGGGACTTCACAGGATTGAACCGGCGGGGAAGCTTGCAAGCTTTCACACTTGGGGCGGCTGGGTCTAACCATCAATCCATGGAGTTGCAGCCATGTGATGGCGACGCCTTCGAACCATCACTCCTGACGTATTTGAATCTGGTCGGATTTAATGGAGGCGAACACCGGATATTAAAAACTCTCGATGGAAGAATTATCCGACGTCGCCGAAGACTAATTGCGTCGAAGAAGGCTCGGCCGGCTAGGATATGACCTGATGCAATTCCTACCGAGAAAATCGAGAAGAGAATACTATATTTGACGACGAAGCTTTTGTTTTTCTTTCTCTTCTCTTCGTGTCTGTATCAGTCTCTGTTTTTTTTTTTCTGTCCTTCGTATTTTTGCAATGCAATATTATGTTTCCCCATTTTGATTTTATTTCATTTGATTTTATTTGATTTGATTTGATTTGATTTTGATTTTTAGTGATTTGATTTGATTTTATCTTGTTTGAAAAAAATTGGGTTATGACAGTTGCCCCTCTTTGTGAGAATGTTTGGTAAAAATGTTCGAGCAAAGAATTATTAAGAACCCAATTTTTTTAGAAAGGAATGATCAGGCATCGCGTTTGTTAATAAACGCTTAGCCAAGAATGGCGTCGCATTTGTTGAAAATGCATAACCAAGAACCGGTGAAAAGAGGTGTAGCGTTTGTACGAACGCATAACCAAAAAGAATTGAAAATGGTATCGCGTTTGTTAATAAACGCTTAACCGAAATGGATGTGGGAATATGGTCTCGCGTTTGTACGAACGCTTAACCGCTTTGAAGGTGATATCGCGTTTGTACAAACGCTTAACCGAATGGTATTGCATTTATTAGTAAATGCTTAACCAAAACTGGAAAACTAGAAGTGGTGTCACGTCTGTTAATAAACGCTTAACCGAAAAGAATTGAGAAATGGAATCACACTTGTTGGTAAGCGTTTAACCGAATGAAACTGACGTCATGTTTGTTAGTAAACACTCAGTCAAGCTGGAAGTGGCGTTGTCCTTGTTAGTAAGGGCTTAGCTGAACTGAAGGTGGTATCGTGTTTGTTAGTAAACACTTAACCGACTGGAAGGTGTCGCGCTTGTTAGTAAGCACTTAACCGGATTGAATGCGACGTAGCGTTTGTTAGTAAACGCTCAGTCGAATGGCGTCGCGTTTGTTAGTAAACGCTTAGCCGAATGGTGTCGCATTTGTTAGTAAATGCTTAACCAAATTGAAAATGACGTTGCGTTTGTTAATAAACGCTTAGCCGAATGGTGTCGCATTTGTTAGTAAATGCTTAACCAAACTGAAAATGACATTACGTTTGTTAATAAACGCTTAGCCGAATGGTGTCGCATTTGTTAGTAAACGCTCCACCTGACCGTCTTGAAAGTGGTATAATGTTTGTTAGTAAATGTTTTACCGGATGGTATAGCGTTTGTTCGCGCTTTACCGAATGGTGTTGCATTTGTTAGTAAATGCTTAACCATAGTAGAAAAATGGTGTGGCGTTTGTTAGTAAACGCTTTAACCAAATTGATGTTGACATCGCGTTTGTTAGTAAACGCTTAGTCGAGTGGCGTTGCATTTGTTAGTAAACGCTTAGCCGTGTTGAAGGCGGTATCGCGTTTGTTAGTAAACACTCAACCGAATTGAAAATGGCATCGCGTTTGTTAGTAAACGCTCAGTCGAGCGGCGTCGCGGTTGTTAGTAAACGCTTAGCCGAGTTGAAGACAATATCGTGTTTGTTAGTAAACGTTCAACCGAATTGAAAATGACATTGCGTTTGTTAGTAAACGCTCAGTCAAGTGGCGTCGCATTTGTTAGTAAACGCTTAGCCGAGTTGAAAACGATATCGCGATTGTTAGTAAACGCTCAGTCGAGTGGCATTGCGTTTGTTCGCGCTTAGCCGGATGGTATAGCGTTTGTTCGCGCTTTACCGAATTGAAAATGACATCGTGTTTGTTAGTAAACGCTCCGTCGAGTGGTATTGCATTTGTTCGCGCTTAGCCAGATGGTATAGCGTTTGTTCGCGCTTTACCGAATTGAAAATTGACATCGCGTTTGTAAATAAACGCTCAGTCGAGCGGCATAGCGTTTGTTCGCGCTTAGCCAGATGGTATAGCGTTTGTTCGCGCTTTACCGAATTGAAAATTGACATCGCGTTTGTAAATAAACGCTCAGTCGAGCGGCATAGCGTTTGTTCGCGCTCAGCCAGATGGTATAGCGTATGTTCGCGCTTTACCGAATTGAAAATTGACATCGCGTTCTGAGCGGCATAGCGTTTGTTCGCGCTTAGCCAGATGGTATAGCGTTTGTTCGCGCTTTACCGAATTGAAAATTGACATCGCGTTTGTAAATAAACGCTCAGTCGAGCGGCATAGCGTTTGTTCGCGCTTAGCCAGATGGTATAGCGTTTGTTCGCGCTATACCGAATTGAAAATTGACATCGCGTTTGTAAATAAACGCTCAGTCGAGTGGCATAGCGTTTGTTCGCAAACACTTGCCGAGTTGAATTGAGAAATGGCTAACTTGACTTGAAAGTACTGTCACACCACAAAAATGCTTAACAGTAGTGAAGGTCATACCTTAGCATAAAGGCTTGAGTCTTGAAATCATGAAGTATGCTTGGGATTGTGGCGATCTCCTCTGTGTACTTCTTGCTAAAATGTTGACTGTGGATGATATGAATGCTGGATGCTCTATATGCATGCATAAAAATTTCTTTTTTTTTTTTTTTTAAATAGAAACACTTGCGCGATAGAGAAAAAAGGTCTTTCTTACATCTCTCAAGGCTCACTCAAATATGTTTCTATCCTATCAGAGTGGGAAGTTCGATTCCTTTGAAATGAATGCTTAAGGGCTAGTCGAAAGAGACTTTGATTTTGGTTGTAATGCATGCTTGGTGTAAGACCATATTTATAGAATGCTTGATCTTTAAGAAAGAAAGCAAGTCAAAGAATCTCATCGAATAAGACTCAAAATGCAAGGACGTCACCTTTAAGCATGGTTCTCCCAACGTGGACTTGCTCGTCGACACAATACTCAAGGGTATGGGCATGATGGCATATGAGAGTGTGAATTTGTGGGGAAATGTTGTAGAAGAATAATTTTCTCTATCTTTTTCCACGGGAAACGAGGCTTTTGAATTTAAAGCGGTTTGCCCAGATTGACAAATCGAGATCAGGGTTCTAAAACTTTTGTCCCTTTTTTCTTGACACTTTGCTTTTGCGACCGTCTTTTGGCCCTTGTGTCAAAATTTGCTTTTTCTTTGAATGATATTGAAGGGCTATCTTTTTTTGCTTGTTTGCCCCTGCCTCATTTTCATTTTCATTTCATTTTTTTTTGCTCTTTTTTTTTTTTTGGAATATTCAACAGACTTGGTTCTCTGGAATTGTTTGGATGCATTCGAATGATTGAAAGATGGTACAGTATTGTGCCGACTTGCGAGATCCATAGGGATGTACTTCACACTCAAACTTGAGGAAGTAACGCATCTCCATCTGAGTCCTATTCGGAAATCTAGACTACAGAACTCCTTTTACCTCGATGTGAGGCGACTCTTTGACTTGAAAGGGGAATTGTGTTTCGAAAAATCTCCACTTTGGCTAGGAATGGCTAGCAATGGTAAAGTGTTTGAGGATAAGAAAGAATGCTCGATGTCATCCTAGTTAGAGCATTTTCCGTCAAAGGGATTTCCTTCCCACTCCGATGCTATCGTGTTTGAATTTCTCACAAGTGTTTGCACTCAACTCTCGAAAAGGGTATGTGTTTGGGAATAGGCTTGCCTTTCTATCTCTAGCACACAAGTGTTCCGCTAGGGAAAGTGATTCAAATTTTTGAATAAAATCGTTTAGTGAGAATGCATGACAAATGAACATAACACATGTTTTATGAAATGATAATTTTACCTATGACGTTCGCCTCGACTTGATGCCCTGTAAGGAAAAAGAGAATGTACAATCAAGTTCAATGTGAGAAATTTTAAACTTGGAACGATACTCTTCTTTACCGGTTACCTAACGACACATGCTCGTTGCCCCAGTAAAAGCCCATGCAAAAGAAATGAATCATTGATTAGTTTTTGATTTTATAATATATGAGCTGGAACGATACTTCCTTTACTGGTTACCCGAGGTGATTGGTTCTTGCCCCAGTTAAAGTATCTGCAAAGAAAAATAACATTGATTAGTTTCTAATTTATTGTGATTTAAATTAGAACGATACTTGCTTTCACTGTTTATTCAACAAGGGTTGCGAGCCCCACAGGTTGAGTCTTCTAGGTTGATTTTTCTAGTTCGTCGATCCGGAAACAAATCGACCGACTAGGATGGAACAACTCCGTCCATCTTTATTGTGAGAGCGCTCTTGCGGATATTTGCTTGACCACATAAGGACTGTCGTAGTTGCGGAAGATTTTTCCTTGGAAATCCTTAACATTCGAAAGAATCCTCCTTAGAATTGTGTCACTAAGCTTGCATGCATCGTCGCAACTTTTTTTTAGAAAGCTCTTGACATGCGTCTGATGTGCAGCGGATTGTTGCTCGATTGGTAACAATGTTTGTGCTTCACAGATCCGTTCGAAAAGTGTTGCCTCAGTTGAAGTGTGTTGTCTTTCGGTAGATGAGAGCATTTCGTGATTGACTTGACGTGGACGCGCTGCCCCAACTTAGTAAGTTGATGAGCTTGAACTTTTAGTAGTTCCAAAGCTTGATGATGTGCTTGTTCTGATTTAAGGATCCGGAGATTCTGCAAAGAAACATAAAAAAAATAGTATGAATGTTTGACAATGAGGTTATTTGAAAGAAAATTGGAATGTCACTCCCTTATGATGAGTTTATCATAGTCTGAGTTCCCAATCAATGTTGTAGAGAAACTGAACAAGTTTGAGTAACTGTGATCCATTGGTGAACTGTCGTTGAATTGCCCCGATTCTAGTACTTTGAACTTGCACTCTTGAAGGCATGTTGATTCCCATGGGATGAAGCTTGCCCCAGCATATGCTTTGAGAATAATGTTGACCCAGTTTGGTTTGACGGGGTCATGCTCTCCTTTTCTGAATTTGATGGTTGGGAGAATATGCTTTGTTGTATTCTTTTGACATTGGTGTTGAACAAACCCCATGATGTCATTTTAGTTGCTTTGTGACGATCTTTCCCAGTTTGTTCTTCGAATGTTGATGGTGATTGTAAACCTAGCATTGGTGTTATGAAACCGGTTGAATGAATTTTGCTTCTTGGACTTTAACATTCGGTTTAATTGAATGTTTATCGTATGCCTCATTGGAAGAGGGGATGCTCGTCTGCCTGCATAAGAAAAAACTGAAATCTAGATGGTAGATGACATGCTTTGATTGGTTTAAACAATAAGCAAGATTGGAAGGAATACACCTTAACCAATAAATTGGAAATAACATGTGTGACAAAGTCGAGCTGGAATGATGTTGTTGCACAGTTCAACTCTTTGAGGAGAGAGGACATCCAAATCTTTCGTGGCTGATGAGTAGTCCAACTTCTATGGATATGGGTACCTCAAACAAAAGTAAAATATGACGCAGTAGTCCGAATGAAGAAAGTTATGTTCGTAGATGCAAGATATGCGTCAACACTCAATGAACACTTATATGCCCTTTTACAGAAAAAAAAAATCAGGCGAAGCTTTTTCTTTTAAGAAAAATTGTCAAAGCCAGGTGATAGTAAAATGACGAAAAGTGAATTCGAAGTATGTTGAAAATCTATGTGTATCGTCTATATGCATAGGCATTTTTCTGAAGTATCATGACTCGAAAGCTTTGAATGTATGTAGAATGATCAAGTTCGCCAATATGCAAGTATAAGTGACAAAATGCGAGCATAAAAAGGAAGCTCGGTGTAGAAATCACTTCCCTTATATTCGCTCGTTGAACAAAAGGCATGCTAGCGAAATTGAAAGTAAGAGCAAAATGGTGGTTAATATAACAAGAAGCATCAATTCAGACCATATGGACAAAACTAATGTAGATAAGTATGAGATTTTCTATCTACCATCTTGGATGTGGCTTGGACCCATTCATTAACCGTAAACGGAGGAATCCGAGTTTGGTTTCATTTTAAATGAAAGAACTCGGATATTCGTCCGGTGGTAAATAGGTGGGTATCCACCTAAAGGTAGAGGCAAACGGCCAATACCCGTCGACATATGGTATACTCGAACTAATCCTATGGCGCCCGGGATGAAGGCTCATATAACATGAAAAATCAAGCATTAAAAAATATCGATCATGTGATATCAAACAATGCATGCACAAAAATAAATTGTTAGAGTCATAAAAGTTTGTATGGCCTTCAAACACATGCCTATGGCAGCATCGTCGGCGGGCAGCAGAAGCCAACGATTGCATGGGCCGTATAGGGGTTGCTGTTGTGTCCTTGGCTTGATCATGTGGAGGGACTTCACAGGATTGAACCGGCAGGGAAGCTTGCAAGCTTTCACACTTGGGGCGGCTGGGTCTAACCATCAATCCATGGAGTTGCAGCCATGTGATGGCGACGCCTTCGAACCATCACTCCTGACGTATTTGAATCTGGTCGGATTTAATGGAGGCGAACACCGGATATTAAAAAACTCTCGATGGAAGAATTATCCGACGTCGCCGAAGAATAATTGCGTCGAAGAAGGCTCGGCCGGCTAGGATATGACCTGATGCAATTCCTACCGAGAAAATCGAGAAAAGAATACTATATTTGACGACGAAGCTTTTGTTTTTCTTTCTCTTCACTTCGTGTCTGTATCAGTCTCTGTCTTTTTTTCCCCTTTTTATAGTGTTTTTTTTGTCCTTCGTATTTTTGTAATGCAATATTATGTTTCCCTATTTTGATTTTATTTCATTCGATTTTACTTGATTTTATTTCATTTGATTTTGATTTTTTAGTGATTTGATTTGATCTTATCTTGTTTGAAAAAAAATTGGGTTATGACAGCAGCAAGGTCTTTCTTAAGTGTAACGACATACTTCTCAGTTTGTAGCATAACATTGCTGTAGAATATAAAAGAAATATTTTGTTTCCAAAATTAAGCTTGGAAAGCTAATCTCGTAATATTTAGTTGCCTAAACATTATAAATGAGATCAATAAGCCAGATTAAATGAACTTGGACACTCAGATGAATATTCTGAATTAGTCCGAAATAAATCGTGGATATTAAAGAATATGTTTCCATATTTTTAATATTTATGCGCAATGTCATAGTAACAGTTTACTGTAACGCAGCAATCTGTAACTGTTACTTGATGTGGTTCAGCAACACAGTTCTCAAGCTCATCACTAAGAATAAGCGAAGTGTTACAGCAACTATCTTTTCAAGCTCATCATCAAAACCTGGACTAACATTCTCCCCCTTTTTGATGATGACAAAACACGAAGCGCATAGGGAAAAGATTATAGAGCTTGAAATACAAACTCAACTCCCCTGAAATTAAGCAAATTAAAGCAAGCTCCCCCTGAGAGTAAGCAACACATTTCTCCCCCTTTTTGTCATATCAAAAAGAAATGGAGGGTAAAATTCAAGCTGCGTATTTACTTGTGCTGCAAAAATTGCAAAGCACCCAACCGAAGTTCAAACATTCTAACACCATTCAAAAGAAACATTGTGGAGAGATACTCAATCCACTTCAAAGTTATTCAAAATAAAGAACTAGAGTTCTCAACATAAGAAACCACAACAAGGAGAGTCATCTCAATCCACATGCGGGAGGTCCTTAACAACAACCATCATCTCCTCAGTCAGTTTCTCCAGCCTAGTCAACCTTTCCCCAAAGCCATCCATCCTCTCCAGGAGACAACGCCTGGTAAAGTTGATCTCATCACAAATTGTGGGCATGAGCTTGGAGTAAGAGACATCAGCCTGTGTACCTGTGGTGGCCTTCTCGCGTTTAACATACCTCTGCTTTTTAGCAGGAGCAGCTTTACCGCGAACAGAAGCAGCGATCTCTCGCTTTGAAGGCTTCTTAACGAAAGTTCCATCAACAAACTGGTAGCCCATGCTTTCAACGGAGGCAGCTCCAATAACCTGAGTTGTCCAGGTGTCCATTTTGTTCAGAGGAGTAGCATCAAGATCATAATGCTTCAGGAGAGCTGTGATCACATTCGTGAAAGGGAGACCCCTATTCTCATCCTTAATGCACGAAGCCATATGGCTGAAGATGATACTTCCCAGATTTCCAGGAATGCCCTTCTTAAGATGGACCAGTAAGTTCCAGTCACGAGGCATAAGAGAATCAACACTCCCAACCCTTGGTGCCAAACAAGACATCACCACTTTGTGCAGCATTCTGTTGCTGAAGCTCAAAGAGGTGTTCTGTAGATAGCCAGAGGGTGTGATAGGGACTCCGTCATTGATGAGCTGATAGGCTTCCAACTTGCCTTCATTGATAACTCTCAGATTGTTGACAAGATTTGCATTAAAAATGCGACATATGTCAAGTACTTTTCCATCAACGATGGCCCTAATGAACTTGATATTCGAATCCTCCTTGTAAAAAGTCAGATTCTCATAGAATTGTTTCACCTTAGAGATAGACCCTATCTCATTGAACTCACAGAAGGTTTTCCAACTAAGCCGATCAAACAAGTCAGCAATGGTCACCTGATGAGCAGTAAACCAATCAAAGTCTACTCTCTTACAAGCAGCAACATTCCTTGTTTCCAAATTTCTATTTGGCATCAAGTCATCAGCAAGAATGCGATTCAGTTCAGCCATGGAGACATATTGATCAATCTCAGGCAAGAAGACATCAGAGTCTGTAGCAAGCTTTTGCTTTTTAGATCCAGTGGGATCAGTTTTCGGAGTACCTGGTAAGGAACGCTTTCCTCTGGTACGAGAAGCAACACCAGGGACATAAGAGTGTGCTTTCTCAGGGAGATGGACATCAGTAACTTCAATCTCATCCCCAGCATCCTCGAGAGATCCTTCTCCTTAGGCAACTCTGTCTCCTTATCCTAAGACATATCCTTGTTGCTCGAAGTTTGGTCACCCTCAGAGACAGCATCCACCTTAGTAGGTGCGGAGTCCTCTTTTTCAGGAGTTTCTTGGGTTTCCTCCAGAAGGTCACCCGATTTTTCAACATCAGGGAGAGTTTCCTCATCCACCGATTTTCCAGACTTGTCATGCACAACAGCATCGGCCTTGGCTGGAGAGATTTTGTCAGTGGAACTGACCTTCACGCCGACGGAGGGCTCCTTGGAGACTTTGACAAGAGTTGTCTTAGCCTTCCCAGCGGTGCCGTCCTCAGTAGGTACCGGAGCAACCACCGATTGAGCAGGCGTCTCCCCCTCAGAAACAGGGGGTTGTTCCTCAGAGCGAGAAACCTTTGATGTTGTGGCCGCAGCCTTGGACCGTTTCTTGGGGGTTGCCTTCCCCTTGGCGGACATTGCCGATTTTGGTGCCATGGTTGATGGGAGTCGAGAGATTTTTAGGGTTTTGAGAGAAAATGGGTAAAGAATGAGGAAGTTTCAGTGTGACATGATGGTGAAGAGGAACGGTTAATATATTTGGATTTTTTTTTTTATTTTAGAAAGTGGGAACGTGGAGATCATGGAAGGTAAATCACCCAAATTTTGGCAACAAATAATTCTCTACCAAGAGAGAAGATATTCTTACATTTTATCTTATGAGTGAGGATTACAAATCCCTAACTCATTCCGTAGATAGTTAAACCTCTCCTTATCAAGTGGTTTAGTAAAAATATCAGCAAGCTGTTGCTCAGTATTAATGTACTGAATATCAACATTGCCATTTTGCACATTGTCACGAAGAAAATGATGTCTCAACTCAATATGCTTAGATCTTGAGTGATAGAGAGGATTTCGTGATAAATTAATTGCACTTGTGTTATCACACATTATTGGAATACTATCAAAATGAAGATCGTAATCTTCAAGTTGTTGCCGCATCCAGAGCAACTGAGCACAGCAACTAGCTGCTGCGACATATTCTGCCTCTGCTGTAGATAAAGCAACCGATGTCTGCTTTTTAGAGAACCAAGAAATCAACATATTTCCTAATAATTGACAAGTACCAGATGTACTTTTTCTATCAATGCGACATCCAGCATAGTCAGCATCTGAATATCCAATAGGATCCAGCAATGATCCTCTGGGATACCACAGGCCTAAGCTAACAGTTCCTGCGAGGTATCGAAAGATCCTCTTAACTGCAGCAAGATGTGACTCTTTTGGAGCAGATTGATATCTAGCGCATAAGCATACGCTGAACATGATATCAGGTCTCGAAGCAGTAAGATAGAGTAATGATCCTATCATGCTCCTATATGATTTGGAATCAACTTCCTTTCCATCCTCATCTTTCTCAATTTTGGTATTACTACCAATCGGAGTTGACAGAGGTTTAACATTCTCAAGATTAAATTTCTTGAGCAACTGTTTGCTGTATTTTTCTTGATGGATAAAGATTCCATCTTTGGTTTGTTTGATTTGAAGTCCAAGAAAGAAGGTTAGTTCTCCCATGAGACTCATTTCAAATTCTCCCTTCATTAGATCAGAGAATTCGGTACATAAATTTTCATTAGTTGAACCACATATAATGTCATCTACATATATTTGAACAACTAACAGATCAGCATCAAGTTTCTTAAGGAAACAAGGTTGTATCTATTTTTCCACGCTTGTATCCTTTCTGGATGAGGAAAAGAACTAAGCTTTTCGTACCATGCTCTTGGTGCTTGCTTAAGCCCATACAAGGCTTTAGAAAGCTTATAAACATGATTACAATACTTTGGGTCGGTGAATCCAGGAGGTTGTTCAACATACACTTCCTCTTTTAGATCACCATTAAGGAATGCACTTTTCACATCCATTTGAAATAACTTAAAGTCATTATAGCAAGCATACGCTAAGAGTAGACATATTGCCTCAAGACGTGCTACAGGAGCAAACGTCTCATCATAATCTATACCCTCTTCTTGAGAGTAACCTTTTGCTACAAGTCTAGCTTTGTTTCTTACAACATTTCCAGACTCATCAAGTTTATTACGATAAACCCATTTTGTTCCAATAATGGAACGATCATTGGGTCTAGGTACTAAACTCCAAACTTTGTTTCTCTCAAATTGGTTCAATTCCTCTTGCATTGCAAGAATCCAATTGGGGTCATCAAGCGCATCATCAATGCCTTGAGGTTCATCTTGAGAGATAAAAGCAGAGTGTTCATAGTACAGACTTGCTGTATGTCGAGTTCGCACTCCTGTGTGCAATGATCCTATTACTTGGTTAATAGGATGTCTTTTCTTATATAAAGAAGGAACACGATCCTCTATTTGTATATCCTGGAAGCCACCAGAAGCATTTTCAGTAAGTGCAGTAGGCACTTGCTGTACATCTGCTACAGTATTTCCGTTCGGATTATGTTCAGCAATCGTTTGCTGTGATGTTTCGTTTGATACTGTTGTTGAGGATTGTGCTACTGCATCCACAGCAACTTCCTCCTGTGTCGGAGAATCATCAACCTTAACATTGATAGACTCTTCAACAGTTAGAGTTCTTTTATTAAAAACTCTATATGCTTTGCTCGTTAGGGAATATCCTAAGAATATGCCCTCATCAGATCGAGCATCAAACTTTCCGACACCATCTTTGATGGGTCTCAAGATATAGCACTTGCTTCCAAATGGATGAAAGTATGAGATATTAGGCTTTCTGCCTTTATATAATTCATAAGGAGTTTTACCTAATGAGTGTCTCAAATGAATACGATTTGAGATGTAGCATGCTGTGCTTACAGCTTCAGCCCAAAGATTTTTAGCAACCTCACTTTCCAGCAACATGGTTCTCGCCATGTCTTGTAAGGTTCGATTCTTTCGCTCTACAACTCCATTTTGCTGTGGAGTGTATGGAGCAGAGAAATTATGATTAATACCATATTCTTCACAAAATGAAGCAAAGTCATGGTTTTCAAATTCGGTACCATGATCCGTTCTTATACTTCGTAGAGAAACACCTTTCTCATTTTGAAGTTGTTTGACTAACGTTTCAAAGGTTGCAAACGCATCACTCTTGTGGGCTAAGAATTTAACCCAAGTGAATCTGGAGAAGTCATCTACCACAACTAATCCGTAACGTTTACCTCCAAGACTTTGAGTTCTTGTTGGACCAAATAAGTCCATATGAAGTAATTCAAGCGGAGTCCTTGCTTGAAATCATATTCTTGCTTTTAAAAGATACCTTTGTTTGTTTGCCAATAGCACAAGCATTACATATCTTGTTATTGTTAAACTTGATTTTAGGTAATCCCTTAATAGCATCTTTTCTGGCTAGTTTGGACAACAAGTCATAGTTTGCGTGTCCCAAACCTTCGGTGCCAAAGAGTTGCTTCATCCTTAATGGACATGAGACAATTTTCTCCAGCGGAGATGTTCTTAAAAGACAGGATATAGATATTTTTCTTGCGTTCACCAATGAAACACGTAAACATCATCCCGTGAAACAGTACATGTTTTTCTCATCGAAGGCAACATGATAGCCCTTATCACACAATTGACTAATACTAATCAAATTGTGCTGGAGTCCTTTGACATAAAGAACTCCTTCAATGGTGAGGGAGTCAGAACAGCAAATGGTTCCTGTTCCTTTAAACCATCCCTTTTCCATTATCACCAAAAGTGACAGCACCACCATCCTGGAAAACCAGTGTGGAGAATAAGGAGACATCTCTTGACATGTGCCTCGAACAGCCACTATCTAAGTACCATACATGGTCTTTAGCGATGGACTTGAAGCATCCCTGAAATAGAGAAAAGAAGTTAAGTGAGTCGTTCTTTCCATTTGACAATAGAACCATCAACTTTAGAAGAAATGCCCACGCATATCATTTCGCTGCACATGGGCAATTTTTAATGAAATGATCTGGCCTTCTACAGTAGTAGCAAAGTCTAGGTAGCCTTTTGAATAATATAATGAGACTCGCCATTCCTAACATGAGGAGGAACATATTTCCCATGATGTGAATGTTTCTCATTTCCAGGAGCATGCATCTCATGCATACATAAATCAGTTTTGTTGTTCACAACATCAAGTTGCTGCTGCAATTCCTCAATCTTTGATTTGGATTCAGAAAGCTTCTTTACCGCTTTCTTAGCCTTTGCTGATAACTCTTCCTTAAGAGAAGCATTCTCAGCACTCAAGAATTTATTTTCCTTCTTAAGGGCTTTATTGTTTGCGGATAAAGACTCAATTTTATCATAGAATTCCGAAGAAAAGATTCTCAATATCTTCAGCAGATAGATCAGAAGGTGAGAAAAGCATTTACCTTCTCTCAGTTTCAGCATCAGTTTGCGCCATATAGCAGATGTGTGCTGTTTCGTCATCCTGATCTGATTCCTCATCACTATCACTCCAAGATGCCATCATGGCATTTTTCTTGTATTTTGAAGATTTGCCCTTCTCATTCAAAAGTGGGCAATCTGGTCGCTAAATGACCAGGTTGTTGCACTCATAGCATACACCACCTTTTACTTTGGTTGTGGTTTAGTATTCTTCTTTTTAATATCTCGCTTTCCCCTTAAAGCGATTTTTACGAAGATACCTTTTGAATTTCCTTGCCATCAAGGAGACTTCATCCTCAGAATCAGATGAAGATTCATCCTCAGATTCATCGGACATTTCGACATTTCCCTTAAATGCAACAGCATTGGATTTCTTTTCTTCAGCAAACTTGTTCTCATTCTCATAAGCAACAAGAGAAACCAAGTAGCTGTTGAAGACTTAAGCTCGTTAAGTCCTTTGCTTCTTCGATTGCCGTTTTCTTGGCTTCCCAAGTTTTAGGCAAAGAGCGGAAGTATCTTTCTGACCAACTCAGAATTAGAAATAGTTTTGCCAAGTGATTTCCATGGCATTAGTAATTTCGGTGAGTCTATCAAACATTTGATTTATCGACTCATTTTTTTCATCTTGAATGCTTCGTATTGAGTTACTAATGCATTCACTTTGGATTCCTTGACTTGTTCTATTCCATCATATATCAAAGCAAGTCTACCCCAGATTTCTTTCGCCGTCTTACAAGTAGAGACGCGATTGAATTCGTTTCCAGCAAGAGCGCAACACTAAATAGTGCCTTGCTTTAGTATTGAGAGAAATAGTTCTTTTCCTTTTCATAGTTTTCATGCCGAATGTCGTTTCGGATTAGGTGGAAGGAACTATTAGATCTCCTTCCATAATAATATGCCAGCAATCGGCTTCTTTTGCTCCAATGAACAACTCCATTCTCATTTTCCAATATGAGAAGTGTTGTCCTGCAAAAGGAGCGGTGGACGTTCGGTCGAATGACCATCAGTCAAGAGCAATGACATTCTGTTCAGTACTCAGCAGTCACTTACTGTGCTTAATGTAAGACCTGTCAGCAACAAGCTGTTTTGGTTTCAGCAACAGAGTTCTGTAATAGCAATCACACGAAAAGCATTCCAGCAAACCCGGTCTGATATCAATTGTTGGATCGTTCAGGAACACTAAGAGGAGGATGAATTAGTGTTTATAACTTTTTCGCCCTTTCTCAGTGTCAGCGGAAGCGTACTGTATCACAGCAGAACGTTTCTCAGAATGAGAACTGCTTTGCTATAACCGTTACGACTTAATCGTTGGATTCTCGTACTAGTGTTTACTGCGCGATCGTAAGGGACACAGTAGTTTTATAGTGGTTCGGCCTTAATCGACCTACGTCCACTTTCCCACCATAGAGGTGATTTCCACTATTTGAAAATAATGGGTGCAAAGAGCCCTTGCACTAGGCGTAAGTTTTTTATCACAAAGTGAGATTTTGAATCACGTACAACAGTATGATCACTCCTGGCAACGGTCAGCTCCTCACAACAGTGGACGTCTGCTCGTGTCCAGTAGAATGATGCTCACGCTCAGCAGTTGATTGCTCAAAGGATTCGCACACAGCTCGTTTGTCGCTTAATATAAACCTGACTATCAAAGCAGAGAGACAACGTTGTGTTAGTATATAAATCCTCTCATAGATAATTCCTTATAGTGAAAAATGACTTCTCAGAGAAGCAGCCCGCGTTTATGCTTCACAGCGAAGGAATGTTGCTTCGGCACTTGTTTGCTCCAAAAAGAGGATTTCCACAAAGATTTTCGTCCCTTTCTCCGGATGATCCTGTCTATAAGCACAAGAGAGACAACCACAAAGTTGAACCACAAAGATCACAAAGAGAAGAAACCACAGAGATCACAAAGAGAACCACAAAGACCACTTAGAAGGTATACGTCCTACACTCAGTTCGGACGTGCACGGTTACCACAGCCGTGACTCACTGCACTGCACACCCAGTGCCTAGGGTGGAATGTTTCCGATCCGTTGGCTTCCACGCATCCTGCTTTACTAACCCTCTGTATCAGGCGTTCAAGACTTTTGCACAGCACTCCTATTGCTCGGAGGAACTCTTTCCACTCCGGCGGCGTTCCCAACTCCTGCTCTACCCTGCAGGCACGAGACTTCTGAGTGCGCACCCGCAAGTGCGTGTCTAACTGCTCAAAACTCCGTACGCTCGAGACTTCCCTGCGAAAAAAGGACACGAACAAGAACGGCTTCTTGCCGATGGGTCAGCAACCGGTTACTGCAATCAGCACAGGTATTCACTTAGCTTCCCTCAGACGATTCGCCGGCTGCTCGTTTGTGAACGCACCGAGGACAACCTAGTCCTCTCACGACGATCAAGGAATCTGAACTCAGCCCATTGACACCCTCGCACGCAGTTTGCGAAGCAATAAGAACCAGGAGACACTTAGCACCTTCCGCTCTCCCGTCGACCACTTAGACCACTCAGACCACTCAGCCACTCAGCCCACTTAGAGATCGTTCGAAAACGACGTTAGATTATGTGAGGGTCGTCTGGTATAAAAAAGGAACGAAACAAATAATCGATTTCCCTCAAAAACGAATAATTTGTTTCCTTAAAATCGACGAATAACAGGATAAGCTGGTTGTAATCGGTCGGATCAGCAACAGGTATGCCTCCAAAACGGTCATAATGGACCAAAGAAGGGAGAAGGAAAATCTATTGATGATATTCCTTGCACGGCATAATTTATCAGATTAAATATGAATTTATCAGAATATAGATGAATATATTTAATCATTGAAATTTAATTAAAACTGCAATAAGCAGCAAATCTGGAATAATTAATTATTCTTTCGTTCAGCGCAATTAGCGCAGAGTAGCTGTTGCTGTAATGCCGCAGCAACGTTGTTTTCTCATGTGTAACGACACCCTTTTCAGGT